>CM069860.1:75654348-76111848 GCA_036172795.1 Pelodytes ibericus | reverse complement strand
CAAATGCAAAAGACACAAATCAAAACCAATGTGGCTTACAGGTAACGTGAAACAGGAAGTACAAAACAAGAAAATGGCATTCAAACATTATAAAAACACGGGATCAGCATTATCATTTATAGAGTACAAAGAGGCCAACAAAGCCTGCAAAAAGGCAATTAAAATGGCTAAATTGGAAAATGAGAAAAGGGTTGCCAAGGAGAGTAAAACTAACCCCAAAATGTTTTATAAATATATAAATGGAAAAAAGCTAAAGAGGGAAAATGTTGGGCCCTTGTTATCCCAAATGGGAAATTTGGTAAGTGAGGACAGAGAGAAAGCAGACATTTTAAATACTTTTTTTTCTTCTGTTTATACTAAGGAAGAGCAGATGGACGAGCCCCTGCTACAGGAAGTTATGGGACATTCGCCGCAAACATGGGATTGGCTGACACAGGAAAAAGTGCTTAAGCAATTACACTCTGTTAAGATAGACAAGGCCCCAGGACCAGATGGTATACACCCAAGGGTACTTAGAGAGTTAAGCATAATTCTGGCCAGACCACTATTCATGATCTTTAGGGATTCATTCAGTTCAGGTACAGTGCCAACAGACTGGCGAAAGGCGGATGTCATTCCAATATTTAAAAAGGGATCAAAATCTCTGCCAGGTAATTATAGGCCAGTGAGCTTGACATCTGTAGTGGGGAAACTATTTGAAGGATTGCTAAAGGTATACACTCAAGAATACATCTTGAACCAGAATATAATTAGTAAAAGTCAACATGGTTTTGTGAAAGACAGGTCTTGTCAAACAAACTTAATAACATTCTATGAAGAAGTCAGTAAAAATATAGATCTAGGTGTGGCAGTTGATGTGATCTATTTGGATTTTGCGAAAGCATTTGATACAGTTCCACACAAAAGGTTACTCTACAAATTGAGAGAAATAGGTTTGGGGGCAAATGTGTGTATGTGGATTGAAAATTGGCTAAAAGATAGAACACAAAGGGTTGTTGTAAATGGAAAATTCTCAAATTGGACAAGGGTATTAAGCGGAGTACCTCAGGGGTCTGTTTTGGGCCCTCTTCTTTTTAATTTGTTTATTAATGATCTGCCACATTGTGCTGAGAGCCATGTCTCCGTGTTTGCGGACGACACTAAATTAGGTAAGGCAATAAAGACTAATCTTGATGTTTTTTCTTTACAGGAAGATTTGGACAGAGTGGGGGACTGGGCAGTAAAGTGGCAAATGAGGTTCAATATAGACAAATGTAAAGTTATGCATTATGGGAAAAATAATAACAAAGCAACATATACGTTAAATGGTTTTTCCCTGGGAAAAACTACTAATGAAAAGGATTTAGGAATAATTATAGACAACAAACTTGGCAACAGTGCCCAATGCCAGTCGGCAGCTGCAAGGGCCAATAAGATATTGGCATGTATAAAACGAGGTATAGATTCACGGGAGGAGGATATCATCTTGCCTCTTTACAAATCAATGGTAAGACCTCACCTTGAATATGCAGTACAGTTCTGGGCACCAGTCCTTAAAAAGGATATTAAGGAACTAGAAAAAGTGCAAAGGAGAGCTACAAAATTAATAAGGGGTTTGGAGGATCTTAGTTATGAAGAGAGACTTAAAAAATTGAATTTATATTCGTTAGAAAAAAGGCGTCTCAGAGGGGATATGATAACATTATATAAATATTTGCAGGGCCAATATAAAGAGCTCTCCAGTGACCTGTTCATTAACAGAAAGGTACAAAGAACAAGAGGTCACCCCCTCAGACTGGAAGAGCAAAGATTTCATAGACAGCAAAGGAAGGGATTCTTTACGGTTAGGACAATAAAGTTATGGAACTCACTGCCAAGAGAGGTAGTGCTAGCAACCACAATAGATGCATTTAAAAATGGTTTGGATGTTTTTTTAGGAAAGCAGAACATACAGGGCTATTAATAATAGAATAAGCATTAATAAAAGAGCTTATTGATCCAAGGAGAAATCTGATTGCCTCTTGGAGTCAAGAAGGAATTTTTTCCCCCAGGAGGCAAAATTCGAAATAGCTTCCTTAGGGGTTTTTTGCCTTCTTTTGGATCAAAAGCTGTAATGATAGGTAGAAGGGTTGAACTTGATGGACTTGTGTCTTTTTTCAACCTAAATTACTATGTTACTATGTTACTATGTTACTTAAAGCGGCCCCAGGGCCTTCGGCCTACCAGGAAATTTCCCGGTATCCCGGTATGCCAGTCCGGCCCTGCCTGGCTCACAGGGTTTGACAAGTTCTGCATTTGTGAATGTGTTCCAAACAGTCACCTTAAGGCAAGGCCTTAACAAATACAGGGAGCAGGAAACAGCTTGAAGTGCCTGGGTCATGGTATGTAATAAAGAGTGCATGTAATTCTTAAAGTTCAGCATTGGGAAATGTCCAGTTAACCACAGGTACTGGATAACATTGGGAATAAAGAAGATATAGCCTTTCCATATGTTACAAGAAAAATAATGATGTAATAACTTGCCTGGACGATCAAAAGAGAAAAGAAAAAAGGATAGAAGCAGTCATAAAGTGCACTGTTATATTACTGTCTGCAGTGCTGGATTTGCTCTAGCACCATTGCAGAGATCTGATTGTACATTTTTATACTTCCTAACACTTTTGTTGCCTGTAATTTTAGAGTGATGGAAGGTGCCTGCTGGACACTGAGGTTATTGCATGTTGTTGGGACGTAGCTCCTCCACTTTGCATCACCTGATTGTTCTACTGCAGTGCAACTCTGCAATGCCCACTTGTGCTACAAGAACATTACTTTCAGCCCTGTCTCCTACCATATCATTAAGTTCATGTATTTTCCTCCATTTATTTAACCCCTTAGTGACAGAGTGCTATGCTGAATTTGATGTACCTTGAAGACAAAAATTAGATTACTTTTGTCATACATTTGCGGGGGGGACGGTGGGGGTCTCAGGGTTTTACCGAGGGCACTCTCAGAGGCTGCTTCAGATCCAAAGCAGCCTCTGAGAGTAACTGCAAGCATGTAGCATGGCGCTAAGGAGTGCAACGCTACATGAAAACTCAGAACGTATATTATCGTCCTCATGGTCCTCAAGGACCATGCTTTGCAGGACGTATATTTATACGTCCATTAGTGTTAAGGGGTTTAGCCCACCTATTCCTGTCCTGGTTGCCCAATTATTGTCTGAGCCTCACTTCTGCTGAGTGATAATTATTAATCTTCTGCCTGTGCCCAAACCTTTGGACCTGTACTTTAATTTGAATTGTGAGCTCATGTGACTGGCTGTTTGCATTTTTGAGCTGAGCTACACTTCTCCTTTTGGCATCACTGATAATAGCATGCTGTACATTATATAGCAACAAAGAAAAACAACTTTAAATGAGGACCTGTATACACTTCCACAACTGAGAAAAAGAGAAAACACTTCTGAAAGAGCACATTTGTTTTGGTTTTATATTGTTTTGCGAAGAACGCCTGTGGTTTTTTTCTCTCATTGTAAAATGTGGCACCTTTTTACGGTATGTTCCCTCACAAAGCCAAACAGAAACTTGTCATCGTGGGTTTGAACACACAAGGCCTCTCCTTTCTCATGTTTCAGCTAAACAGTTCCCGTTTGGGCTGAACAGCATATCACATGTCATAAATCACTGCCTGATAGATATTTGGCAGCATCTCGGCATCCCCATGCAACATACAGAATGTTCAAAAAATGAAGGTGAAAGCAAAGGGTTCTAAGAGACAAGATTGTTGCATTTAAAACATCTGACAGCGTCCTTATACTCAAAATAAACTTTAAAAAAAGAGATCCTTGTGGTTCAGCTTTATTTTGTCTACAAAGAAAACGGAAAGTGCTTAGCACGCCAAGATTTATTTTTTAAACCACATAACAAAAAGTATAATAAAGTATAAAGCCGAGTTATTGAAAACAAGCTGTGGCACACTGTAAATTTGCACTAGAGTTACCACAACTACAAAGTGTTTGTTATTTGCTTTTTAACATTTTGTTAATTTTTTTTCTGTTTATAGTTTGCATTGTGCATTCCATTCTGATGACCTGAGCAGAACTTTCTATCCAGGAGAAAATCTCTCAGATTTTTTGTGTTCGCAGAAAAATAACTCAGACTCAAAATTAGAAACAGTGTAAAGGCTCACAAGCAAAACTGGGGAAAATAACCATAACAAATGGACACGGTAAACAAAGTGTGCAATAAATAAAGGGGGCATTAGGGTACTACTGGTGAAGACTAGCTCACTTAAGGGTACTCTGTCACCTACTCTTTTGGACTGAAAATGTAGAGAATTTAAAAATGATCAAAACATGATTAGAAATATGTTAGCAGATTTGCAAGCAAAAAAGAAAAGCATGTTTTAGATGCATCTGGGGTGTCTCCTGTTTATGACATTACCTGTGGCTTGTGTATTTAAAGTATAGGAAAGGCAGCAGTTGTCAGGTTCACACTCAACCTTCATCCAAAATCTTGTCCTGGGGCAGATTCCCAGCCTGCAGAGGCTATACAGTCACCACGTACACAGTAGGAAAAAAGGTACAAGTACACTAAATTGGCCATTATGTATGCTAAATTGAAACGTCCTGGCGCTCCAGGCAATTCCCACACCTAACATTATTCTCTCTGCACAGGTATTTGAAAGTCAACCTGGTGACAATGACGAGGATATGGACAAAAGTAGAAGGTTGCCTAGTACGTCATCATCAACACCTGATGAGTGAATTCACCTATAGTAGATTGTTAGTAGCCATGAAACCCTTATTTTCTTACATTCCTGTCACCCAGTTGTTTTCCTCCACTGGGAGGTTCTATACCACTTACACTGCATCCTCCTTGCATGGGGCTTCCTTCAATTTTTCAAAAATATTTTCATTTAACGAAAAATGTTAAAAATAAATAGTACAAAAAACAAATTGTACTAAAAAAAAATCTAAGAAAGAAAATCAGAAAATGTTATTAAAATATTTTATTATTCAAACATATCTTCTTTGTCTGTAATTATTTCATTTAATTTCACACATTACATTACCATTTATTTACCCTAATACTCTTACAAAGATAATGGTAGTCTTTAATTTCCACAGTGTAGAATGTTGCTTTGCTAATCAGTGTTGGCATCTACACTAATCATGTTGCATGATGGGTGAAGATACACCTTTCCTTACATTAATATACATTACCTTTTCAGTACTTTTATATTTATGTATACATGTCTTCCTGATTATTAACATATTTGTATGTTCACATGTAAACAGTTCTAAAGTTCAACATCATACAACAAGAAGGACAATGGCGGACATATTTTGTTTTGATAAATGATAAACTTTCCTGTATAACCATTGCTTCCATAGATGTCAAAGACTTGAACTCCCCATTCAAGAGGTTCGGGATTTGGTGAACTACATGAACCACAAGCAGACATGGGTCTTGTAAGAAATCATTTTTATTGCCGTAAGGTTCCCAGCTTTTTTAAAATAAATTATCCAAGGCCTACCAGAAGGTCAGAGTTATATTAGGTACCAACGGTTCAGAACTAGTAACAATTGCCAATATTTATACTTCATGTACTAATCAGTCACCACATATCTGCTGCATCTTAGATAATCTCAACATGCCACTCCATCTGCACTGGACTCTTCGTGGACTACAACCCCCATCCAGTATTCTAAAATTAAAAAGAAGAAATAAGCATTACTTACTTGACGACTCAGCGACACATGGCATATACACAAATTATATAGGCAAAAATATACCAACAACCACTAAACCAACAATAGGTAGATAGATATAAATTTAAGAAAAAACACAATAAACCCCAAACTATACATCCCCTGAAACATAATTCGGAGACATAAAACTTATGTTCACTAAATTCATGTGAAATTAAGAAATCACCTAGACTAGCAGTATTTAATCAGGGATCAAGGCTTAAGGAGGCCCTATCTTGCAACTTAATATAAAGCCTCCTTCTTATTAAAAAATTGTCCAGTGATCCTCTGCTATACCCAAATGATGGCTCACCAGGAAAAAAGCGTTCCTTGAGTCCCCAGAATCCCTTTTGGTTTGGGGAGACATCGACCTCCAGACGCCCGTGACCATAAAGCACTCCACAATTTACAGCACAGTAAAAGTTTGGAAAGACATGATCAACGTTTGGAGCTTCATCAACTCACCCTCCCCATTACTAACCCTAATTTATAATAGTCAGTTCATGCCCAGTTTCTACCCACTATCACCCAGACACCCTTTCCTGACCTGCCCACCACTCCACAGCTATTTCATACCAGTTCTAATGGTCACTTGAAGACATTGCCTCAGCTGGCTGGTCATCCCTCCAATACTTGGAGAAGCATCTTCTATTATAACCAGCTGTTCAACTTCCTCCTTTCCCTTAGGAACACTCCCACAACTTCTACTTCTTTTCAATCTTACTTGTACCTAGACAAGCAACCTTCCTAGCCCCCAGGCTTATTTCTTTTATTTACAGCATTTAGTTAAGTTACAAAACCCTCCCAAACCGTTCTTTTATCAATATCTCTTCACCTCTGTCAGTTGAACAGTGGACTAAAATTGCTTCCACAAATGCTCTGTATCCACAAAGATCCCAGAGAATTCCTGACCATACCATAAAATATTTCCCACTCTACCTCAGCACTGCTGGAGATGTGGCACATCCAAAGGTGACTTTCCTCTCGTCTGGTGGAATTGTCAATGTAGCTAATCATTGTGGAGCCCAATTATCCCCACCATACACAAGGTAACTGACCCAGACTTACCCTGAGATGCTTTAAATTCTGCTATTCTAACCTTATGCTTGCATTGCCATTCTCAATTCCCTGCAATTCCTTCTGTCATTAATAAAACCCATAGTATTATATTTTCCTCACAAATAAATAAAAATGTAATTCTCTCTTCATCAGAACACTAGAAAATCTATACACCTTAACCCCTCCGTGTCGCATGGTGCTGGTGTCCCAAACGACGCAAGCACCAAAATGTCACGATTGGTTCCTGGCCACCGATCGGTAGCAGGGAACACTCTGGCAGAGACCCGATCAGGGCTTAATAGACCCTGTGGGTCCCTGCAAAAAAATCACGGGACCTCCGGACGTCACGTGTACACCGAAGTTCGGGCACAGCGCGATTTGGAGAAATGTAGCCGGTGCTCGCTTTGAGCACCGGCTACATTTCCCCTGTCAGACTGAGGCCACTCAAAGTGGCCTCATCTGACAGGTGGGATCCCGCTGCAAGTGCCTGCAGCGGGATCCGAAAACAGCTCATTGCGGGGAGCCGCCATGAGTTGTTTAAAACAGGACATACTATGCCGTCCTAACGACTTTAAGGAACATAAAGTCAGGACGGCATAGTACATCCTAACGTCATTAAGGGGTTAAAGGAATTCTGTAATTTAAATATTTTTGTATTGTGACTGTAGAGAGTAAATAATTATTTATACACTGTGTTAGAGGGGAAACAACAGAAAAACACTGAGACCCCATTTTTCTCTTAATGTGTGCATATGGTTGCAGTTATTCTATGACATCATTTTGTAGCTCCATAGGCAAACCAACTACTTCAATGGAAATAAATAATGTAGATTGCTTATCAAACTACAATGTGATGTCTTAAACCTGAGACAACACATATAGATACAAATATAGTTACAGCTATGAACCTGATATATTGTAGAAATCATTTTTATAACCTATATTACCACTGTAAATACTGTTTAGGTGATGGTGTAACTTCATATGTCTTTTAAGTATGCGTTATATGTCTTCCAAACACTTCTTCTGAGGCCACCCACATAAAAAAAACACATTTGTGGCAATTTACTCATTCAATGACTTCATTGTAAATGTTTCAAGATTTCAGCTTTGGCAGGAAAATCAAAGCCATGATAGCTCTTCATTTCCTTAGTAGTACAATCCATCTGTAAATTATATAGTATCCTTCTCCTTCCAAACATTACTTGTGTCCTAAGGATGACCAGCAGGTGTTAATTTATGACTGTAAGAGTTTGGGCTCTCAGACCGACTCAGCAGTATTTACATGTATAACAGCAGCTATAATTTAGCCTGTAATGCATTTGTTATGATCCTAGTTTCCACCAAGCCAATCGCTGTTTTTTCCCCTGGCCACAATGTATTACAAGTTTCCCTAAAACATAGAACAGTAGTGTTTGTGTTCACAGTTCAGTTGCATATGATTGTCCTTGATGTGCCTTGAATACTATCTAAAACTTGTGGCCTGATGAAGAGTGGCCAGTACTATCTATGTTACCAACACTACAACTGTTTGACCTTGTAATATTCTTAATTAGGTTGAAATAAAGAAACAATATTAGAGAGAAAAAAGGCAACAACCCATTTTTAGCTTGATATAAGCCTCACAACTCACTGTTGGTTTATTCCAATCTCATTTTAAAAGCAAAGGAGATGGGGAAATTCTCTTACCAGAGCATGGTGCAAAAACCAAACCAGCCAAAGCGTTTTGACTAGAAGTCTTAATCATAGGTAAACAAACAATCATGTTAGGTCATTCCAAATTATAATGTTAATGTAACTTTTATTCCATTCTTTAGTCTGGAACAATTAACACAATGTTGTCTCAGACTGGCTTTTGGATTTATCCCTGAATCACCATCAACCATGTTCACTTGAACTTTTATTAGCGGTTTAACAGTTTTGTTGTAAATGTATGAAAAAAATTTTCAAGGACATCTTTCATCCTTTCTTTGGATGACACATGGGAATATCAAGTGCAATGTATAACTCTTATACAAAAAAGCTGTGAAACTGTGGAGCCCATTCTAACTAATGCCAGTTGTTGCTTCCATTGGAAAGGTCTAACTTAAGAAAGTCTCAGCTGTAGTCTTTGTATGACCCAGTGCTTAGGACACTCAGCATTTCACAGTATCTTCTTTAAAAAAAGAATACATTGGCCTGAAAATGTGTGAAACACTGTGGCACATTTAACATCTTTATTAGTAGAATTAGTATAATAATAAGTAGCATAATTCACTATGTACTGTAATAAATAAACAATGTGCAGTATTTAATATCTTATTTATACTGCCTTTCGGTTGTCATTACTGTGATGCTAAGCATGGAAACTTCACTGCTATACAGCAATAGATTTAAAACAAATACATTTAAAAAAATATATAAGGTAGGATTATCTATCCTCTTGCTGCACTTATACCTTAGATACCTGGTCATCTTGCTACCTCCTCAATCATCATTCAGTATACTTTGTACTATAAGAAATAGTAAAATATACCACCCTGTCCATATCCAAGGATATTACAATGTGACCTTTCATATGGCCATGAAGCTCCACAGTGTCTTGTAATATCACTTGATGTGCAATTTGACATACAGTGCTCCATGTATTATTACACTATAATAATGAATCACTTATACTTAGTCACATTGAGCAAGACATCTACAAAGTTAGCTTAGACTTTTAGGAAGAGCAAGTGTTAATAACCCACCCTGAACAGTGGGTGTTCTTTTACATATTCTGAATGCTTTTCGGGACATTTAAGATCTGGACCACCTTTGTGGGTTCCCAGCAAGGGAATTATTTCCTCTATAATAGCACAAGTGAGTAAAAACCTGTAGACTCTTGTCCACAAAGTAGGATATTAAACTTTGCCCATCCTAACCGCTTTACATGTATGTTGGCAATAAATAAAAAATGTTGTGTTATTTTTAGTTTAATAAAATAGTAAACTATGCAATATATTAAAATGATTTGCAAAAACCCACTTCACATCATAAGTCTAATAATTAGGGAAGTTTTGAAGGATTTGCAAATATAACCATTTGACCAATCAGGAAGCTCCTTGAGAAAGCACTTGGCTGTAGGCAATTGACTGACTTAATCTCATGGAAGTGGTAAAAAGGCTGATGCTAATGATATATTATTTAGAAAAATATCAATCACTGAAAAATATACATTAACCATCTCAAGAGGATATGAAACCTAAATGCTTAAACATGAAAGACAAACTGAACCTGACAGTTTTGACGAGACCGAATATATTCACCAAGAATATTCACCAAGAATTACAGAAAAATGTTTTGAGATATAAGGAGCTGAAACTTGATTTTATATTTTGTTTTTGCATGTCTACTTACATAAGGCATGCTGAAATGTATTTTTATGAAATGTGGCAGAAACCAGTCCATAATTGCTACTGTGCATACACAAAATAGTTTTGTGCAGAATCACTTAAGTAGATATTGTCGATATTTTCATAAATGTGCGTTGTAATGATTTGAACAGAGATATGTAATCGAATGAGAAATTTCGAGACCATCTTAAAGGAACAGCAGACCGTAAAAATAAATAGCTCTTGAAGAATTCATTTTTAAAATAGCAAATATGTGGTTAAACACTTTGTGATCTGAATATAAAATTTTGTGGGGTCTTTTCGCAAAAATTTTACTGAGAGCCATATTTTGTTATATTACATAGATATAGTTAACTATGGTGATGTTAAATATTTTGATATGTTCTTACAACTCAAGCTGCAACATATATCACAAATCAAGACTCAGTACACCTGACTCTTGTAATGGCTCTAGTAAGAAAGGATTGCAATCTATTCATATATTTTATAGCTTTCACCAAGTGAGGTCATAGGAGGTTAAATTTTAGGAAATATAATTTTTTTCTTTTTTCTTTATCTCATCCCCTTTATTATAGTTCTGTATCAGATGAATACAACAAGTTGATGAATGTGAACAATACCCATATATTCCTGATGTGACTGTAGTTTTCACTGAATCCATGAGCTAGGTGAATTGAAATGAAAAATAAATAAAAACATATTAAACAATAATATTTGACTGAGGTGGTCGAGGTACTGGGCTCATTTTGACCACCATCCATCAATCACACTTATCGCTCCTAACCTATAGGTCACCGCGTGCTGAGCTGTATGGTGCATTAAAGTTGCGAATCATCTGCTGATTCAATAGCTGAAGAGATCCAATCGTCCACTGGCATTAATATCAGTGTAAAAACTGTGTGGTGGGAGCTTCATGGAAGGGGTTCCCATGGCCGAGCATCTGCATGGAAGCCTAATGGCCGAGCATCTGCATGGAAGCCTAAAGTATAATGCCAAGCATCAGATGACACCACATAAAGTATGACACCACTTGACTCTGAAGCAGTGGAAAAATGTTCTGTGGAAAAATGTTCTGTGGAGTCTTCACTGTTTGGCAGTCTGATGGGCTAGTCTATTTTTTTCAGGGGTAGGGCCAAGCCCTATTCTTCCAGTGCAGAGAAATCTTAATGCTTCAGCAAACCAAGACATTTTGGACAATGCAAAACTTTCAACTTTGTGGGAACAGTTTGGGGACAGGGGCGCATCCTGGCTATGAGAGACAGGTGTGCTGCTACTTAAAAACAATAACAATGCAAATAAAGCATCTCTAATATACCTTTAACACAAAGTAGAGAAACTTCCACTAGGGGTTAACCCTAAAACTAGGCAAGAAATATATGTACATGTATGTGGATTCTGGATGAATTAAGACATAACTATTATTAGTAATTAATAAAATGACACATATATAACAAACAAGTAAAGTGAGAAAAACCGTGAGGTAAGTGAAATAGTGATTTTTGTTTTTTTGGTTTATACTCATATCCAGGGACGTCACTAGGGTTGGTGTCACCCGGTGCGGAAACTCATGGTGTCACCCCCCTGGATTTTCTCCAATACAATGCCAAACAGATTCCTTAGTAATGCCAGTTAGATGGCCTATTAACTATGCCACACACAGGAGCCCCATAACTATGACACACACAGGAGCCCCATAAATTATGCCACACCAGAGCCCCACTATTTATGCCTCACCTCTGCCCAATTAATTATGCCACACACACAGGTGCCCCATAATTATGCCACACAAAAGAGTCCTTTAATTACGCCACACAAAAGAGTCCCTTAATTATGCCACACATGGGGCCCAATAAATATGCCACACACAAGCGCCCCATAATTATGCACACATGGGATCGCCATTAATTATACAACACACAGGAGCCCCACGAGGTGACAATTGTACAATTATAGATACCAGTAATATTGTGCCAGTCAGATACCAGTAATATTGTGCCATTCAGATACCAGGCATATTGTGCCATTCAGAGCCCAATAGTATTGTCCCACTCAGAGCCCAGTAATATTGTGCCAGTCAGATACCAGGAATATTGTCCCACTCAGAGCCCAGTAATATTGTGCCAGTAAGATACCAGGAATATTGTGCCAGTAAGATACCAGGAATATTGTGCCATTCAGAGGCCAGTAATATTGTGCCAGTCAGATACCAGTAATATTATGCCAGTCAGAGCCCAGTAATATTGTGCCACTGAGAGCCCAGTAATATTGTGCCAGTCAGATACCAGGAATATTGTGTGATTCAGAGCCCAGTAATATTGTGCCAGTCAGAGCCCAGCAATATTGTGCCAGTCTGATACCAGCAATATTGTGCCAGTCAGAACCCAGTAATATTGTGCCAGAGCCCAGTAATATGCCATTCAGAGCTCAGTAATATTGTGCCATTCAGAGCCCAGTAATATTGTGCCAGTCATATACCATGAATATTGTGTCATTCAGAGCCCAGTAATATTGTGCCAGTCAGAGCCCAGTAATATTGTGCCAGTCAGATACCAGCAATATTGTGCCAGTCAGAACCCAGTAATATTGTGCCAGAGCCCAGTAATATGCCATTCAGAGCCCAGTAATATTGTGCCAGTCAGAGCCAAGTAATATTGTGCCAGTCAGATACCAGTAATATTGTGCCAGTCAGAACCCAGTAATATTGTGCCAGTCAGAGCCCAGTAATATGCCATTCAGAGCCCAGTAATAGTGTGCCAGTCAGAGCCCAGTAATATTGTGCCAGTCAGAGGCCAGTAATATTGTGCCAGTCAGAGCCCAGTAATATTGTGCCAGTCAGAGCCCAGTAATAGCGTGCCAGTCAGAGCCCAGGAATATTCTGCCAGTCAAAGCCCAGGAATATTGTGCCAGTCAGAGCCCAGAAATATTGTGCCAGTCAGAGCCCAGTAATATTGTGCCAGTCAGATACCAGGAATATTGTGCCAGTCAGATCCCAGTAATATTGTGCCAGTCAGAGCCCAGTAATATTGTGCCAGTCAGATACCAGGAATATTGTTCCAGTCAGAGCCCAGGAATATTGTGCCAGTCTGTCATAACTTACTTCGCAGCAGATCCCCAGAGTATCCTCTCCTAATCGCGCACCCGGCTGTACCTGACTGCACACAGCCGGGGACGCGCGTTTCTCCACTATCGGAGCTCAGGCGCGCCTCCGATGACGTCACACCCCGACGTCAGCGGGTGACTAGCGGGAACATTTAAAAGTGCTCTTCACAGTAATACCTGTGCTTGGTGATTCTCGTGTTTTCCCTGATCTCCTGGCGTTTTCCTTACTTGATTACTTGTTGCCGATTTGGATTGCTCCCTGGACTATTCTGATATTCTGGTTTCCCTACTCCTGGTCTGTTATCCGTTTTGCTGCTTTTCTGTGTATGACCCTGGACTGTTTAACGTTTATGAAGATTGCTGATTCCCCTGATTCTGGACTGTTTACGTTTATGAAGTTTGCCGATAACCCTGATCTTGGATTTGTACCCGACTATTCTATTTTGCATACCCTGGCTTATCCTGCATAGCGGTCTCTCACTCCTCCTTATATCAGACCATCACATAATCACCAAGCCTTCAATATGGAGGCCGCAGGATTAGCAGAAGCACTTACTGCTCTAACTCAACAACTGGCGACTATGACTCAATCCATCCAAGAGTTACAAGCCGGACAGAACCAATTACAGCAACAAGTGCAACATCTGCAAACTGCTCGTGCTAATGCACCTGAACCTGCCGCTGCATTCCCGGTACCCCCCCCAGCCCCAGTATTACTGGACGGGGCCACGGCATCAGAACCCCAAGTGGTACTCCCTGATAAATTTACAGGTGACAGAAAGAAATATCGCACTTTTATTACTTCCTGCCAGATCCTCTTTGCTCTACGACCACGTACATATGCTTCAGACTACGTACGTATCCACGCCGTTATATCCCTACTTACAGAAGAACCCCAGTTATGGGCTCATCATCTATTACATACTAATAGCCCATTATTGGAATCTTGGCCTTCATTTCGACAAGCACTGGACTCCTTATATGAAGACCCTTTCCGAGTTGCATCTGCCACCAACACCCTTCGTACCCTTAGACAAGGACGCAGACCAGTGGAGGAATATATAACGGAATTCCGTAGGATAGCACTGGAGACTACGTGGAACGAATCGGCCTTGCTGGACCAATTTCGCCTAGGGTTATCAGACTCATTAAAAGATGAACTAGCTCGAGTTGGTATTCCCGCTGCCCTGGATGATCTCACCAGACTGGTGACACAGATTGATAGAAGATTAAGAGAGAGAAGAGCGGAAAGGAGCACTTCACCTCAAACTCATGTTCCTGTGTACAATTACCCTCACTCAGAAAACAACACTACGGTCCCCACCTCCACAGAGGAACCAATGCAAATTGGACTAGTGCGGGGTCCCCTTACTCAGGAGGAGAAGAATAGAAGGAGGAGTCTTAACTTATGCTTATATTGTGGCAAACCTGGACACATGTATAAAGAGTGTCGTTCCCGACGACCACGCATGGACGGTAAGACTTCCTCCACCTTTTTTGAACCCAATACCATATTCCCTTCTTCTAGTTCACACCACTTATCCATCCCTCTCTCCATACAGGGAACTAAAGGATCCATCTCACTGACCGCAATGATTGACTCAGGAGCCAGCGGATGTTTTTTGGATACAAAATTGGCCAAAACTATGGACATTCCTACTCGGTTAAAATCCGCCCCAATGCATATCCAACTTGTTGATGGCAGTTCCCTAAAGACCGGACCCATCACACATGAGACCCCACCAATCATTGTCACCATCGGCGAGGGCCATCAAGAAACACTACAATTTAATATTGTACCAGCTCCCGTCTTTTCTATTATACTGGGACTCCCTTGGTTACGCAAACACAACCCTGTGATTAACTGGGAGACCGGCACCCTGTCTTTTACCTCTCCCCTATGTTTGAACCACTGTCTCACATCATCATCAGTATGCCTCACCTCTGATTCAAGCACGATAATCAAGGTCCCTGATCCTTATCGGGATTTCCACGATGTATTTGAAAAGAAGAAGGCTGATACACTTCCACCTCACAGGCCTTATGATTGCCCTATTGACCTGCTCCCAGGGGCTCCTATACCTTTTGGAAGAATATACCCATTGGCTGAACCCGAACTGAAGGTTCTGAAAGAGTATATTGAAGAAAACCTAACCAAAGGATTTATACAACCTTCCACATCACCAGCAGGTGCAGGGATATTCTTTGTTAAAAAGAAGGATGGAGGATTAAGACCCTGTATCGACTACAGAGAATTGAACAACATCACTACTAAGAATCGTTATCCATTACCCTTGATCTCAGAATTATTGGATCATCTACGTACAGCCAGTATATTTACTAAAATTGACCTCCGAGGAGCCTATAATCTTGTTAGAATTCGGAAAGGAGATGAATGGAAGACGGCCTTCAGATCCCGCTATGGACACTTTGAATACAAGGTAATGCCTTTTGGGTTATGCAACGCCCCAGCCACGTTCCAACATTTTGTAAACGATATTTTCCGCGATGTTTTGGATCAGTTTGTAATCATTTACCTCGATGACATCTTGATATATTCTCCTTCCTTAACGTTACACCGTGAACACGTCAAGACCGTCCTTACTCATCTAAGACAACACCAGTTATACGCCAAGTTGGAGAAATGTGTGTTTGAGACACAATCCGTGGAATTCTTGGGATTCATTTTATCTCCTTGTAATATCCAAATGGACCCCAAGAAAGTGAATGCAATCCTACGTTGGCCTACACCCACAGATAAGAAAGATATACAACGGTTCATAGGATTCGCAAACTTTTACAGAAAGTTTATCCGTAACTTCTCTAAAGTGATCCAACCCATTTCCTCCCTAACCTCTAAGGACAAAACATTCGTATGGACAACTGCAGCTCAACATGCATTTGACTTACTAAGACTCGATTTACCACGGCCCCGATATTGATTCTCCCTGAATCTTCCAATTCATTTACCCTGGAGGTGGATGCCTCAGACACAGCTGTAGGAGCAATATTGTCACAACGACACCTGAAGGACGAACAATTACATCCGGTGGCCTTCTTCTCTCGAACCCTATCCTCGGCAGAAAGGAACTACGACGTGGGTGAACGTGAATTGTTGGCAATCAAGCTGGCCTTAGAAGAATGGAGACACCTATTAGAAGGGGCTAAGTATCCAGTGACCGTCTTCACGGATCGTAAGGCTAAAAGACTACAACCAAGACAGGCTAGATGGGCATTATTTTTTACACGATTCCAGTTACATATAACCTATCGACCAGGTTCCCGCAACCTCAAGGCCGATGCACTCTCTCGTATGGCAGAAAAAGAAGACCAATCTCTCAACACCCCGGGTAATATCCTACCTGCTGGAAACTTTTTGGCTGTCACACAAACCATTTGGGAGAACATACGGACACATTCTTCTCCCTCCTGTCTACCAAACCAATATCCCGTAACCCCAAGTCAAGGTCTTTTTTATTATAACAATAGAGTTTTTGTTCCACCTGAAGCACGCTTACAGGTTCTCCAGTTCTATCACGACTCTCCAGCAGCCGGCCACGGGGGGGTACAGCAAACCGAAGACCTCATCTCACGCATGTTCTGGTGGTCTAAACTACAGGATGAGGTATATCGATTTGTCAAATCCTGTGCCGTCTGTGCCCGAGCAAAAGAAGATCACCGCAAACCATCAGGTCTTCTTCAACCTCTACCAGTACCTACCAACCCTTGGACAGATATATCCATGGATTTCATCACAGACTTACCAAGCTCCGGACAACATACTACCTTAATGATTGTTGTAGATCGATTTTCTAAAATGGCCCATTTCATACCACATACCAATCTTCCTTCTGCCAAAGAGACCGCCGAACTTTTTATACGAGAGATCTTCCGTCTACATGGACTTCCTGAAAATATAGTTTCCGATCGAGGTTCTCAATTCACATCTCGATTTTGGAGATCCTTTTGTACAGAATTACATATACAGCGTGCTCTCTCCACAGCCTTTCACCCCCAGAGCAATGGTCAAACAGAACGTACCAACCAGACCTTAGAGCAATACCTACGCTGTTTCACGACCTATCTCCAGGATGATTGGTTCAGATATTTACCCTTGGCGGAGTTTGCTTACAACAATCACATCCATAGTTCTATTAAGATGTCACCTTTCTTTGTCAACTATGGGTTTCATCCGTCTATGCTCCCAGGAGCCCCTATTCCCAGTGTTGTTCCGTCAGTCACGACCCATGTCAAAGACCTCACACATACTTACTCCCTACTTCGAAACACTCTAACTCAGTCACAACTACGATACAAAACATTTGCGGATCGTCATAGACTTATTGCACCATCTTACAAAGTGGGTGACAAGGTCTGGCTATCAACTAAACACTTGAAATTGACATGTCCTACCAAAAAGTTGGGTCCAAGATTCATAGGTCCTTTCGTAATTACACAAGTAATATCACCATCTGCCATGAAACTCGACCTACCCTCTTCTATGAGGATACATCCCGTGTTCCATGTGTCCCTACTCAAATTCTGGATAGAAAATACCTTTCCTGGTAGACTCGTGTCACCCCCTAAACCTATAGTTATAGATGGCGTGGAAGAATATGAGGTGGAACAGATCCTGGATTCCAGGTTGTATCGTGGACAGTTACAATATCTTGTTCATTGGAAAGGGTATGGTGCTGAAGACAGATCCTGGGAACCAGCTAGAATGATTCACGCTGATATTTTGATTCACGACTTTCATGAACTCCATCCCGATCGACCAGGTCATTGGCGAGCCCGGAGGTCTCGTCCTCGGAGGGGGAACTGTCATAACTTACCTCGCAGCAGATCCCCAGAGTATCCTCTCCTAATCGCGCACCCGGCTGTACCTGACTGCACACAGCCGGGGACGCGCGTTTCTCCACTATCGGAGCTCAGGCGCGCCTCCGATGACGTCACACCCGACGTCAGCGGGCGACTAGCGGGAACATTTAAAAGTGCTCTTCACAGTAATACCTGTGCTTGGTGATTCTCGTGTTTTCCCTGATCTCCTGGCGTTTTCCTTACTTGATTACTTGTTGCCGATTTGGATTGCTCCCTGGACTATTCTGATATTCTGGTTTCCCTACTCCTGGTCTGTTATCCATTTTGCTGCTTTTCTGTGTATGACCCTGGACTGTTTAACGTTTATGAAGATTGCTGATTCCCCTGATTCTGGACTGTTTACGTTTATGAAGTTTGCCGATTCCCCTGATCTTGGATTTGTACCCGACTATTCTATTTCGCATACCCTGGCTTATCCTGCATAGCGGTCTCTCACTCCTCCTTATATCAGACCATCACACAGTCAGAGCCCAGTAATATTTTGACATTAAGGGCCCAGGCTATTGTGCTAGTCAGAGTCCAGTAATAATTTGACATTAAGAGCCAAGTAATATTGTGCCAGTCAGAGCCCAGGAATATTGTGCAATTAATGGGCTCGTTTTCAACCAATCTCCCCCCCCCCCCCTTCCCCATCACTTACCGAGTATCTGCTGCTCCGTGTCCCCGGACGGACGCCTCCTCCGTGCAGTCTTCCCTCCTGCACGGAGGAGGAAAACACAGTCACCGGATGTGATGTAACGTTTTTCTCACGGCAGCTCAAATCCATAGGTGTGCGGCGCACACTTAGCACCAATGGAAGATCCGCCACTGTTTGGGGAATGTATTTTTCTATTCCAGCAGGACTGTACTCCAGTGCACAAAGCAAGGTCCATAAAGATATGATTGGATGAGTTCAGTGTGGAAGAACTTGACTAGCCGGCACAGAGCCCTGACATCAAAGCCATTAAACACCTTTGGGTTAAACTGGAAAAAAGTTTGCAAAACCAGGCCTTCTCATCCAATATCAATGCCTGACCCCACAAATGCTCCTCTGGATGAATGGACATAAATACTGACAGAAACAACCCAAAAATCTTGTGGCAAGCTTTCCCAGAAAAGTGGACGTTTTATAGCTGCAAAGGAGAGGAGGCACCAACCCCTTATTAATGTCTATGTATTTAGAATGCAATGTTATTAAATTCCATGCTGGTGTAATGGTGAAGTGTCCACATACTTTTGTCTATATAGTGTATGTCTACATGAATTTTAAGTGACAATAAAGGCCTGTGACATTTTCCCCCTGGGCTCAAGGCCCATATCATTAACGAACTTAGCAACACTTGCTACACTCAGTGAAAAAAAAAAACTTGGCTGTGTGCTGACTATATTTTACTGATTATAGCCCACAAATATAATTAGCATGCCTTAATATAATGTTTTGAGTACATCTTTTGAGTTTTCTTTTTAGATAAAGGTACAAACATCGAAAATGTAAGATGACAACATTTTTTGACAAACATTTTAGTAAACATATCCAAGGACCACATGCTTAACCCTTTAAGGACCAGGGATTTTCCTGGGCCAAGGACCAGAGCGTTTTTCAATTTTTAATACGCGGTTTTTGAAACATAATTTTCCTCTCTCTCATTTAATGTACCCATACAAGTTATATGTTGTTTTTTAAAGGACAGTTAGAGCTTTCTTTTGTTCCCCTATACATAAAAATGATTTACATTTTAGTATTAAAAAATACATATAAAAGAGGACATTTTTGAGGAAAATAAAGTTTTTTCCCATTATTTCCCCAATAATAAGCTACACAACTAGTGCAACACTAACCCACTTATCCCCCCTAATTAACTAACTAATAAAAAAGAAAAATATTGGTTCCCAAACCCCCCTAAGCAAAAAAGACAGAAAAAAAATCTGAAGAGTGCGATGTCAGATCAGTAAAAATAATGCAACAGGCATGCAGGGGTTACATTTTATTAAATAAATATATTAAAATTACCTTTATTTATTAAAAAAAACTTTATAAATTGTAAAAATAAAAAAATCTGTTAAAAAAAAAAAATCAATGAGGGCCATAAAGTGGAAGGAAACTGATCACAGTTAAAAACTGTGATCAGCAATGAAAGGGTTAATTTTTTTTAAATTTTTAATTTTTTACCTCTGTCTATGTTATTAATGTATTTTTACTTACAGGTCACTCTCTGTGCTTCACTATAAGAATGTGAAGCACAGAGAGTGAATTAGAGGCAAAGTCAGTGTGTGAACACACTGACTTTGCCATCTAATTTGCATGTTATCGCGGTGATCACTCAATCACCGCGATCACATGCCCGGAAAGGCACCGATCGGGCCCAGGAGCTTTGCCTCGGGTGCGTGGCTTAGTCCTGGACCCGTTGCAGACTAGCTGGCGGTGCACACGGAGCGCACCGCCGGCTAGACTGCATGACGAGTTAACTCGTCATAAGGTCGCTAATGACTAATGCTCGTCATAAGGTCGGGAAGGGTTAAAAAACAAATTTGGTTTGATACCAAACAATCTTTGTCTAACCATATTAATTTTGACTGCTTATATCAATAAATATGTTAGCTCCAAACAAACAATAAAGTAACAGTGATAATCTGTGTAACAAAGGCTTGGATTTTTTCAACTACTGATTGTTTTTATTCCCCATGGAATATGTTAGGTTAGGCATGATTATAATAATCCTTTTGGTAACTAGTAAACATTTTCAAACTCATAAAACTGTCAAAAATATAGACCATGTCAAATGGTGTTTATACAATTTTGTATGTACAGGGAGTGCAGAATTATTAGGCAAATGAGTATTTTGACCACATCATCCTCTTTATGCATGTTGTCTTACTCCAAGCTGTATAGGCTCGAAAGCCTACTACCAATTAAGCATATTAGGTGATGTGCATCTCTGTAATGAGAAGGGGTGTGGTCTAATGACATCAACACCCTATATCAGGTGTGCATAATTATTAGGCAACTTCCTTTCCTTTGGCAAAATGGGTCAAAAGAAGGACTTGACAGGCTCAGAAAAGTCAAAAATAGTGAGATATCTTGCAGAGGGATGCAGCACTCTTAAAATTGCAAAACTTCTGAAGCGTGATCATCGAACAATCAAGCGTTTCATTCAAAATAGTCAACAGGGTCGCAAGAAGCGTGTGGAAAAACCAAGGCGCAAAATAACTGCCCATGAACTGAGAAAAGTCAAGCGTGCAGCTGCCACGATGCCACTTGCCCCCAGTTTGGCCATATTTCAGAGCTGCAACATCACTGGAGTGCCCAAAAGCACAAGGTGTGCAATACTCAGAGACATGGCCAAGGTAAGAAAGGCTGAAAGACGACCACCACTGAACAAGACACACAAGCTGAAACGTCAAGACCGGTCCAAGAAATATCTCAAGACTGATTTTTCTAAGGTTTTATGGACTGATGAAATGAGCGTGAGTCTTGATGGGCCAGATGGATGGGCCCGTGGCTGGATTGGTAAAGGGCAGAGAGCTCCAGTCCGACTCAGACGCCAGCAAGGTGGAGGTGGAGTACTGGTTTGGGCTGGTATCATCAAAGATGAGCTTGTGGGGTCTTTTCGGGTTGAGGATGGAGTCAAGCTCAACTCCCAGTCCTACTGCCAGTTCCTGGAAGACACCTTCTTCAAGCAGTGGTACAGGAAGAAGTCTGCATCCTTCAAGAAAAACATGATTTTCATGCAGGACAATGCTCCATCACATGCGTCCAAGTACTCCACAGAGTGGCAGGCAAGAAAGGGTATAAAAGAAGAAAATCTAATGACATGGCCTCCTTGTTCACCTGATCTGAACCCCATTGAGAACCTGTGGTCCATCATCAAATGTGAGATTTACAAGGAGGGAAAACAGTACACCTGAACAGTGTCTGGGAGGCTGTGGTTGCTGCTGCACACAATGTTGATGGTGAACAGATCAAAACACTGACAGAATCCATGGATGGCAGGCTTTTGAGTGTCCTTGCAAAGAAAGGTGGCTATATTGGTCACTGATTTGTTTTTGTTTTGTTTTTGAATGTCAGAAATGTATATTTGTGAATGTTGAGATGTTATATTGGTTTCACTGGTAAAAATAAATAATTGAAATGGGTATATATTTGTTTTTTGTTAAGTTGCCTAATAATTATGCATAGTAATAGTCACCTGCACACACAGATATCCCCCTAAAATAGCTAAAACTAAAAACAAACTAAAAACTACTTCCAAAAATATTCAGCTTTGATATTAATGAGTTTTTTGGGTTCATTGAGAACATGGTTGTTGTTCAATAATAAAATTAATCCTCAAAAATACATCTTGCCTAATAATTCTGCACTCCCTGTATAAGGCAATTTTTGGATTATTACCTTAACAGTGACAGGTCTGTTGTGAAATTTTTGTACTGTTTTAACATTTCTGCGGTGTTTGTGCTTGGGTGTAATTTTCCTCTTCCTTATTTAATGTACCAACACATATTATATACTGTTTTTTTATCGCCATAAAAAGTAGTTTCTTTAGAAACAACTATTTTCATCATTTCATATGATTTACTATAAAAAAAATTAACCCAAAAAATTAAAAAAAAACATCTTAATAGTTTTTAAATGTTGTCCCTAGCCCTAACTTATCTGTAACACTAAGTGGAACTCTAACCTTAACCCTAATTGTAACCCTAACCTTAGATCTAGGGTTTGTAAATATAGGGTTAGTTTTTTCCTTTGTTTTCAATATATTGTTGCTGACTGCCTCAAGCAGCAGTAATGGAGTAACAAAGTGATTTCTTATCACTTCCGTCGCTCTTGTCTGATACTTGTCTGATACTCTCCAGCATGGCATCCACAGCATGACAGACATCATAGAAGCACTGGCACAACATAGGCAATGACTGTTGATTGCTGCCTATGCTGGTTTTCATGCTGGACGTAACAGGTACGTCAATTGTCACAAAGTGACATTTATTTGATGACATACTTGGTACGTTAATGTTGGGAATGGGTTAAAGGACAATTACATTTTTTTTTTAACCCATGGTTCCTTGGAGGAATCAAAGGTTAAAAAAACTGTGTCTCTTTCCCCCCCAATTCATGTGGTTTTACATTTGGCTCTATCTCAACTGTGAGGAAAAGTCAGCGGAGAGGCCGGTGCATGATGACAGTGTCAGTTCCTCAATAGTCTGATCGGGGGATGAATTTAGTGGGTGTCTCTCTCTGTCTGCTAGGTGTCTCTCTCTGTCATTGCAGAGAGACTCACGTTTTTACATTTGATCAGCAGAGGCGACTAAGACCACCAACCTGCTTCCCAGAGGAGTAACTAGCATCTACTATCAAAAGTACTTGCCAGTTAAGAAGCACAAGTGAAGAAAATATATAGTTGCCCTTTAAAGGACAAATGTAGTCCCTTTTTTTGTGCAAAAAAAAATACAGGTTTATATCTAAACAAAATGGAATATTTTATTAATTTGTTAGAAACAACTTACCCCTTCCTTACTCCTTCCTCAGTGGTGCTGTCTATGGAGGGACCAGCCATTTTAATCATCGATTAATATACGATTAGTGCTAAATTTCCTTGTCCCCATGCCATCAGCATATACATGAAAGAGATAGACACGTATATATAGTGATCGTGAAAAGAGTGATGTTCCATTTTAGATGAGATATGTCCGTTTAAATCTTTATCACTATACTTGTTGGCTGTAGATCAAAAGAGTCATGTTTCCCAAACACATGTATTTTGCCAGCAGACATGAAAGGGTAGAAAGTGGCTTTCACAGTGTAAAACCGTCAAGAGGTCAGATCAATAGACACATTAAAAATATGTGGCCTTAGTGACAGGCATCCTCTGACACTCAGATTAAATCAGACGTTGATTTGTGCTCCTTTTTATTTAATTTATGAATTAAAAATGAGAGAAAATATGTTGCAGCAGTTATCGTCTGATCTTTTTATGTTGGGTGGTGGAGTATGGGGTGATCAGGGCCATTACATACATAACATAACAGGCTAATGCACAAGGAATCTGAGAATAGTAACACAGATCTCTTATGCAGAGCTTCCTTGTTTTTACCCCAACAATGATAGCTGATAGTATCACCAGTGTTTGTCTTGATTTTCAGCTCTACAGAACCATTCCTCCCAACCTTTCCCCCTGGCAGTGTGGGACACCATGACAATGTGTAGTAGCGGGATAGTCAGTGCTACTGAGCAAGCGCCATAGTGCTGTCAGTCAAACTGTAGACCTCTGTGCACACACAGTATTCATTCTCAGGTGAACGAAAATCGGGACCATGAGATTGCGGTCCCAAATTGGTACTGTCCAGCCGGGGAATGCATACAGAATACAACTGCGATATTGGTTCCACTGATTAGAATAGTTGATCTATTTGGCACAAACACTATTTAAATTGTTCTTTGAAATTATGCTATAGAGTGTTTATCATCTGCATAGAAACTATAGTATAGACTTTAGTGCAAACATATTTATGGAAATTCTATCTGGAAATGACATAACTAAAATGTATTGGAATGTTATTCTGACACCTGGTTAATTGAGATTTATGTATCCCCCATGGGACACTCTCCATTACCCAGCATGCCATGAATGTGCATCTTGACGTAAATATTAGTAGCAACTGCTATAAAACCAAGATCTTTATTGTTCATTCAAAGACCACCCTCATTCAAATTACCACCTATTACCAGATATGACATTATCATTCATCCAAGATACTCAAGAGAATGTGGAATGAGAAAGGACATAGTCTGACATTTTTATCGTAACTGGATTCTTGATAGAAAATGACTATTTCAAGTTGTTATTAAACATTTCAAACATTAGCACTGCACAGCTGGCTGTTCATATTGCACAATGATTCTGGCATTTTGTAGTCTTTTGTCTATCAGGAGGGTCAGGCTGAAGTTGTCCCTTGATACCTTAGCTGTTCTTGAGACCTTTTCTCTGGATTTGTTAATGGTATACGGCCTGCTATGCAGTTTGTTACAGACAGATGTGTTTGGAAGCCGTACTGTTTAATTTACGGCTTCCAGCAGAAATTATCAGTGAGGAGACAGAGATATATTAAGCAGGGTAATTCTAGAGAATTAGACTTGAAGCCCCCAAGAACCTTATAACTCTTTATGCATGTCAGATAAATAAGGGAGGCCTATACTCAGGAGTATTCCTATAATTGAAGTTATAAACAAAAAAAAAGACCTTTCAGTCACCATCTTTAATGTATTAAAACACAAAACAAGTCTATGGACTGTACTTTGCATTTGAGTGATGGTTGCTATTATTAAGACACTACATGTGAAATTTTCACTGGGTAACACTAGTGATGCCTGAATTTGTACAAGTCCAGGATTGGTGAACAGTTCAGTAATATAGCTAGTTAGAAATGTACTGTATTGATCTCTCTCAATTCTCTGCATCTTTTAGCCAAGAGAAGGTCAGCATACATATAAGGAAAAAGGTACCATTCGTGCAGTTGCCACAATTAACCACAAATAGACAAGCTTCACTCTTACTTTTTCTCTTTGGTTTTATTTTCACTCTTACTAACTATCTTATCTCAACCTCTCTCTCCCACTGTTTACTCTAACCAGTAAAAAAAATACAAATACAACATACCAATAATACTAGTCAAATACAAGCCAAATCCAGGCTAGTAATAATGAATATATAACAAAAGAAGAAATACATACAAATAGTACTAAACGTCGTGACGTCATCGCGCTACATGGCGGCCGCCATTTTTAGTTATTTTTTTAGTATATAAGGACCTCCACACTCTAACAGGGCACTAGCTCCTCCTGTAGAAGGCATTTTGCCGAAACGTTGGGGAGCTAGTTCCTTGGATATCTTCTATCTGGTCTCAGCATTTTTGTAAGTGTATTTAGCTTTTGTCTATTTATTTTGCTTTTTTTTGCTCCCCCTATTAGTACTATTTGTATGTTTTTCTTCTTTTGTTATATATTCATTATTACTAGCCTGGATTTGGCTTGTATTTGACTAGTATTATTTGTATGTTGTATTTGTATTTTTTTACTTCTCTTTGACATTTTAATTTTTATAATAAAAGTAATTTTTTTATATTTTCCTAACATGGTGTGCTGCCTTTTTGTATATATCTATAGACATTCTTCCATCTCCCAGACCCAATTCTTATAGAAAGGAGTCAGGGCTATCTGCCTGGCACTGATGTATATTATAGGAGCTAGGCTAGTAATTTCCTAATTTTAATTGGGAAATAACTCCCAACATTTATGTCCCTGGAATAAGGATGCTGCGGGTATGACACAAACACTGCATATGAGCATGATTGTTCACAAAACAAAGACAACCACTTGCCACTTGTGCTGGCCGCACGAAGACAACCAACCACACATATTTGATGGTGGCATGAAGTATGCACATGTGCAGTAGGCTTTACCTTCGGTGTCCCAGGAAGAATGCAATGTCTACTGTAACACATGATGGCAGACATCATTGTATTCTTCCCGGTAAAACACTTTCTAGATACAAATAAATAAATAAAAAATGGATTCATGTTGCAATTGGTTTGTCATAACTTAAATTCCTGCTTCACAAGTTCAAGCAGTTTAATATTTGTTAGCAGATATACTTTTAAATGATATGAACCAAGATGATGCCAAAAAATAATAATAAGGCAGTTTTTTAAAATGAGGTTTATTTTAATAGGTGCAGATACTGCTAATTTAATGTTTCTGGCTGAGCTCAATTTGCATTGTATGAAAATATATATTATTATTATATTAGCATAAACCTTCGCAACATCATGTAACAAGCCATTTTCACTATTTTAGACCCTGATTTACTATCCTCAGAGGCCATTTGCAATATGTTTTTGTAGGCACGCCAAGTACTTAATTTATGTGGGTTTGAAAAACAGGTGGAACTTGACAATACAATTATGCTAGTATTATTAATCAAGCAATGCTAAGAAAGCTACCTGGGGAACAAACATCACCCAAACAGAGGTACAGACTGTACGCACATTCAGGAAGAATACAATTATTGTTTATTTATTTTGAGATTTAAAAAAAATGTCGCTTGATATACCAGAGACTTCAGAATCTCATGTACAGCTATAATGCTATAATTTCAGCATGTACATTTCATTATGGGATTTTATTTAACGCCTGACGAATTT
Source organism: Pelodytes ibericus (assembly GCA_036172795.1). Classification (NCBI taxonomy): domain Eukaryota; kingdom Metazoa; phylum Chordata; class Amphibia; order Anura; family Pelodytidae; genus Pelodytes; species Pelodytes ibericus. The sequence continues at coordinate 76,084,551 of CM069860.1, read as the reverse complement.
GAGACATTTGAGTATTTTATATATATGTCCAAAGAAGGTGCAGAAACGTTGATTATGTTGAAGATTTTTACATTGTGATCTCATGAATATCGACTAAAGCATTTTCAAATTGTTTCATTAAGACCTGTGAGTGTGTGTTTTTTCTATTTTTGGACTTGTTATATGTTATATGCATGTTATATTAGGAATGTATAGCAGTTCCTATAGCATAAATGTGGACAATCTGAAATCCTATTGGTTCTGGTCCGTCAACCTATTCCAAATGCTTCAGCACGAGTGGTCCGGTTCCACCACGGTCTATGGGTGGGCAAGGTGTACAGGCATTGGAGGTAAAGCTAGGACATTTAAAAAGCTAGATGCATTGGCCATATCATCTATGGTAAGCTGTTTTTTGTCCCGAGTGACCGTCAGTGAGTACGGTATGCCCCATCGGTATTTAACATAGTGTGATCTCAAATGCATTGTTGAGGAGGACATTGGGCAACTCCAGCTCACTACCTTGTGTGGGAGGTCATTGTATATTTGTACTGTTACTTGTATTGTTGAACCTGATACGATAGGTAACAGACACCAAGTGCAGTTTAATCATTGTGTCACGCAGAGAATCCTGTGGAGCTCTTCTTGCTTCCTTCCCCTAAAGTATTCATACATTTTCAGGCCTCATGAACCCAAGGCAGGACATAGATGATGCATGAGCTTCATCAGGTGAGTGGAGAGGTCAGTGGGACCAACTGTCTATCGCACCCCTCTGACTCTAGTGTTTGCCTTATGCGACTTGACAGCCAAAGATGTTATTTGCCGCTAAAATGTTCATATCTGCAAATTCCCAGTTCCCATTTGCCATTTTTGTTTGGGCTTGTTGGGTCTGTTTGTCATTAGTTTCTAAAAACTTCACTTGGGTCTGAAGTGTAGTCAGCGCAGTATGCATCCCCCCTGCCCTCAATAAAAATAAAATCATTGGCCCCCTGTGACCAGTGGCCACCTGCTGGCCCCATGAAATTAAATAATGGGACACAGCCATTGCTTCTACCCCAATGTGTTTAGACTGTAAATAGTAGCATGGTGTTATAAAACCATAAGGTCATATAGTAACATTGAAAGAAATTGCAAATATAAATGAATTATCCAATGAAACATTCGATTTCTTTGCTTACTTAAATCCGATTTAACTAACTTCATGATTTTGGGGAAATAAATCACATCTTTTTTTTTTTGACGAAGCATCCTTTCTAAACGCCAACAAACAAATTACATTCATAATAAATTCATGTATTCTAAATTATCTTCTTACAATGTCTGAAAGGGATTTCACTTCCTGTTACATGTAATTTAGACTTTTCCAGTTATTCAGGATTTGTATGTGAAATGTTATGTCTCTAGTAGTTGTGCTCTGTAACCAGTCTGTGCATAGGTCAGTTCTCTCTGTAACTGATCTAGACTAGACACGTCTAAGGAATATAGAAGAGTACCAGGCAATCCATTAAATTACTATCGTGGGAACAGTGCAGTACATTCGTTTTTGAGTGACCTCTCTCAACCCAGCTATAAGTTCCGATATAGAACATAAACTCTACTTATCTTCAGGATTTTCTGGGCCTCCAGAATTAATCTGACAACAAAGTATAAATGCTTTACACAGCAGTACAAGATAGCATATAGAACATTTATTTATCGCACTTTTCATTCCAGATTTACTTGTTGAAGGTGAAAAAAATGAATTGCCTTAATCCCTCCGGGAACCATATTCTGCCCTATATGGTAAGATTTATTTTAAGAGACTAAGTGCACATTCTTAACGTTGTGGGAAACTTCTGGAATTTCTCTTTATCCCTTGAATTCCATTTGAAATCTAGCTAACTCCTAGAAATGACTATGTGCGGAATTTCATGTTTTAAAAAATAGTTCATATATGATATGAGATTTGGGGTTGGGAAAGTACAATAGTTAACTTTAAATAACTATTGTACTTTCCCAACCCCAAATCTCAAGGCAATTAAGTTTAGCTATGATTTATGGATCTATCTGTATGTCTTCTCTTGGTCTCCCTGCGGTATTGTTATAGTGAAAAAACACTGCCTTTCCTATTTAGCTGAATGGTGTAATAACTAGATTGTGGAGTTTGGAAATATGAACTGCAACAATTCATTTAAAAAAAATCATTTATATTTCAAACCAAAAGATACATTTTATTCACTAGCAGCAATGGCAGATGTAAAATCAGTTTGCATGAAATGTACATTGGTTTTTCAAACCTGTTCCTAATACTGACGTCTCCTTTAATATTAAGTTTCCCACAATTGTCTAGTTTACAGATGTCCGTTGTATAGGACATTGAAGCATAGATACTGTACATGCACAAAGCTTTGCACGTGTGCAGTAGAGCTGTCACTTTAAGCCCTGTGTTACTGAGGGGATGATATTAATACAAAGTTAGATTTAAGTTAGATTTTTTTTTTATCAATCATATGAGATGCTGGTCATGAAACAACTTTAATCAACAAAAAATCAATCATTTTTGTTAATCACATGTTAACCATTGAGATCCCAAAACTCTTCCATGATTTCAGTAGGCCCTGTGACATTCCCTAAAGCTCCATACTTTGACCCATGCTTGTTTCTCCACACTGTTGTGTGACAGCTATAATAAATACCGAACCATGCTGCCATAATTCATGCACGATAACCCTGCAATCTCAGCTGTAAATCACATTACTGGATCACATGTCTGTTATGTATAACTGTCCCTCTAGTAGCAAATGTTTCATAAATGAAAACAAAACTGTCTATTTAAAGTGGACATTTACCCTTTGTGTCTGAATGGTGAGCAGGGTTTTGCGAAGTTAAAATCCTTTAAACAAATAAAAAAAATCTGCTTATTAAGAAATATAAACATAATACCTAGCTGTATGCACACATATATATATATATATATATATATATATATATATATACACACACAAACTTCTATTCAAAAGTTTGGGGTCACTAAAAAAGGCCTTGTTTTTAAAAGAAAAGCAAAGTGTCCAATAAAATAACATTAAATAGATCAGAAACACAGTGTTGGTTAATGTTCTAGATTACTAATTTAGCTGGAAACAGATGATTTTTAATCGATCTATACATAGGCGTACAGAAGCCCATTATCAGCAACCATTACTCCTGTGTTGCAGTGGCACTAGGGGGGGCATGTATAGACACGGCGCACGCACAGATTGCGCCATATACTGGCGCAATCAGTGTGTGCACCAATGTATAAAGCAGACTCATGGGAGTCTGCGTTATCTAGGCGGAATGCACACCTTTAGGTTATGGTTGCGGTCGTTGCACCTGCACAGCCTATGTATAAAAAAATCAGGCGCTGATTTGTGAACCTCCACTCAGTGCTGTTTAGCGGTGGTCCCTTTTCCCAAACAGAGTGTCGGGAATTATAAAAAAGCACAATTGCCGTTATACCAATCAAACGGCGATTGCATTTTTTTTTATATATATATATATATATATAAAACTCCCATCATTGTGTTATCTAATCTGAGTTTAGCATTTTAAAAGTAAACGTCTTGACTGTATTTCCTATTCTTTTTACTCATTTGATGTGTGTTTTCATGGGAAAAAAGGACATTACTAAGTGACCTCAAACTTGTAAACAGTACTGTATATATACACATTCACACATGTATCTGTGCTCCCTTTATATTTATATATCGAGGTACATGTACAAAGAATATAATAATTAGAGGTGTATTAGGGTGTGAACATATCTCTACGTCTCAAGATGTTCTGCAGCAGCCGCAAGTACTGTAATAGTAAATATCAAAAATAAATAACTAAAACTTTTACCAGCCATGCTACCTTCCATGAATTCATTGATTTTTTTGTTTGTTAATTATTAATATTATCAAACATGTTATATAGTATTCCAGGTAGGAGAAGAGCCAGCATGCCTGCACATCCCCCACACCTGTACTGTGCCAGCACTTCTGTATAGTGTGAGCTGTGGATGAAGGTTTTCAACAACCCTGGCCTAGAACAGCATGGAGACAGGTGTCCCTGGCAGCTGGAGAGGGATTTTACAATAGTTTAGCAGGCTGTAGCTGGATTAATACGTCGATGTAATTTGTTTTTTAAGGAATTAAGTCACTTCAAACCTATATAAATGAGATTTCCATATTTCGGATGCTGTTTTCTGGTGGCATTTTACATGGTCCTAAATAGTAAATATTTATTGAGAACAAGCACATAGTTAACTTACTTTTATTAGGATTGCAACACACAAATCCCATTGTTAATCATCAAAATCCCTTAGAAAAACATCTGCAGCGATCATGAAGGACGGTTCCCGCTCATTTTCATAAGAAAACAAGCCTCAAATTATACAAATCTGAATCAGTCATCGTGCGTTTTATAGACAACAAGACAGCAAACAGTAAATAAATAATATTGTGTTTGGATGATAAAGTAGCATTTCAAATCTAAATCATGTAATAACTGCTCGTATAGTGACTAACCCTGTTAACAAATATATGGATGTACATTTCTACCAATGAATTCATTAATGTTAATATGTGCTGATGCCAGCTGGTTACAACAGCAAATAAAAGAGCTTTGGCCAAAAGCTGTTCAAAGCATTCATCTGGACAGTGACCTTGAGAAATTGCCCTTTCTGAAGTGAGATGAGGTGTGACTGTAATCTACATACAGTACTTATTTAGGCTTTGTTATCTCCATGGCCTAAAATGGCAGCTGAACTAAAACCTTCTCAAGCGTACAACATGGCAGGAGTCTATCCAAAACGTCTGTTTGGTTGTTTTCTTTTTCTATTTAAGTGTGTTTTATCTCAGAATTGTATATTACAGACCATAACAATTTTTAAATAAGAAATGATACATTTATCTTAGAAAACATTATAAAATTATATACTACTGGAACTATATGGTTAATGTACTAACTATTATTTTAAATAATGTATTGTTGCAGTTAAAGCCTTATAAATAGCCACTGAACATTTTTTATAACAGCACAAATGAAAAGTCTGGCGGCCTTAGCATGTGCTTTCTAAATTACATGTCAGTTTATTCTCCAACCAGCAACTGTCATGCTTCTCTGTGAAGCAGGGAGGCTGACCTATTTGCCCTCTATTGGTGACATGTAAGAACAAAGGTATCTCTCTTTAATACCAGAGAGAGTCCATTGATACTCTCAGACCCTAGGCAGATTGAAGAGTGCACCAAATCAAATGAGAGACAGATCTGAGAATAAACCCAACTGTATCTGCAAAGATAAACATAGAATTTAAAACAGACCAGTGGTATTAGGTTTTTACTGTTTGCTTCTATCAAAGATGCAGATCTTTAAAATGAAATCATTTGGTGCCATTATAAGTATCCCTTATAAAATAAAACATATATCTCTAGTAACTAAATACAAAGTAATATGTAGTTCTAAGTGGTGTAAAATCTAATTTAAAATATGTTAGAGCTCTATTAAGTTCTCAAAATTTCACAGTTTGTGAGGACACAGATATTGTGACACAATAAAAGCCAGGATATCAGTCAGATGATATTCCTCCGTTAAATTGCATATATGGATTCAGATCAGCCTATCTAGTCCGGGCCTAGGTAGTTAACATCTCAAGGCAGAAATATCTAAACTTTATATGTATTCAGCAACACTGGGTTGCATACAACATAAAAGGGTATACCTAGAAGGGGATTGGACAGTTCATCGTGGTTACCAAACACCCTGCAGAATAAGATAACTGACCCATTTACTGAAAAATTAAGTGAAATCTGGAAGTAATGATCTCAGTGGGTCCCTATGACTTTGATTAACTTATTGCACTACTTCTGAAGTGGAATCGACATACCTAACACAGATTATTCACCTACATCCAATTTTACAACATCATATACTACCAGCTGACCAAAGCCAGTGATGATTTAAAGGGACTCTGTCAACCTAAATACTGCTTATACTGGGAATGCAATGAATGGAAAATGACCTGTCCATTGTGTTAGCAGAATTGCATGCAAAGCCATAAAATAAGAGAAAAACAGGATTTAAACAAATCTGTAGGTGTCTCCTGTTTATGACATTGCCTGTAGCATGATATGCAAATGAACTCGTTTTCAATTAGAAATATGTAATTTGCTTATCATGTGATGTCATAAGCAGGAGTGTCAAGTGATGTCCTCCTGTCAAGTGATGTCATAAGCAGGAGACTCCAAAGATACATTTAATCACATATTATCTTGTCTCATCATTTTTTTATTGTCTACATGCTTAGGTTGGAGTCCTGTTAACATATATGCTGGTGTACAGATTTCAAATTAATGTAATGCTATAGTCCGGTTAATGTGGTGTGTGTATGTGTAACCAAATGGTTGCTTCAACTAATTTAAAATGTCCTATTTGCTGTTTACTGTTCAAAAAGCATATTTTACAGAAAGTATTGAGTGTTGTGAGCAAAGATTCATAGATATGTATCTTCATTTAATTTAATTATGTTTAACCTTTTGAGTACCATAGGGATAAACAGTGTATTACAACCACACATGCCAGATGTCTTGCCAATAATTGTCTTTGTTGCTCAAAGGTTAAACCTATTTTTTTGATAAACACTCTGTGGAAGCTTTGTTACTCTTTCCGCTAATTTTAACTGTATTTTTTTTTTTTTTTTACATTTCATGCTTCGCCTGACTGCATCAATGTCTCAATACTTGTAAATGTCAGCTAGCAACATCATGTACAAGAAAGCTGAATTTCCTTTTTATTCGAGAAGTGGTAAGAGAGAAAAACAAACAAGGAACAGTGGAAAGTCTGAAGAATGAAACAGACTGCTCAAAATTGTAGATCTGGTGGTTCTTGTAAAGCAGATGTTTAGCAATATGGTCAGTGTACCTGAATGACTCCTGCTAACAATGAGCCTAGTTTATTTTATTTATTTATTTTATTGTAGGCTCATTTCTTTTAGTACAATGGAGTGTATTTAGCCATATCTATGAAATATGTCTCTTTATTACCTGATGTTCAATAAAATTGGCATGCTGTTAAAAGTTAGTAATCATACAGGTACAGTACATACTTCCTGGTAAGAAAAAATGTTACCACTATTATTTTAGTGGTTTGCACTATTTTTTTTATTTTGTCCCACTTGAATATTTTATTAGTATGATGAGCGACTTCCCATGAAAATATTCAAAGTGTATACAATGCATAAAATGACAATAAGGTCATCTAGAGCAGAGGTCAGCGACTTTTTCCACTCGGAAGTCTGAAGCGAAGGCTGTGAGGGCCGACGGGCCATATTCATGTATTGTACGATTATTATATATATATATATATATATACTATTTATCTATATATATATATATATGTATATAAACATAGATATATGCATATGTCTGTCGCTCTCTCTATATGTGCTTGTATTTATACAAGCACATATGTTATATGTGCTTGTATAAATATCTATAGGTATGTTATGTGTGTGTATAAATATATATATATATATATATATATATATATATATATAGATATGTTATTTGTGTGTATATATAAATATATTTATTTATACACACACATATAACATACCTATATATTTATATATTTTTCTATTATATTCAACTATTTTCAAGTTAGTCATATAGATGATATATATTGAGCTCAATAAAATACACTACTGTGAGATGCCTTATAAAATATAACACTGTATTGTGTCCAATCAAACATACCACTGTGAGTTGCCCAATAAACTATACCATTATATTGTTTCCAATAGAATATACCACTGAGAGTTGCCCAGTAAAATATACAACTGTATTGAGCACAATAAAATATAACACTGAGAGTTGCCCAATAAAATAATTCCACTGTACTGAGCACAATAAAATATGAAAGTGCTAGATGCCGATAACACCTACCTCCCCTCTTCCCCAGTACTCAAATGGCTGGTGCTCAGCCGTCTTTGCTCCTCATTCTTCACCATGCAGCGTGCAAGATGAAAATAGCCGCTGGATATCAATTGCTGTCATATTCAGAGGCACAACTGGAACCCCATCGGCTTCTCTAATGCGAGAATCTATGGTTGAATGCATTTCTGTAATTGGTACTGCGGGCCAGATAACTATGGCCAGTGGGCCGTAGGTTGCCGACCACTACTCTAGAGCCATTGCTGAACTACAATACCTAGCCAGTCTGAACATAGTACTTCCCATGATCCTTTGCAAGCTCCTGGGCTCATTACAAGGCTGAGATCCAGGTTCTGTACAGAACTGCAGGGAAGTGAATCTTACTAAGCAGAAAGTCTATGCTTAGCAGGCGCACAGACATCCTCTCATGCTGCTTGAAAAGTCAGAGAACTGAGGGTTTAGTAACAGAGGTGTCTGTGTGCCTGTGCAGCATGTTGGAGCTCATATATTTATTAAAATAAAACCCTACCTGTGATGTTTTTGGAAAACGCATATACACATGATGTTTCCAGGAGCTAGAGGGGCACACATATTTGTTACAATTTATAAACATGTATCTATATGCAGAGAGACACATACATTTTAAATCTAAATATACAGTATGTATGTATATATATATATATATATATATATATATATATATATATATATATATATATATGTGTGTATATAAATAAAATATGGATGCATTTGTGTCTGCACAAGTGTGTACTCTTCTTTACTGAACATTTACCAAATTTGCCAGGGGCTCTAACCCCAGATCTTTTGGACACCTAGTACCACCTCTGAAGTCACTTGTACCTTCACTATACTATGATGTCAACCATAAAGTGTACTTGTGAGCTCTATGTAAACAAATACATACAGACAAAATATTGGATTGTTTAGTGATAAGTGAGGTGCATATTCTCGGATGCTATATCAGTATCTCCATAAAAACGTTGTGTTGAACATTGTAGGACACTCCTATTTCCTGTGCTACACGTTAGAACCATAGGGTTTTAAACATTGTCAGAGAAAAGTGTACCATATCTGTATAGTTTTCAGTTTTATATAGTTTTACTTAATTAGCAATCAGAAGCCAAATGCTTATATTCTTTTTTTATACCTAATAATAATTTGGCAGCCTTCGTACATACTTCAAGTCCTTTTTTTTTTTCAAAATTCTACATTGTAACCGCAAACAATTAGTGTATGATTACAAACTTGGATTCTTTATCGTTTCTATCTTCCAAGGTTTCAACAATAAGGTACCATTTTCTGAAGATTATTATATTCATGATAACCTGTTCTTGTAAACACTGTGGTCTAAAGAATCACTTTGCATGCACTATGTGAATTGAGTAACTTGTAAGCTGCTTTTAACCTTAGCCAAGTCTGACTAGCAAAAGTATTTTTAAATGTCATTTTATAATATGCACTAACAATAGTTTGACAAAGAGATGCATAATTTGCCTTCTTCTAATAACTTTTCCTTTTGGCAAGAATGAAATCCCCAAGAGAGTAAGGGAAAAGATAAGCAATTTGAGAAGGCAGGTGTGAATATTGGCACATCTGTAGCATTCTAATCTTACTCATTTACATGTCTTGCTTCCCCTCCTCTGGTAAAGTACTAACACGACCATTTATTTCCCTCTTTGGCTGCCACACAGAAATCACTCAGCTTTTACGTGTGGCTGGAAAGGAGATGAGCAGCTGTTTTAAACCGCCTTAAATTAAGCCAACCATTGCTTAGCCAGGAAATGTGGAAAGAGTTTGATTTTTTGGAAGAGGTTGTGCGTTAAATAAAGGGTAAAGTCAAATGCCTTATAAAAATGCATCAGGCTGGTGTTTTCTCCTCTAACAGGATACTGAACTTAAACACAGTCTTGTGCACATATATATTAAAGCTAGAAGTTACACAGTGCCATATATAGCTTGAAATGGAAAATAATATGGAATCCCTAGTAAACCAAAACAATAACAGTAACATCCAGGAAGTCATAAGACCTAATTAACTTCGACAGTGTAGGCAAGTGGTTCCCAAACCACTCCTCACACCCTCTAATAATCCAGGATTTAGGGATTACCAACAAAATTCTTTTATTTTTAAACACGTGTTTTAAAGAAAAAAACCACGTGTGTTTAAAAATCCTGGACTGTTGAGGGGGTGTGAGGACTGGTAAGGAACCACTGGTGTAGGCCATTTTTATTTATTTATAAGGCACCAACATATTCCTCAGAGTGGTGCAATCACCAAACAAAACATACAAAATCCCAGGTGATATAAAAAGACTAGACAAAAGCGAATTGAAACATAAGGTAGGATGTACAGACAGCCTTGCAAAGTAACAGCATAGATTGTAGCTAACCCCTTGGTGACATGACCTTTCAATTTTATCTTTCTCTTGGTGACATGCCCTGTTTTGACATTTCTGTGGTTTTTGTGTTTAGCTGTAATTTCATTCTTTCTCACATACTGTACCCACACAAATTATATATTGTTTTAATTGCCATAAGCAGAGATTGTGTTAGAAACCATTACATACATTGGGTTTCAAGCTGGTGTGAAGTGGGTTGCGGACATCTGTTTTGCTTTGTTATAAAGTCTAACTTTTGATTGGGAGGAGGAACGATGATGTAGCTATGCATGCTGTGTTCACCGTCTGACGCTGAGAAGACCACCAAGTAACAGATACTATTGTTTTAATAGTGCCTCAGTTATCTCTTCCAGTAACCCCTCTAGGAGTAGAAAATAACACAGGCTTTACTGTTTACTTTGGGGATACAATTTCAAAAATTGTCTGAGATGGGTCAAGTGAAGTTTGGCTTTGATGCAGCAGACATATGGCAGTGAGTGTTCAATCTACCTATCTTTGTAAGAGTGGATTATCATCTCTGGTCCAGATGAATACAAAATGTAGGAACAGAATGGACATTGAACACAACTTTAGAGTTGCTTTATCTACCATCACTCCAGACTTTGAAACACTTATCAGGAGCAAAACTCATCCCAAGCTTTCCTATTATTTCAAATTATTCTCAAATGTTTCAATGGCTTTTTATATTATTGGGCTTTAAGCTTAATATCACTTTAATTTTCCCATGCACTAGATTACTGCACTGTTCATTTTACGAAGAAGTCCTGTTTTGGTTTATTTCAAGTTCTGAACAGTGCAAATATACATTGTGGAATAATGTGCAAACATTTTGACTTGACTTAATTACCAAGGACACATTTAGATCCTGAGTTTAGGTAGGTTTAGAACCACTGATATAGATGATACGCTTTGTTAAAGAAGTGGGTTTTGGGGATTTTTTTTTAACAGTAGAAGAAATTAAAACATAGCTTGCTAGGTCATTACATAGGATTTGGACTTCCTTCGATATGTCCTGCATACCAGCGTGAGACAATGAAATTAGAAACAAAGAATGAAGTGTCGGTTTGACGAAATTAAAGATGACATTCATTTGGAGAACAGTTATCAAGAATGTTGTAATTGTGTCGCTGCAGTTCGCATTTTCTTCTATAGGTGATGTGTAATAGAATTGTATAGCTTTGTATAGAAAGTCTACTCACTCTAGTCTGGGAATTCACAGATCATGCACTTCCGCCCCCCACTCTGCGTTCTAGTGATTTAGACATAACTGCTATATTTTCTGTCAGCTGCGATAGACATCTCTGTTATTTCCTTCTCCTATATTTATTCCCCTGTTTTTGCAAAATTGTCAATGGAACAATAAAGTATATTGAATAAAACACTTTATCTGGATTACTCTTGCTCTCTGAACACATCACACGTGCTCCCAGTGGAACACACGAGGATCAGAAGCACAGCTCCAGTCTACTGTAGCTCCAGTACCTATGTGTGCATTCATTTGATATGTCAAAGATTGTCATTGCAGTTGTACTCCCATGATGCTTAGCCAGCATAGTGGATGGGGACTTAGCTACAGAAAAAGATGCTTTATATTAGTTACAGATTTCAGTCTGATTTCCAGATTCTACTAAAATATAAGGCATCAGTGAAAATGGTAAAACTCTTAATCATTGAGCTTTCACAACATTAATTTAATATGTCAAATATAATGCGTTCCAGTGTTCTTTTTAAAAAACGTTTTTTACTGTGGATAAAATTGCTAAATTGCCATGTAAATGCCTTACATTAAGCATGCGTCCATTCTTACCCTGGATTGTATTGACATTCCTATATGTCTCCTCTCAAACACTATCTTAAAGTGCTCTAAGGAAGAATGAATTATGTGCAAGGATGACAGTAGTTTCAAGCAGACAAATGTGGCAGCCATTATATGCTAGGATTTGCATTAGAGCTAATTAATCAGAGATGGTTAGGAGAATGAATCAAGACACAAGTGTTATCCTACACTGTTACCAAAAGCAACAGACTCATAAAAGCCTACCAACAGTTTATTGGCAGCATGTGTATATAAATGGATCCCAAATTATCAACATTGGAGCTAGGATAATGGTTATTTATATAGTTAGAATGCCAATTATTCTTTCAACTTGGCTCAGTGAAACAGACACTCAGATCCACTGTGTTACTTTAGTAGCAGGTTTTACTATGACAAAAAAAAATGGATGTGTGGGAGGTGAACTTAATGCAAGGTCGTCACTTTAAATGCTCATCCCAAGTACATAACGTCCTGGATTGCAACCTCTGTAGGTAATTCCCATCATGCTCAGTTAGGCAATGGCATTTGGCAAGCACTGCATTAACAAAACAACAGTGATGATACGTGAAGGGCCTACATCACCTAAATAGGTTTCTAATCTGAGTATGGAGAATAAAAATGATCATGACTTTTGTCAATGTTTAGGTGATGGATTCCCTATAAGAACCAGCATATTCACCTTGTGCTTTTATATTGCATATGAAACCATAATGTGAACATACTGGTTCTTAAACTTAAACTTTGTTTTTTTAGTGAATGTAGAGAATTAAAAATGATCAAAAATGATTTATACATTAGGGGTTTTGTATTAAACTGGCATATTTAGAAATATTGCCACAAGTGATATAACCGTGTGGGACAATGTATAACGCTAATTCCTGACAAAAGTCATGAGTTTATGCAGTGTGTGCAGGTCCCACACTTCTCCATTACACAGAAGAAATAGTAAGTGTCCTATTTTTCTGCCTTTCATCACTGTGTAAGGTTATTTTTAGAAATAACCCCAATTGTGTTCAGGGCCAGTCTTAAGTGTTCCGGCACCCTGTGGCACCCCCTCCTCCCCCTATTTCTGTTTTCTCCTCCCCAGCGCCCCATCTCTGTTCTCTCCCCTCCTGTTCTCCCCCTCCTCTACCCCATCTCTGTTTTCTCCATCTCCTCCCCATCTCTGTTTTTTCCCCCTCCTCTGTGCTCTCCCCCTTCTCCCTATCTGTTTTCTCCCCCTCCACTGTTTTCTCCCCACTCCTCACCCATTTCTGTTCTCCCCCTCCCATTCTTACTAGAAGCGGGCAGCACAAGCTCCATGTGTTAAACACACACGGAGCAGTAAGTGCTGCTCGCTCTCCCCACACGCAGTGATAATGCAGGACATTGGAAATCCAATGCCCTGCATCATCACTAAGTGCGGGGAGCACCACCAACACTTACTGCTCCTTGTGTGCTCAACACACAGAGCTTATGATGCCCCCGGCTCCCTGTGAAGCAGACGCCGCTCTGCTTCACCCGGTGAGGTCTGCCCCCTCCACTGCAGCCATGTAGAGGGCTGGTGAGGGGAGATCTTCCAATCCCCTCAGCAACTGCCTCTACCAGCAAACTATTTTTTGCACTCGCCCAGGTCGGACACTCCAAATGCTGGACTGATTGTGTTACCATTACAAGCAAATGCAAGAATAAGAGGGCAATATATTTTAAATGTGTTTGTGGTTTCACTTGTTTATGACATCACCTTGTGGCTTGATATGCAAATTGTACATTTCACATTGAAAATAGATCATATCAAGTCACAAGGTGATGTCATTAATAGAAGACACCACAGACACATTTAAATCACTTAGTTTTCTTATTCACAATACAGACCTCACAGCAGTCCAGCTTTCCATAGGACAGAATGAGGATCACAACACCAGAGAATGCATACTATGCATGTGCAGCATTGTGTGCCTGTGCAGTCGCGATGCCAGTTTGAGTAATAGGGCTACTGCACTCTTGACCTTCCAAGCTACACCCCCCAGTGTCCCGAAATGCCAAGTCAGAAGCAGAGAAGTATGACAGTATAAGCAATGTTTATGTAATGTCCCTTTTAGTAACCATTCAGAATGTTTTAATCCATCATGCACTGTTCAGTTCAAATCAATCCTGATGTCTTAACCTTAAAAACCTAGCACTTGCCTTCAAGGCATGTCTGTATTGATTGTGATTAAACTAATGTCTCCATACCACAAAACATGTCTTAAGTATGATCTATTTTGTTTAGCAAATTACTGAGATTTGCATTTGGTATAGAAACAATAACATTATAATTAATAGAATTGTATTATATTGAATTTACATATATTGTGACCCTTCCGCATTGTTCTTGTTCATGATTTTGGATGTATGTTCCTTACTGACTAAACATTTTAAAATGTGCACCACTACATCAATATAATTATGTGGCTTAAACTGTATCATTTGTTCCACCTTCCATTATTTGTCCCCTTGGCTGTTTTGACGTGTGTGTCAAGAAAAAGTTCTCAGTAATGATACTGCTATTCAGGGCCCCTCAATGAAAAAAAGCTTAACCCCCCACTAATAATTTGTCCAGTAATAGCCCACTGATAATTTGCTCATTAATAGCCCACTGATAATTTGCTCATTAATAGCCCACTGATCATTTCCTCATTAATATTCCACTGATAATTTGTTCAGTAATGCCTGCTGCTGCACGATCACATGGGCAGCGGGGGCCCACAGGGCAGCTACTTTGGGCCTCCAGGAATTAATGGGTGCTGGTAGCTGCCCCGTTTTCCCATGCTTTTTTTTATTTTACATTTGTTTTCGTATATCGCCTCTTTTTTCCATCTGGTACCAATTGGTATATAAGGATGATTTCCTATTCCATTTCAGATAGTGAGACACCATAGGACTTTCCTTGCCCAATATTGAATTTTTATGCAATATTTCTACTTTCTAGATTTTCTTATCATAGGTTTATAGGCAATTCTGTGGAAACCGAATGTGATTTGAACTAAACAGATAATAATTTTGGAATTAAATAGGCATTTATAGAATTCAGTCACCCCAAAAGGCAGTATTATTATTGAGTGCTCATATCCTTGACACAAATCTTAAAATCTATCATGAAAAAAACCCAGTCCAGTTTGACCTTTTCAGGTATTATATTGTGGTGTAAAAGAAATGTTCACCATCCATGTGTACATAAGCACCACGTATTTCTGTTGTGCTTTAGAGACATCTTGACATGTTTGTATAATTCCACTTATGTATCCTCTGGTGAAGAGGCAAGTTCAGCTTGTCTTCAGGTCCTCCAGAAAGTGTTATTTAGTTCACTGTGTATATTTATGGTAAACTTATTGTATTTATAAATCAACCAATATGTACTCTTCTGGTGAGGAGGTAAGTTCATCATGGCTAGAAAAATACCAGTCTGTACACTTTTGGAGAGGGGATATCTTGCCCTTGTGTACAAATCCACATGTCTGCTGTGTTCTGTGAAGTTCTTCCTAGACAAAAAAAAAAATACACTTTTGTTACTAAATAATGAACTATTATACATTTATTTATTCTTTATTTTCTTAACTTAACTTTGAAATGTACCTCTTGCAAGGACACTCTACTCCTTCACAAAATGGCCATCCCAAAAATCTTTTGTGCATGACCATTTCAGAAAGGTATACTTGCTCAGTATGCAGATGTACACCCCTGTTATACTTGCTATATTTGCCAGCATCCTAGGATCAGGTCCCAGGATGGAGCGGGGACAGAACCAAAACAAAACAGAGTTACATGTCACTGCATGACATTATGTGACCCCGTAAATATGTGTTCCGACCTCCCTTATAAACATAAATAGTTTAAACGGTGTGCAATAGCAGCTTTGACTAAAGAATAAAATTAATATTTGGATCTGACTACGTTTTTGATTGCTTAAGCATTTAATTTAATCATTTATTGTCTCAGACGACTGACCTTCTAGATAAAGTAAAATGCTGCCAAGAAAAAATGTTGAAACTCACAGGTGAAACATAATGTTTTTTCACCTTTGATATATTGAGACTGCAATATATTGAGTTATCAAATGGACATGCTATTTTCCAAAATCCTGCAATCCTGGAGGGTGGCATAACCAGCATGCTAAGGGGCAATATCCTGGCATATTGGGGGCAATATCCTGGCATATTGGGGGCAATATCCTGGCTTATTAAAATGGCATATTGGGGGCAATATCCTGCATATTAAAATGGCATATTGGGGGCAATATCCTGCATATTAAATGGCATATTGGGGGCAATATCTGGCATATTAAAATGGCATATTGGGGGCAATATCCTGCATATTAAATGGAATATTGGGGGCAATATCCTGCATATTAAATGGCATATTGGGGGCAATATCCTGGCATATTAAAATGGCATATTGGGGGCAATATCCTGGCATATTAAAATGGCATATTGGGGGCAATATCCTGCATATTAAATGGCATATTGGGGGCAATATCCTGCATATTAAATGACATATTGGGGGCAATATCCTGGCATATTAAAATGGCATATTGGGGGCAATATCCTGCATATTAAATGGCATATTGGGGGCAATATCTGGCATATTAAAATGGCATATTGGGGGCAATAATCTGCATATTAAATGGAATATTGGGGGCAATATCCTGCATATTAAATGGCATATTGGGGGCAATATCCTGGCATATTAAAATGGCATATTGGGCTTCAAAGTTCTTTATTTGAAATTTAAGTTTTTTTTCCTGAAATTTCCTTCTTAAAATGAGGTGCGTGTTATACGCCGGCGCGTGTTATTGGCCGATAAATACGGTATATATATTTATATATATATATATACACTAAGAGATTAGTTAAGGTGAGGTAAACATTTCAACTAAGCAATATGCAGGGCAATTATAGAAGTGTTAAAGAATCTGCTTGAAGAAGAGTTAGAGTTAGTGTTAGTGTTACAATTAGGGTTAGGTTAGAATTGGGTCAGTGTAGGAGAAAATGGTTAAAAAAAACAAAAAAACCTACTTTCAGTTAATACCATATAACGCACAAAACAACAGAAAAACATATGAATATCTATTTCTAAACTCAGGAGAAACTTTTGAAACTATTTAGACCATTTTTAATTGTATAAAATATTTTTTCATCATGTTTTATGATGTAGAAAATTATATGATATGATGTTAATAATGGTATCTACAGAAACCTCTTCTCATGGCGATAAAACTATATATAATTTGTGTGGGTGCCGTAAAAGAGAAAGAAGAAAATTACAGCTAACCACAAACACCACAGACATGTTAAAACAGTCCGTGTAACCAAGGGACAGTCACGGCCAAAGATTCATGTCACTAAGTGGCCAACTTTTCTGGCAGGAGAAGCTCAGCATTTTTGTCTCCTGTATAGTTAAAGAGGGATTTAACCATAACAATTTTCCACCATAAGAGGTCACCCTAAAATTTTCCTTTTATCCTGGTATTATGTGGTAGAATAACTTGTCTATGAATCTTCAGCATGATGTTTTGATTACCGTTCCAGTATCTTGTCCAAGACTGTCTCCCGCTCCCCTTGCCTGCTTCCTCCTATTTCACTGTCATTCTGTTCACATCAGCATTCACACTTAAATATGCATTCGCATTCACTCATCTTTCGTAACTGTTCGCATTAGCTGTTAGCATTTTCATTTGCAAAACTATCCACAGGTGTTTTTTTCCCTCACAGCTTTTCTGATTGACACACAAAAACACCACTAGGAGTAACAACTTGACAGTATGGCTGTTTTTGGTGAACATTGTCTTTTTATATTGACAAAGATTATGTGATATGTTTTGAAGTATGATTCAAAAAGTATATAAAACAGGGGGAAATTAACTTTCATATATAAAAGCCAATTAAACCTTTCTCAGGGTTCCTAGACACTATTGGAAACGGATAATATCAAGTTCAAGCATGAAAATAACACCACAGCACTACAAAAGGATCAATTTAAACAACAGATAAATTAGATAAAATAAATGGATGCTGGGGGAAAAAACTAGTCTTTTAATACATCAATTTTTACTTACAATGAACTATGTCTCCGACTCATAATTATTTTACAATGCTTCCATTGTGCTAGGAAAATACAACACTTGTAAGACTGCAAGCTACTGGTTATTGGTTTAGCATAATTTTATCACAACCCCTATTAAATGCTTACTAATACACATGTTTAACGTAAAATTATTTGTGATAAAGACTTGAGGACATGGGAGTGCTTTAGTTACATGCAATAGAATAAATGGAATTCAATAATTATCCTTATTAGTGCCCCCGAGTTTATATTTAATTAGTTTAATTTTCCATGAGATTAATTGGTAGAAAGTAAAAAATGCATTGATATATTCAGCATCAATGCACTATAATAGTTATTTCCAGGTTGGGAATCACATTTCTTAATAGGAGCATGAACTGCGTCTTTAAATGAAGTAAGCCCGATGTGCATCTAATATGGAAAAACCTGAGTAATTGAAGTTGAAATACATTATTTTTTACTAGCCTGAGAAACTTAACTCCTGTTAACAAAATGTACCGTCCGCTTCTATTGCAGCAGATCCCTGCACTGTATCTATGGTACATACTTGCCAACTTTGTATGTTTGTAAATATTGATATGACCAGTATGGAGCTACCTCTCTCCTCAATTGCATATCAGTATTAGTTAGTGTTAAAATAAAGTGTAATACATTTGAAAGACCCAAGGGCTCTTATAAAAGCCAACAAACCTATGCATGGGTGGTATCACTGTACTGTTGCTGAACACATATTAGCCTGTAAATTAATACCGGAGTTGCAATTTTTTACCTCTGAAAATTTTGCCAAAGATTGGGTGTAAAATGGCTGCATGAAAAGTGTGAAAATACTGGGTTGTCTACTTTTGAAAAATACATAAAATGTGGGGGTGGTTAAAGGATTCATAGTAGATAGCAGTGTCGATATCGCTAACTTTTAAAAAACTTATTGCCCTGTAAGTTGCAAAAAAATAAAAACATGGGGCATTTCCAAACTCAGAAATAGAAATAGTATTTAGCAGGTTTTTCAATTAGATTTTGTAGATGAGTAAAAGATTTTTCAAATACAAGTCCAAAAATGTGTATTTTTTTTTTTAAATGTCACCATTTTTTATATATCCATTATAGGATATGATAAAAAATAATGGTATCTGAAGAAAGCCCTCCTTGTCCTGATAAAACAATATATAATTTGTGTGGTTACATCAAATGATAGAAGAAAATTATAGCTAAACACACTGCAGCAATGTTAAATAGCCATTGTCCAGAATGCCCCCAATTTTTCCAAAAGGCCAGTCATAAAGGGTTTAAAACTGGGGAGAAAAAATACTACAAATATTCCCTAAATCTGAGTTTGCAATAGATGTAAAAAATAAGTTAAGTACATGCCCATATGCACGATGACTTCATCATAGAAGGGAGAAAAATGTCATCAGTAAAGAAATTGTATACTCAACAAAAATCCATTCCCACACCCATATGTTCAGATATGATATCATATGATATCATGTGATATCATAGCATAAAGCACATTTGTTATATATAAATGTGTGTGTGTGTATGTATATATATATATATATATATATATATACACACACACTATATATAATACTAAGGCCAAAGATTCTCATATTCAGCTGCATTGGAAAACATTTCCACACAGCTACATTAGCCTAAAGTTTGAAATTCCCATTTCAGTTTTTTGCAACGCTCTCATTACTGAGTAGGCCATTGTACAGAGCACTGGTGAGACCTCACTTGGAGTATTGTACGCAGTACTGGAGACCGTATCTCCAGAAGGATATTGATACTTTGGAGAAAGTTCAGAGAAGGGCTACTAAACTGGTTCATGGGTTGAAGGATAAAACTTACCAGGAAAGGTTAAAGCATCTTAACATGTATAGCTTGGAGGAAAGACGTAACAGGGGGGATATGATAGAAACATTTAAATACATAAAGGGAATCAACACAGTAAAGGAAGAGAGTATATTTAAAAGAAGAAAAACTACCACAACTAGAGGACATAGTCTTAAATTAGAGGGGCATCGATTTAAAAGTAATATCAGGAAGTATTACTTTACTGAGAGGGTAGTGGATGTATGGAATAGCCTACCAGCAGAAGTGGTAGAGGTAAACACAGTCAAGTTAAGCATACGTGGGATAGACACAAGGCTATCCTAGCTATAAGACCGGGAACAGGGGACTAATAAAAGTACTAAAAAAAAAATTTGGCAGACTAGATGGACCGAATGGTTCTTATCTGCCGACACATTCTATGTTTCTAGACTCTATAGATAAATATACTGATGCCACCTTCAGTGCCAGTTCTCAACATGATTAGTCACGTTCATCCAGCTTGTCGTCACTCATACACTTAATACATTGCCTCTGCAGTGCCAATTATGCTCAGCTTTTTACATATTTTACACAACCAGCCCTTTTATTCAATTTCACTATTCAATAGTTACCTGTGGCTTCAATTGTTAATGGGCTCCGTGCAAGCGTCCCCGCGTGTTTTTAGATGTATTCATGTAATATTTATATATATATATATATATATATATATATATATATATATATATATTTATTTCTTGGAGAATAATTGCAGATATATTGTTATGGGCCTTGTTGCCTCGTTTTGCCATGGTTGTGATTTCAGTAGTCCCTTTTTAAGTGCTATAGAGTCTAGCAAAGGTTTGCAGTGTAATGTGCAGCCCAACCACTCGAGCATGGAAAGCGTTAACCAAGTCAGATTCTCCCGACAACTAATTTGGAATTGTCCCCGAGTATTCTAGATGGGAATCTCTGTGCTTCCATTGTTTGCACAAGCAATTCCGTCTAGAATGGTAGTTGTGTGTAAAGAATACAAATGTGCCTCCATACAAAAAGTGCACTGTTTAGGATCTGTAGCCAATGACTGATGCAGTGACACTGTAGATCTCATCAGTCAAGAAGAGGAGATGGACACAAAGTGCTTCAAATAGAGGCCTACATGGTCTGTAAGAGTTGTCTTGGAAAGTTTAATGTTTTCTTCAAACCCAAAGTTTTGGCTAAGTGCAAAACATTTGTCATTTGGTTATTCTCATTAGTAATCAATGTGTATTCTGGTGATCACATGCTTTTTATTCCTCTTGAAAACAAAGATCTTGTATTAAATACATGTGGAAGAGCAAGAATACTTCAAACTCTACTTTAAACAAACTCTGATATAACAAAATATTACCAGAACTGGAACCAATGAGCTTGACCTGTTCTTGATATGTTGGTTTATCATTTGAGCAATAACAAATAAAAAAATAGAAGAGAATCCATGATGGGAAGACATAAAGAGATCAGACTAAGACAAGTACAGCTTTCCGTTTTCAAATAAATCTGGATTCAAGAGCTAGCAGGTTTTAATTCTGGATTAAAGAGCTCGCAGATTTCCTGTAATTGCATGCAGTCTTCCAAAACGGTCAATTTAATTATGAAACAGACAATATATTGCTAACAGTGTTTGATTAGTATTGTGATTTTACTTTAAAATAATGTTAAATCATATATAAGGTGGTGAGAGACAAACCAGAAGCACTTGTCAGTATGAAAAGCAGTCAAGGTAAGCGCTTACAGAAGACGTTCAGAGACCACGAACAGTCCAGGATTTAGGACATATAGCATAACATTCAATCGAGGATATCTCTAAAACCTGGTGATGGGTCCCTTGTACTGATATGACCTAGAAGGAGCCATTTTATTGAATCCAGTGTACGCAGAACTTGCTGAGCCCGCCAGCTCTAGGC
Source organism: Pelodytes ibericus (assembly GCA_036172795.1). NCBI lineage: Eukaryota > Metazoa > Chordata > Amphibia > Anura > Pelodytidae > Pelodytes > Pelodytes ibericus. Next base: position 76,062,572 of record CM069860.1, on the reverse strand, counting down.
TAGACTACATCTGGATTGACAGATCTCTTCGTATACCATTCCAAGACATCTCTCATAATAGACAGAGGAATTGGCAGTTACAATACATTTAATACCAAAACAACGGAAATAATGAATACTCCTGGTGTCATAACGTGTGGCTACTACACTTAAAAAATGCCATTAAAGAAGCTGAAGTTCACCTTGTTGAATATATTAGTTTAAGAGGGTGAAAAACTGATGTGTGTGGGAAAAAATATAAAGTTATTCTCAAACAAAATAACAAATTTCACTGATACAAGTGTTGAATTTGTTTGTTAGTACATACTGAAAATAAAAAATGAGTATGAGCACAGATTTGCTACCTTTTCTTCTAAAAAAATGTCAGCTTGCTACGTTGCCTCCATAGGCCTCCAACCAATGTTTTACCTAGTTGCTACCTAGGCACTATTTTATTAGCAAGCTGATAAAAAAATTGGCTTGAGTACAGTATTAAGTCCATGAAGGCAATAGCAACAAATAGATAAGAAACATAATTTACCTCTGTGTTAAATATTCTGGAATAATATGTATCAACTGATTACAATACTGTACTATTTTTTAATAAGTGATCATATAAAACCAGTTGGTTATGGTGGACTTTGGAACATACTATATATATATATATAAATATATATGTGTGTGTGTGTAGAATGTACAATTGTGCAGGATATGCTGGCATTTAATAATAATACACATTTTTCTCAGCAGGTGGTAAAGGAACATCAGACCTCACCAATTGTTTGTCTAGTTGCCCGGGTCCAACCCTGAACTAATATTATAAATGTACATCCCATCACCATTAAACAACTAGACATCCTCAGCTTCATTACAATACACTAGCTATCCAGTGTTCAGTAAAGTTGGGCCTGCAGATTGGTGACTAGATCCTAATTCCCTTCTCGAAGCATTTTAAGATTTTGTGAAGTATAGCTCTACTTATATATGTCCGTTTGGAATACTGGCAAGCTGTGCATCCTCTGTTCTTATAGAAAAGCCCACTGAGTAGACTGTACACTGGGATGCTTATAGAAAAACCCACTGAGTAGACTGTACACAAGATTTGCATTGAAGAAGATGGCACCAATTTAGCCATTGTCGGTGTTTAAAATATAAAAAGAGTATAAAATACCAATGTATATATTTATTAAACAATAATATGTAAATTGTAAAAAAAATAATAATCAGTGACTGAAGGATCAGGGTTTAACAGTTCTAAATAAATAGACTAAGGCAAGTAAATTGACGTCTGTGTTGCCTTTACAGATGGCAGAAATTTATTACACCAGGAAATAAGATGGAGAACCCCTTAAGAGGAAATACATTGTTTCATATTGTTAATACATCAGATACAATTTACAGGCGTGGCCTGGAAGTACAGCAAATGGGCCTACTTGACGTTTTCCCGTAATTGACTTCACCTTGAGAAGGGACTGAAAACTTAACCGTAATAAAAACACAGAGAAGCAGTGTCTGTAGCATAGCTCATTTTATTGTTTAAACAGTTTTTGCATAGGAAATATATCCGCTTCCAGTAATTGACTGCAGTATGAGCAGCTGCTAGCAGTATAGGCTGGATATAACAGTAACAATCACATTAAGTCAAGCTTGATTTACACCAGTTTAAAACTTGTGGCAAATTGGAGTTCATTTGTTACTTGCAATAAAATTACCAAAAAAAGAAAAAAAAAAAGAGCTTAATTATTCAACACCCTGACACGTTATACTCTCATGTTATTTGCGGCCTTTTTATTATTTCTGAAAAACCAATCGAAAGTTCAGATATCTTTAAATCACTGACACTAAAATTAGTAAGTGGAGTCTCTCAGACTGACTGTAGTTAGCCATACATTGAGAAACAGGATTACGTTGTGATAATTTGGAAAGTTTTCTCTATAGCGGGGAAAAGCCTTCCCTGTTTTATATTAATGAAGCCTTTTCACCTCAGAGTGAAAACGAAGGCAACGCTTAATAAAATTATAGAGACACTTCTCCATCCTGTTGCAAACTTATCACTGTTTAATGTAGCTCTCCCTTAAATTTGCAGCAATGGAGAGACTTGAATACAACACAGAAAATAAATCAATAGTCCTAACTATATTTTTACTGCAATGCTTTGACATATGGGTTAATACTCAGAGAGGTGTCAGGTTGACAAAAATTGAGTATAACTGATAAGTATTAATGTATTTTTATTAATAACTATATAATAATTTCAGCTAGTCCATAGCTTTCCTGGTGGAAAACATCAGCACTTATGTCCTGTATGAAGGAGCTAAAAACAGTATGTGCCAAAAGTTTTAAAATGGATCAACCCTGGTGTGTAGCTAGCAAGCAATAAACTGACTACTAGTCACCTACAGTTGTACTAAATGTATCTAAAGAAACACACAGTCCTACAAAAGATTGTTCTCAGAGAGATATCATTGATATGGGGGTAACATTTTCCCAGGCTTCTAAAAAGTCCTATATAACAAGCACAAATAAACAGCTCGATGAAGAAAAATAAAAAATCCCCATCCAATGTAGTTTTTTTTTTTTTTTCCAGAAGCCCAGGCTTGGGACTGAGTTACCCCCTCACATTCTACATGGTGTAGATTTAGTTGTTTTTTTTGTCTTTTATTTTTTAGTTATTTGTGAAGAAGAGAATCTGAAACATATTTACAACTGAACTCAACAGAGACTGTGAAATTGAACAGGCACTGCTAACTTATTTTGAGTTTTTTGGTAAACATTTTGCTGGTTTTTATTTTCTTTCTCGTTTTGCATCAACTTTTATCAGTCCGTGCAACTTCAATGCCCTCAATGAAAAAATGCATAATAAGCCATACTTCTTTAAAAAAAAAAAAAAATAGCACAAAAAACTTCCTTCTGCATAAAGATACATTTGCCACTTCAGTCCCTGTAGCAGTTTCAAAAACCATTCTCTCGAAAATAAAGTATTACAAACACTAGCTTTAGTGTCACCAGATGATGTTGCTCAATTATAAAAGCCATTTTTTTCGTTATTTTAATCATGCAACATATGCAAAAAAGAAGGCTTTGACCAGCAACCTAGCAGCTAGTGGCACTGAAGTTTATTATTTCACAAATTCAACATACATTTGAATTGCAACACACAGATATTTCTAAAGAGTAATAACTATTGAACCCTTTTTTTATCATAGAAAAACTACTTACAACCATTGAAGAAAAAGAAAAAATTGCAACAAAAAATACGTACAAATTGACCATCTCCAGATAGATCTTCTCTCCCCCCTTTAAGAATTAAAAATGTGACCAACTGAGCTGTGGCATGGAAACAATGCAAAGAGTTGTCATGGCAATAAGTTTGGCTGATGCAAAGGTCACTGCGAGGGGTCAAAGGGCAACGCCAGTTGTCAATGTATAGATACAACTGCAATGCTCAGACACGCCTACACAATTAGTTTGTGGTAAAAGAAATAAAAAATGACAGGGATACTAGCAGAAAGTGCAATTCTGAAGGACAATGTTATTAGGTCCTTCAATACAAATGGAGTATCATGTTCAGTTGTGAGCTATTCCTGTTGAATTTGCTAAGACTGCACATTTACATTTCTTTCTATGGAATAAAAAAAAAAAAAAGGAGGTCCAGGAAGAATGCAGCTGGTTAATGTTAACAAAAGACCTTGACAGGAACATGTAAACTATATTGGATGTCATACTTGGGGCCTAAACATCAGCAACATTACAGAGCTGTCTCATTAAGAAAGAATAATGTACACTGAATGAGGGACAACGTTCTCCACACTATTTCATTTCACACAACTTTTTTTAATTTTGGGAAAGTGATTCCCAGTTTGCAAAAGGTGATATATATCTTGTCTTTATCCCTTATCCGTGTCCCCATCTAGCTATTGTTTTCCCCAACTTAGTCTTCAGAAAAAGAGAAGAAAAATGGGTAGTGTCACCGATGAAAACGTTCTATACTATTTCTTTCCATGAAGTCCTTGCTACAAGTTGCAAATCTATAAAATATGCTCCCTGAGGACATGGTCAAGTGAGACTTTAGAATTACTATTCTGGGTTCTTTGCTTTACTGAATTTTATTCACACCTAATCTTAAATACCAACATGTAACAATCACATTTTTCTTTTTTGCTAGAGGACATATATATTTATAAGACAGTGTTGCTTCCAACATTCTGAAATGCTCCAAAAACCAACTTTTCAAATACTAAATACAACTAAATAACCTTCATAAAATATAACTTTTCTCCATTTACATTTTTTTTTAAAAAATGATTTGTGGCCCATACTTTTTAAGTACAGGCAATTCGGAAACAATCCCAAACATGGACAGCATTTTTTTTTTAAACCTTTTTTTTTAATAATTTTAAATTTTTTTTTGCTAATACATAAATTAAGGAACAGGAGAGTTTTAACCCAAGTCCAGTTCCTAAACAAGTAATATTCTTGTTTACTAAAAAAACTAAATGGAAATAAAATATATTCCCACTGCAAATGCTAAAAAGGTAGCTTTACAAACAGGGCACGTGTCATCGAAAGAAAATAAAATAATAAAACTATACAGTGTACAAATAACTGTCTGTAAGGTTCATAGACCCTCACTCCTCACTACTTACAGCTTCACAGATTCATTCACATATGCTTTTTTTTTTTTCAAGCTGCCCATCTGAACATTACCCCATAGCTATGGTGCTGAAATTCACGATTTATTTAATTTCTGCCATGTTTATGCACAGTCTCCTTCACGATTTTTCCCTTCCTTTAGATAAGTCTTTTGATATTCCTGTCACTCCAGTGGACACTCATTTCTGGTAAAAGCGGAGGCCAAGACTGCAAAGCAACTTAGTACAAGCCAGAACAGTTTGTATGGGGTGGGGTCATTTCTAACAGGATTGAAATCTGAATTATAATAGGAGGGGCCTAAATTATTCGGACTGTTTGACTAAAAAAGTCATACTCTTAAAAACATTGTTTTTTAAAAATGGTCAGCGGATAAAATGCATAAAAAAAAAAAATCGAATACATTTTGATGGTACCCAAATATCGCATGATTTTTATACGTTTTAAAATTGTTTTGTTGATAAATTCCATTTAAATCTGCACAAAACACGAAATTTAACACTGGTTATAAATACGATTCAATGCAAAAAAAAAATTTAAATAATGGAATTGCAACATATTCCTGGGTTTGTGCTAGCACGTCCACATGTATTAAGTCTAAATAAATCATTTAAGTTCTTACAAGAACAGAGATGTGTGATACATCCAAAGAGATTATGCCCGTTTAGATTTTCACTGTACTGTTATTTTGTAATATTGATTGTCCTTGACAACTAGCCCTGGTATAGGCGAGAGATTAATGAGTATGTTGATGTAAGGATAATTATCATTGTAGTGGTTCACACAAGTTCATGTTTGCGTTGGTCGTCCTGCTGTGCTATTGAATATTTTGAGAGATCTGCCTGAGCTGGTGAATCAAATGGAGTCACCACATAATCCCAGTTGATATCTATTCACTAATAGGTGATTGACAGTATGAACAATCATAAATCTAATTGTATGAGGATGTGGTCACCAGGGTTCCATAATACTGCTGCCTTGTTTCACATACATATATTTAACTGATGAATGAAATCCCACTAGGGGGTTGTAAAATCATATTAAATAAGCAGTACTTCATTAACTAAATGGCCACTGCATTGTACGGTGATCAGCTAATGCCACAAAATTAACTGCTTCCTCAGCATAGCTTACTGGGGTCATTGCTCAACTCATCCTCTACGTAAAGTAGTGTGCTATACCATTCTGAAGTAGCTCTACCTATGGTGTATAAAAATAGCAGTTTTCCTTGGGAAGAGATACAAATCAGTCTAAACTTGGTCAACCTAGCTCCACAAGCAAGGTGAAGGCATACAGTCCATAAGCTTCATCTAATGAAACTAGAGTGACAAAAATGTGGCAGAAATAAATGTGTATATCCCCCAAACTAAGTTATTTCTTTTTTTAACCCTTTGATTATAAGTTGTGTTTGTTCATTGTGTAGGATATATTTTCACTTTAGGGTTCAATTTGATGTAGAGCTTATATAGAACTGGCAGTTTCCCTGTCTTTTCAAAACTATATAGGAATAACTAGCTATTCATATGAAATAAGGTTCTTAATAAACAGAGGCAGGCACCGACCTTGTTGGTAAACATTTACTGGACATTGTGATTATTATTTTATGGAGTTCTATGGACCTTCACAGATCTTGCAAAGGAAAAGTTTTACTTGTACAGACACTTTTCCTATCCCTGCTGATAGCTCGAGTAGGCAGAGGAAAACTGTCTAAGTGAGATAATGCTTTGTGTAACTGATACACTTGTGTAATTGATAGCAATATTCTGCATCGCACAAAAGTAGGACCTCGAGAAAAGTACAGAACAGAGGGCCGAATTTAGTTGCAAGAGTCATCCTGAGATTGTGGAATTACTGCTATGTCAAGATTTCAATATTGGAAAGAGGAATCCATATATGAAACTCACCTTCCATAGAGGAAGTGACTTGTTTGTGTAAATGTCAACCAATGTGTTGTATAATAACATAATGGGTCACTTTGCAGTCATGGCCAATGTATGGGCATGCTGCTTCACAGCAGCCTTTTAAAATTCCTTCTTGATCTCCCGCCCACCCTTGATATATATTTATGCATATATATATATAAAAACAATACTCCCTCTCCATGTCAGTACACAAAAGGACCTCATCACACTGCAAAAAGCAGTACCCACTTTGGTCAATTGAAAAAGAAAAGAAAAGCATACATTAAATTCTTGTTTGTTTTTTTGTTCTTTTTCTTTCTTAATTTTTTTTTTTATCTGTGAAATTACCTAAAATAACCAAAAACTGCTAAAAGCACTACCTACATAGGCAAAACGTGGTATTGCATAATTTGTAAAAATTTCAACCCCATACCTGCCCCCCTCCCTCTTACCCCTTATTTATTGGAAGATGAAAAACATGAAAGGTTAATAGAAAAAACACCAAATACTGAAAATATTGCTGGTTGATTACAGTTTGTTTGTTTTTTAAGCGCCAACTATACACAGCCATGATATGCTTTATAAATGTGAGAAGTTATTACTGTCTAAAAAATCCAGGATGTCACTTTTTTTTTTTCCTCTGGAGTACAAAATATTTTGTCATAAAAATGGTAAAGATTTAAAATTATATTAAATGCAGCAAAACAAGAGTAGTGATGTCACTTTTTTTTTTTTAAATTCAAGGCAAGGCACGTAATGTGGACATTATATTTTCGTGCAAATTAGATCTACTGGAAAGTGTAATTAATTACTATTCATTTTATTCCTAAGACTTAGAGAGGCGTAAATCTTCAGGTCATGCGCATTATATGTCAGTGTGAGAAGAATGTATCTGTTCGAGCAAATTACTGACAGCACCATGCACACCTTTAGAAGAACAAAACATTCTCCTTATACCTCCAGAATCCTCAAAGCATACTGCAAGCTTGAACCTCACAGTGGACCTTCTCTGTCCTGTGACTAGTGCTGTCTCCAACCCCATTCCCTAATGCAACCGGTAAATATAAATAAATAAAATACTCAGCTTCATAGTGGCAGCCTAACCATATAAGTGCTACGTGTCCTTTCATTTCTTCCCCTCAAAATAAATGATTTGTCTGGATTTTCTGCTTTTTTAATTGTGTTTTTCCTTTTTTTTCATTAAAAAGGCCCTCACAAACAGAGGGAATAGAAATACTTTTATTTCCATATTTTTTTTTAAACCTGTTAGTGCTTCAAGCATGTGGGAAATCAGATATTACCTCTGACACTGAGGAAATTTTAGCTTTAATGGGCCCTGCAGTTTAGAGTCGGAGGGCTAAAGGACTATCAATAATTATGCCCCATTAGGTTCCTAATTTTAGAGTTATTTAATAGCACTTGCCTCTGCATTATTGTTTTGTGGGCACATTTAGTGTTTATTCTTGAGCTGGTACCCCTGTACCTAGTAGAGAAGTATTTTGATTCCAACAAGAACCTGATGGGTACAACAATTCTTCAAACTAGGTAGCACTCCAAAAAAGATGTATGATGTGTGTAAATTGGGGATTCTCCCAGTTACATCTCTTTCTGACTGATATGAGTGATTGAAGGTCATACCATTTTGCTCCACATACTGTAAAATATGATAACCATTATAAATGAGTAGATTCATGATAGGAAAGGCCTTTGAGCCTCATTTTGCCAGCTCTGTTGCTGCCTCACAGCCTTTGTTTCGTGAGAAAACTGGGAATAGTGTTCCCATGCGTAAACAACAAGAAGACTAAAACCAAACAGGACTAGCTTATCATGCAATTATTAAGGCATCTAGAAAAGTCATATAAAATATATTGTCGTGGAGAAAGAGCGCCTATTACCCAGAGGACATCAGATAACAAAGGCTAGTTTAGCAGGTTGCATTCTACCCATCCGTGAAATATATTAGCCACCCTTTCAGTGTCACGACTGCTTCGGCCTTAACCCTTTATGTGCCCAGGAGTCCCAGAACACAATGCTTTGCAATGTTTCACAGGCTCTACAAGTACTAAAAAGGTTAAACGAATCAGTGATTGTAAGTGCTGCAAATGCTGGTCAGTTTATCTTCTTTCTTAAGTGTTTTTCTTTCTTTTCTTTTTTTATTTTTTGTCCAATCTTCCTTTCTTCTCTCTGTTCACGTTTTGTTTTTACTCAGTTACTTGTCTCTGCTTGAAGAAAGGGTTCTCCAATGATATTTAGTCCATAGTTTTGGACATTGCTTGGCAGGATTGGTGTCCTGTTTGATACTTGAAAAGGAACCAAACTAGCCCAGGTACCAGGACTGCAAAAGAAAGAAAACACGGTTAATACTTAAATACAGTATATAGTTCCACATTAGTTTCATTAGATATAAATATATCATATACATATATAAGTTATATGATGCTATGGGACATAGTAGCAAACAAAATGTAAAAATAATTAATGTAAAGATATATAGGGGCAATTGGGAGGTGGCGCTCAATTGGTGAAACACATCCAATACATGCCATCCTTTAATTGAAATGGATATATAGAAAATAGGTAAAAAATGTGAACAGTATAAAATGTCAGTGCCTCGTGATCTCCAAACTACCTTATTAAACAGAGGTTGACAAATTAGAGAATACCAACTTATAATATCATTATATACATATATATGCTTGGTAAAGCTAAACAGGGCATTGGTATATTAACTGGTACATTAAACATTTAGTCTTCATTAATTTTGAGACGCATAAAACCGTATATGAGTTCCTTTATGGGAGAGGGTTTCAGGAGGTTCAGGGGGGTTTAATAATTTCTATGTGTTTAGCGACGTTGTAGGCAGAAGAAGAAGATAATGTTGATTAAATTCACAGTCAAATCTGGTGGTTGTGTGTTAGATGGTGTTAGATGTTAGTAAAAAAGAGTGGAAAGTTTCCAAATGACAAGTACTGCAAAAGCATAGTTTGAAATCAAATATTAAAAAAAAAAAAAACACACATGAGAAGACAAAACAAGACAAAGTTAATTACACAGCAGCTCATGCAACCTGGTACGAGAAGACAATTTAGCTCAATGGGAATGGTTGATAAACCATAATGTTAGATGAATTCAAAATGATAAAAATTGTTTATACACAGTATGTTCCTTGAAGTCTACTTTTGTGGGAACAATGTTTTACAAATATTTCAAAAGTCAAAATATCACATTCTATAATGTTTTCCTTCAAATTCATTGCTTTTTTTTTTATACATTAGATGACTTGGAACATTTTTTTTAATGTACAGAGAAGATACATTGTAAAATAAATGATACTGACTGGAATGACACACTTGTATAGAGCTTTAATCACTTTTTTATTCAATAAGGCATGTTATAATAAATCAACCTAATACAGGAATGAATGACTCTCCAGGGTAGTATTGAACATTTACAATAGGGTCTGAGATGTGATTTACTGGCTTTTTGATTTTCTACAACCAAAGTCATGTTTCATGGGATTTCATAATGTAATGAAGCACTTATTTATTTATTTTTGAATTAAATGTACCTCAAACTCTGATTTTGGTATCTTAAATGTAGAATCACTTTGTTCTCCATCATGCCACTTACAAAATGTTAAATAACTATATTATCATTTTTAGAAAATATTTCCATTAAAACAAAGTTTAATTAAATATGTTACTCTTAAGTAAATATATGAATCATGAGAATAAAAGGCTTTGTTATGAATGAATTAAAAAGCTATAAGAACATGAGGTAAATAACGTGTTTTTATTAAAAAATAAGCAAAACTTCCACACCTTTACAGGCACCTAAAAATAACTATTTTACCATATAGGAAATACTTTTGTAATTTTCAGCCAGCCTTGGTGAGTAAGTGTACCCCCGGGATAAATGATTCACAGAGGAAAACAACCACTGGGACAATGTAAAAGATATAATCAAGCCTTTAATTTATGGCTACATTTGCATTGTCACAGTCCTCCTTAGGGCTACCGATCCCATTTTAAGGGGAATAGCTATAGCTCCTCACACATAGAAACATAGAATGTGTCGGCAGATAAGAACCATTCGGTCCATCTAGTATGCCCAATTTTTTTTTTTTTGTGTACTTTTATTAGTCCCCCGTTCCCGGTCTTATAGCTAGGATAGCCTTGTGTCTATCCCACGCATGCTTAAAATCCTTCACTGTGTTTACCTCTACCACTTCTGCTGGAAGGCTATTCCATACATCCACTACCCTCTCAGTAAAGTAATACTTCCTGATATTACTTTTAAATCGTTGCCCCTCTAATTTAAGACTATGTCTTCTAGTTGTGGTAGTTTTTCTTCTTTTAAATATAGTCTCTTCCTTCACTGTGTTGATTCCCTTTATGTATTTAAATGTTTCTATCATATCCCCCCTGTTACGTCTTTCCTCCAAGCTATTCATGTTAAGATGCTTTAACCTTTCCTGGTAAGTTTTATCCTTCAACCCATGAACCAGTTTAGTAGCCCTTCTCTGAACTCAAAGTATCAATATCCTTCTGGAGATACGGTCTCCAGTACTGCGTACAATACTCCACTTTGGTTAAGCTTCTCTGATGTTTCTAAATTTGCCACAAAACAGCCTAATGGTATAAGGAATGCAAATCTGGCATCCTACAGTACCTGTGTTGTTCTATATTGTAAAATATACTTTAGAATTGAACAAAAAAATTCACAATTCATGGTAAGATGGCCGAGTATTTACAACAAAATACCGAACATATTTGAAACATTCCAGAAATTGTGCTGCTATAGTACCCCTTACATTTTCTAATTGTCTAGTACTGTGGGGTTTTGTGCTTCAGATTTAGCATTTAAAAAAAAAAAAAAAAAAAAAATGTATTTGCCTTTCAGACACGTCATTATGAAAGCTATTATAAATATCTCTGATGTGTAGTTAACGAGCCCTGTCAAGAGTTAGATTTACTGGTCTTATTTTTAACCCATTATACTGAGTTTTTATAGGCATGGCTTTCAAAAATTTTAAAAGCTTTTTGCTCAGAATCCCTATAATTTTTCCTGTTTGAGCATGTTAACACCATAGATTTACTATCAGTAATATTGTGCACACGTGTAATCTTATTGTTTGGATATGTCATAAAGCAAATTGTAGTGAACACTCATCCACAAGGGGCTGAGGTTAATCCATTCCGTATTTAGTACACATGCCAATCCAGTCAATATTCCCATCATCTGCATCTCCTTCTAAAGGTAACAAACGGGTTTTCAAAAACATCTGATCAAGCTGTCCTAGGAGGCAGCTCTTAACCACAGTGATCACATTTGACAGCTTTCTTCTGAGGAGATTAGATTTGTTATTTAGACTGTAATAAGAAAATAAGCAAACAGATGATTGTATTACAGAACCAACCCAATCAAGACTTTTAGATCTGGATCTTGCTTAGAAAATATTAATTTTTTTTTTGATGGCTTTATCAATGTTGCTCGATTACAATGTTCTTTAAATATAGTAATAACTCCTCTACAAAATGAAGAGTTCGGACTAAGTCAGGGCTTGACAAATTTAATTTGATTCTAGGAGCCAGCAAATTTTTTTAGGAGCCAGACAAAACATACACGCAATTCATAAACACACACCAACCCACTTCACATACACACACACACACACACCAACCCACTTCACATACACACACACACACACACACCAACCCACTTTACATATACACGCACACACCAACCCACTTTACATATACACGCACACACCAACCCACTTTACATATACACGCACACACCAACCCACTTTACATATACACGCACACACCAACCCACTTTACATATACACGCACACACACCAACCCACTTTACATATACACACACACACACCAACCCACTTTACATATACACGCACACACACCAACCCACTTTACATATACACGCACACACACCAACCCACTTTACATATACACGCACACACCAACCCACTTTACATATACACGCACACACACCAACCCACTTTACATATACACACACACACACCAACCCACTTTACATATACACGCACACACACCAACCCACTTTACATATACACGCACACACACCAACCCACTTTACATATACACGCACACACCAACCCACTTTACATATACACGCACACACACCAACCCACTTTACATATACACACACACACACCAACCCACTTTACATATACACGCACACACACCAACCCACTTTACATATACACGCACACACACCAACCCACTTTACATATACACACACACACACCAACCCACTTTACATATACACACATACACCCCAACCCACTTCAAATATACACCCCCCCACTTCACATATATACCCCCCCCCCATTTCACACATACACACCTCACATATACACCTCACACTACACTACCTACACCTTGTATTTTTTTCCTTTCTTAACTTCTGAGTGCTGGGTGTCGTCTCTTGAGAACCCAGCACTCAGCCGAAAGAGCAATGAAGATTGGCTGCAGCACGAATGTTCCCTGCTGCTTTACCTCATTGCAGGGGAGGGGGAACATTCGTGCTGCAGCCGATCTTCATTGGTCTTTCGGCTGAGTGTTGGGTTCTCAAGAGACAACACCCAGCACTCTCACACGCGTTGCGCGAGGGGGCGGAGCTTGCTGTCTGTGCAATCCGCACAGACTCTCCCCCCTCACGCTGCAAAAAAAAAAAAAGAAAGAAACGAATGGCAGCGGCAAGGGGAACATGAGCACCCGGGTGTTAGGCTTAATTTCCAGGTCACCAGGGTTTGTCGAGCCCTGGACTAAGTTCAGAAATGGAAAATTGGGTTATTTGAGGTCAATTCCAGCTGTACTGACTTATTTTTAAAAGTGTGAAGTTTTCGAAGAAAGGGAAGGCAAAAAAGCTAATGCTATAAACTTGCCAGTTTAAGAAAAGCTTTCAAACCATGCTTTATTGACATAATTACAACTATATAAACTATAAAATGTATAAGTACAGGGGATCCGTTGAGCATGGGAATAACTAAAAGCTAAATAATCCAAGGTCACCCATGACTCAAGAAGAAGATTAGAAAGGTATAATTCTATGACTGGTGGATTTGAAACAGAAAGTAGTATGTTATCATTATGGTTACAGGAGAAATAGCCAATTCTGTGGTCAATGCAATAATGGCATTACCTAGCTTCTGTCTGCTCCTTTGACGCTGATAAATCTAAAGATGTGATATTCTAAATTTGCCTCTATTTATCTAGATTTATATTTGTTTACATGTTTTTAATAGTTCTTTAAGAATATATCACATTAAAGCAGTAGAATAGATAAAACGGATCTCAATAGTCAGGCCATCATTTGTAATAATGGCTGTAAAAAGTATTCATTCATGGTTAGTGTTTTGCAGGATAGTTCAGTTTATACTGACTGCCTATTGATATGTTTCCAATTCTGATTCCTCTACTTACATTTCTACAGGATCTCTAGCACAGATTAAGAACCTCTGTTTGATTTTTTATTCTTCAAACTTATTTCAAAGAAAAAATACTTTATATAAAAAGAATGGCCTGAAGTAAGAAAGAACAATAAGCTAGAGCAAAATAAAGATATTTAGAAAAGATAATTATAATCCATAATAAAAAATATGAACTCGTTTTTAAGTAGTGCATTTTGCACAGTGTCAAAGGGCATTAATGTTGTACTCCTTAATTTGAGTACATTTACAATTAACAAAACAGTGCTTTAAAAAAAAAATACAAAATTACTATAAAAAATAGAATCTGGTTTGGTATTTATGGAAAGCACAGTAAATAGTTTAAGGATAATGTTTACACACAGGAGAATGCTTAAAATGCTGAAACCACGTTATTGTTTTTTTTTTGTTCCCATTCTAATTATAAACATACCGATATGTGCAGATTTTTATCTTATGTATCTCATGGTTGATGCCTGCTAAAATGTCGTTTTTTCTCATAATGTACTAATATTAAGAAGGCAACTTTAATCCATTGTTTGTCAAATATTCAAAGAAAATGTTCTACTAGAACAGAATTAAAATGCCTTAATATGTTATTTGAACAATGCTGTGCATATTATTTTTTTTAAGTACCCCTTTGCAATTTTAATGTACATGGCAAACAATTAAAATAATATTTTGTTTTGTGTATATTTTCATTTGATCAATGAATGTACAATTTCCTTTAAGCTCTGATTAACAGATAAACTACAGCATGAAATAACATCTGAACAAAATGTTAGATCAAGCTTGGCCCAAGTCAAGTCAGTATTCAAAATTCCAAGGACTTTAGAATAAAATATGTTAATTTATATGTATTTGACAACATTTTACTAGTAAATATTGTATCACACCAAACCAAATTGTGACACCAGAATGAGGAGTTCAAGTGGATGAATATACACACTTAGCAGGAATATTTTTCCACAGGTAAGGTAATATGTATGTAAGTATATATTTTATTTATATATATATATATATATATATATATATATATATATATATATATATATATATATATATATATATATATATATATATATACACACACACACACACACACACACAGACACACACACACACATATATATTGTTTATATTTGTTATTGTTCTTCTGATAATTAGACTGTTTACTTTACGACAGACATACAGTTATTGGTGGTGTACTGTTTTTTTTAAACTAAGGACAAAAAGAGAAAAAGACAGTCCCCTTGTCACTTAAGACAGTTTAAAGGCACACTGAACCCACTTGGGAGTTTTTAGACCAGATGATACTGGCTTCTTAGCAGTTCTGCCAAAAATCATTTGACAGGAAACGTAAGATTAACTTTGCCCTACCTAAGTGAACAAAGAGTGCTTAGAGCAGGCAACTCATTTTCTGCAGCGAGAGAACTTTTTTTTTATTTTAATCCTGCTGGAATCTGCAGGGCCCGCTCATAGAGCATGAGAGAGGCAGAAGAAAACATTTGGTAGAACAAAAAAAAAAGGGGGGAGGAAGAAAAGAAAAAAGTTGTTTTCTTTACTTTTAACATCTTGTATCTGGACAGTCTCATTCTGGTCACACAGCCGATCCTGTTGTTTCTCTTCCATAAATGTTAACACCGAGTTCCCAACATGGTCGTCTGCTAAATGGGCATTATTGATTCCTATGGCCCATTGTTCCCACTGCCCCACATTCTAAGTCCCTGAAGTTCAAGTTCAATCTGGAATTACATCATGTCTGGTTTCTCCTGGTTACCAGACGGCCTGAGACGTGATCACAGCTACATAAAAAAAGGGAGAAAAAAAACCCCAAACAGCTTTCTTCACGCTTTGCCTACTCCTATCGATTTGAAAATAAACATAGTTTCCCCCCTTTCTTTTCTTTTAGACAAGATTCAAGTGTGGGGCCTGGCTAATTTAGAGATTAGGTCTCAAATTAGATTATCTAATGGCATCTTAATGGATTGCTGATCCATTTCCTGTAGAATGAGAGTCTGGCCAGTGTACAATCTGGCTCTTTGGAAAAGATCTACAGACCATTGGAAAGGGAGTATTGTCTACTACAGAATGGTCAGCATTATTTAGGAGGACCCTCAAAGCAGTGATAAGAAGCTATGTCTCCAGCTGATAAAGGATTACTGTATTCTGCCATTCCTGCCAGTGAGCATCTGTAGCTCAAATAGTCCTTGTGAACTCACGAAGGGAAAGTTTCAAAACAAGGGCACTTTTTGAATTAAAAATGGGTTTTTGCTAATGTAAGTGTATACTGAACATATAAGAAAGCAGAGTATATGTCTTGCATATCAGCCTTTTATTGGGTCCCACGTTGTATGCTTGAGGGAAGGAATTTAATACATGAAAGGAGTAGAGAATTTCCCCGTGCTACCTCCTCTTCTTGCTGAGCATTGTAAAGGAAATGCAACAGCTCTCAAAGAATACAGCCCCCCTCAGGAATCCAAGGAACAATCCAGCTGCTGTACTGTGCTCATGTATCAAGATAACAAACTTACAGCAGGAAATGCTGACCTAGCGCGTTCACTTAGACACTTTAACATTAGAGTTTGGGGAATATTCAACCTCTACTCTAGCCCAGTGAGGCACCAGAAGGTTCTCTAGAATGAACCAAACGTTAGTTAGCCCATATATGCTATCAGAGGTCTAAAGTACAACAAAATCATTCACCTACACTATATTTTACCTTCTACATCAGTTTTTGTGCTAATAATATTTGTCATATTTTCTGTATGGATAGCACCCATGTTTAGAGATCTGACCTGAAGTAAAAACAAAATAAATGAAAAATTGGGAAATATAATATGGTACAAAATAGAACATGGCTACACAATGTAATGTAATGTTCTAACTTATTTTGTGATAGGCTAGATTGTGGGTGACGATCTTGCAGGTTTTGATTTACTTGATTACAACCCTTACTGTTCAATGTTCTGCATTTGTTAAGCCATAAGGTTTAACCATATTTGACGATGTATACAGCTTTATGTTTAAAAAAAATAAAATACAGGTATTTGATATAACATTGTTGTTATATCAACAATTTCAAAACACTATGTCTTTTTTAATTGATTAGTAGATTAGCTAACACATTGTGTGTCATGTCAAGCCTTGTTTGATGTGTTTGTAATTTCCTAAATTATTAAGTGTAATCTTTTTAGTTTAGTATCTTTGTTCTGTTTCCATAAAGCTGCTCTGATGCTGCAGTAATTCAGCAAGCAAAGAGATCCACATAGGGGGCTATTCACTAATAAGCAAGTTGCAGGTGAGATGAGGTAAGTTAGAGGAGATGAACATTTCATCTCACCATTTTAACTATACATTGTGCAGGGACAACCCTGGTGAGTTTCCCTTGCTAAGCAAACTCCCCAGCTGTGTCCCTGCACGATGAATAGATTAAATGTTTATCTCACCTTGTTCTCAGCTCACCTGCAACTCACATTTTAGTCTTATCTGATCATAACCTGGGGTCACCTTGTATCTATTTGCTGGCATAGAACAAACACTTCAACACTTCATACACCATGGCACAAGGTTTTATTTTTCTTTGCTCCTTGCAGTTCTGCTTTACTAAGTTCATAGGTAATGGCGGTGCTGATCCCATTGTAAACTCCCTAACATCACAAAGGCTCTCATAAATAAAGTGCTGACATTTGCTTAGAAACTGATCTCATATGCTGGGTTATTGCATTTTTACTTTAGAGCAAGAGAACTGCACCTTATTTATTAACTAGTTCTTTAAAAGTGCCAAGTACCTTCAAACCTCAGACTTTCTAACTCTGCCCTGGAATCGGCATAATACATTGCTACTAGATTTATTTATTTAGTTTTAGTTATTAATTTATTTTTGATTAGCCTCTACACACCATACCACTCTGTTTATTTCTCTTTTGATCAACAACATCTCAAAGACCGAGACACACATATCTTTAATGTGATAGCTACAGGTGAAACTATATAATGGCAACAAAAGCCATATCACAAGCTGCTACTGCTTTCTTTTGGTGTAGATGATGGAGTGTGTGTGTGTGTGTGTGTGTGTGGGGGGGGTAAAGATGCTGGAAATTATATAGGTCTTTCATAATCGACAGAAAGCAGAACCAGCAGGGTTGGTCGTTGACCCACAATTTTCCTGCCCTATCGAGTATTTCTAAAAAAATGTCAATGTTAATAATGGTTTGACTTATGTATCGAATGTAGGCAATTCCCTCTTTTAGCCCAATATGTTTTACTAACAGAATTTTCTATTTTACAGTTAATTGAGAAACTGCATTAATAGTTTACCAAGTCAAAGTTTTCACTGATGATATGAGTAAATTGTGAAAGGAATTATAATGGTGTAATCATTTCTGGGTAAGAATTTTATATTGTGGCCTTCATAGAATTTTTTTTTTTTTAATCATTCTTGACCTAGAGTTCAGCTACATTTGTTTGTGCTTAATAAATATTAATTGTTATTTATATATCACAATAATATTCCACTGCATTGTGTATTGGGCTTAAAGTCTAAATAGTAAAATTGCTTTTTAGAGTCAACCAAAATTGTAAAATGTAAACAATTAAAAATGTTTAAAGGACAACTAAACTTTTTTTTTCAGTTGTGCTTCTAAAATGTAGTACCCCTATTATGAGGATAAACTGGCATGTACTTTTGATAGTACATGCCCGCTTATCCTCTGACTGTCAGCAGCCCAGTGATGTCAGCAATTGTTTCACTCCGCTAGTGCAGACAGAGACCCTTGTTTTCATATGGGATCAATATAGGGGACCTAAAAGAAAGTCCCCACTCCGTGCAGACCTTGATCAGATAAGCAGGGATGTGCTGACAGTGTCACCGCACCAGCTTCCTGATTGGCTCTGCCTCAGCTGTGAGGCATAGCCGAGAGTAAACCCATGTGTATTTCTAAAGATACTTGTAAGGTTTACTTCAGAGAAGTGGACAACATTACTAGGGAAGCATGGGACAAAAAATAACTTTAGTTGTTTAAAAACGGCTTTGAATTTACTTGGACATGCTATTTACAAATAATTTGTCAACAGAATTTGAAAAATGAATATTTGAAAATAGTATCAGCATAACTAAATAGTCCCATATATAAACATGCAGTCGGTTGATTTTAGAGACTGTTAATATGTGTGTGAACAGAACCTTGTCTAAGACCAGAATTTGAGGTCAAGTGTTTTGTGCTCCCGTCTTTGACAGTATCAAAGCTTGTAAAAGTAGATGTTATGCATAAATGAATATCCATTGAATGGCCTCCAACATTGCTGCTCAATGTTAACAGCTATTCTAGCACAACGCATGGATTATCTTGTGAGTAAATTAAGTGAGTGATTAGAGAAGATTCTAGAGGATAGTTTCTAAATGTACAAAATAAATACATTTGCCTGGTCTATTTGGTTATTTCTATAGGGCTTGACAAAGCCCTATTGCTGGTCTCTAACTTTTTGGACTGTTTCATATAGAACCTCTGTGGATGAATCATTTCCCTGCCTAAAACAACTAGCTGAGCACCTACATTTGCCTGTCTGGCTCCTAAAGTCCACAAACATTTGTCAAGGCCTGTGTTACTAACAGTGGCCTAATATTTATTTTTCCCTCCAGCTGCACAATTTAAACCATCTGAGAGTAATTACAAGTATAGGTTGGAGTACTATAAATAGATAATACTAATTTGTGACAAATACTTAAATATGTACTGAAGCAAAAGTTGGTATTGTATCAGCTAAACTATTATCTTGGTTCCAGCATTCTATGCATCAAAGCATTAACTTACAAATATGCGATTTGCTTCAAGACATCCATTACAATAGCTATAGATCACAACAATATAAAAGGCTATGCATATTTATGTACCATCAACAGACAGGGATAATAAATAAAGCCTTAAGCCACACCCCTTATAATTCTTTATTATATAATATATACACATATATAAATTATGAATGGCTTCCCCAAAGCCGCAGGCTGGCAGAAAGGGTCCCCTGTTGGAAAAATTACCTTTTTTAAGTGTCCAGAAATGATCAGTGAAAAAAGTTTGATTGCTGACTGTCAATGAATCAGAAGCCTCCCTGACCAAGCCCTACGACTGGATGGTTTTCAAAACCAGTCTGATATTGGCTGGTTTTGAAAATTCTGGCAATAGCAGGACTGGGACAGAGATGCTTCTGATTGGCTGACTGAGTCAGGGAATCAGACTCCTCCTGCTGTCAATTATAATCCCAGCCCTGCTGTTAAAACCCCAGTAAACTAGCATAATTTTAACAGGTCATAGGGAATAACAGTTTTTTTTTTTGCAAAACATCATTATTTTCTTAGCGCAATAATAATATTTATTTATGCGGCCCCTATTGCCACTGAATCACACGTTCCTTCAGGAATAAAAACTTAAGGGTCATAATTTAATCTACCCAATAAGTCCAAGACAGTGGAATTAAAGTATTATAAATACCTTATAACATAAGTGTTTTGTTCTATATTAATTTCTATACTATTTTAAAGTAATAGGTACACTTTTAAACATGAAACTGGGCAAAAAAAACAGACTAATTTGAGTCCTATGGTATAATGCTCTGTCACAGCAGCAGCTAATAGATTTATGTAGAAAGGTCTGTTTCACATTCCCAAGAGGCAAATGTTTGGAAATGGTAATTAAATGCTATTTTGAATTAAGTGTAAAGCCATTTTACTGCAAGGAAGGTCATCAAAGTACTGCAATGCATAGAAACCCTTTCAGTGAAAACACAAATCTATATAGAAAGCTGTTTGACATTTGATGCACTGCCAAAATATAATTGGGAACATCGTACAAAAATATGTTTTAAAATTCAAACCACACTTTTTAATGCCACAATACTCTGTGCTCTCCTTCTGGCAAATCCACACACAATAAGAACAATACGTGATGTAATCTGGCCTTCAGGGGTGGTTAAAAGTGAATCTGTCATCCACAAAAGTTGGGATGATAAATTTAGTTTCAGATTTTAATACACATTTATTCTGTATACTGGCCATCAGATATTCCAAGATGGTGGTTACAATGGATTTCGTAAATGGCAGTGCCAGTATCATACAATCCATTAGAATACTGACAGTATACTAAGCATGATGGGATGCTGATGTCACCAACTGGAGGCGGTGGCCATATTTGTAGTTTTTAATTGTATGCCCTTAGTTATAGAGGTAGTTGTGCTTTAGTGCCTTTAAGTAAAGCTGGACTTGTAAATAACATATTGCCATACATTTGCAGAAATTTGACTAGTACAATGTATAGAAAAAAAGGTTACTCTCTAAAGTGATACCATGTTATTTAGACAGATATTAGTACATTTTAAAGTGTGAATGCATCGCTAAATAGACAGTAGCTCATTTAGAATTTGAGGACTGTTCAACTATGGTGAAGTGACAGATTAACTGCAAAAATCATTAATAGTAGAATGGGAATAGAAATAAGCTAGAACATTTTTCCAACTCAGCTATTAATTCCTGACTTTTGCAGCTCACTTGTCAATTCACCATAGTTGATTTTTTAGTAAATAGTCTCAAAGGGTTTTTGTTCACTTTTTATTTGAATTTACTATTATTTTCCATAAACTTTTCTGAAAGTTGAATTCTTTTTTTTTCTTAGACACTATTAGGATTAAAAGGTTTGTTTCTGACTCTATCTTAACATACTTTTGTCAATGATGCTGCTTCTAGTTCATAGATGAGAACACTGTGGCATGTGTCCATGCTATTAAAATCCCACTGTATCTTCATTTTTATTATGAATAAGCTGTCCCTTTTGTATTTTAAGAAGTCCAGAATAGAAAAATAATTTGTGGAGCAGACTAGATGGACAGAATGGTTCTTATCTGCCAACACATTCCATGTTTCTATATTTCTAAAATAATATTTTCAAAAAAAAGCCACTTATTAGATCCATCTACTCTGTGTATTTGTATACGTAATATTGTGTATCACAATATGTATCTCTCATAGGGATGTATGACTAAATGTATCCTTTAGGTAAGCATGGAACCTCAATGTTGTACACAGACTATATTACTTTTTTTTTTTTTAACAAGAAGTATAGTATTACATTTTTTTCAGTCCAATTCACATGTATATCACAACTGGTTTGGGGAGCTTACCTTTCCCTGGGTTTCTTCTGGTGCATGGCTGTCGCAGTCTTGCCTTTGGAAGGCCTCCAGTTCAGATGGGGGAATTTTAAAACGCATAAAAAACTGGGACAGTGGGGTTTATTGTTTTTTTTAAACCCAGAGGCTCTTAAAGGTAAGACTTGACAGGCTTGCTCCATAAGATAAGTGTGAAATAAGGAATACTGGTTCCTAGCAGTCCTAAAACAAATGGCTGCTATTGTGCAAAGCTTTCTTGCACTTACAATAAACTTTCAGGGATCGTATCCATTCTGATGAAGGGACAATATAAAATATCCTATGCAAAAAAAATCTACCTACAATATCAAGATGTAGTATCACACTTAATGTTTTTCCTACAAATCAGCTAATAAAACTTTTTTAAAGTTGGGTAACTTTCTATGGTCTCTGAATCATAAACAAGGCTCTGCAGGACTTGAAAGCATTGAGGGTAATAAATATACTTTCCCTTATATAATGACACATACCTTAGGAATAACATTAGCCTACAGTACAGAAATTCATACATATTTAAACCATCACCTACATAAAAACAGCATTACCTCAACCAAAGCTCACAGTGATAAGCTGAACCAGCCACCATTGGTTAAATAAAAAAAAATAATTAAAATCATTCACAGAGATTTTCGATTTCTGTGCTGAGAACAATTTGACATAATCAAGGGAAAATGTACTTACTACAGAGGGGTAATATAACATGCAAGTGACAGATGATTATCATTTTATTGGGTTAGCAAGCTCTCTTATACTATTGGGTGACTTACACAAGACATGCTTTTTCTCTTACCTTTAAAATATGACTATATGAACGAAAAACTGTGGTGTCCGCAAGCAGTTAATTAGTTAGTTGGTTAGTTAATTAGTTTACCACTGCGTGTACGGTTAAGCTGTATATGTGTGTATGGAGCTAGAAACAAGTGTATGTTGCAGTCTACATGTGCAAGTTTGGCTGATGGGTGTGTTGAACTAGTATGCAATGTGTACAACCTCCAAACAGAACATATTTTAGAATAGAGCCCTAAAAACAATGTTGAATGACAAAGCTTGTTATGTGACAGCAAACATATGGAGACCCAGACATGGCTTAACCCATTTGCTGCTGGGGGAATCTGCAGTGAATTACTGTACTTTGCAGATATCTCCAGCAACAAACACCTCGGTTTGTCCAAACTGTTCTCCAATCGTAGTTATGTCTGCAATGAAAACAAAATGTGTTTTATTGGATTCTGTGCACAAATGTTTTGGTTAATTGTGATATGTAAATAAATGTTTCCAGGAAAGAGGGTGGGTAAGAAAAGGGGGGGACGGGGACTACAAACAGCGCTATGTCTCAATGTAATTTATAGATGGAGTGTAGGGTTGGAAATAATTAAAATGTTACCTTTGCCAAGTAATTCCCAATGTTTCCTCACTGGCACTGGGGTATAAATGCCTGCCGTTTTGATTCATGGTCCAGTCACAAATCCTCAGCTGTCAATTGAAACCTAGCAGTCAGATATGGATCCAGCAGTACTGCAGTATTTTATTATTATTATTTCTTTTTTTAGTATTTAAATGAACACATGCAATGGCACAAAAATCTTGACTTTATGATTACTCTGTTCATGTTTAGATATTTCTTGCCACAATAAAAGAAAGAGTACTTTAGCTCAGCATTTCATGTTCAGCACCCGCCATGAATCAAATAGACACTTCCATGAATCTTTATTATTATTATTATCCTATATTAAGCACAGTCTAAATTATCTAGAATTTTTTTTTTTTGGAGCAATGGAACTTTATGAATGTGATCTCCGTTACAAATAACTTGTGTGTAGAATGTATTGATCTCTTTCACTGCTAAGAAATGCTTTTTAAAATCTTATGTGACTATGTGATGCAAACAGTGGTGCCATACATTAAATGAACGTACAATACAATCCTTTGTCTCACTGACATCTGTATAAATTCTCTGTGGAATACAAGCCATAAAATAGCATGCTAATTCCTGTTTTTCGCAAGAGTGAAATAGCTAAAGAGATCTTAATGAAAGCAATTTGTTAGTCTGAATAATTCTCTTGTAATTTTGTGAAATCGGATCTATATTGCTGTAAGGGGATGTTCACAATAATTCAGCTTGTGTTTGAGATTAAATAGGAGTGAAAATAATATGGTTGTGTATAGCAATACTGTCAATCTCCTTACACTTCCAACTAACACATTTTATGCTTGAATAGCATATTGTTTATATCTACAGTAAGTGTCAATAGTTACTCACTGTTCTAGCTAATGGTAATTGACTGGCGGTAGCAGGATATTTACAAACAGGCTCAGGAC
The DNA here is from genome assembly GCA_036172795.1 of Pelodytes ibericus. NCBI lineage: Eukaryota > Metazoa > Chordata > Amphibia > Anura > Pelodytidae > Pelodytes > Pelodytes ibericus. Next base: position 76,038,056 of record CM069860.1, on the reverse strand, counting down.
CATGAGGCTGTAACATCATGGAAATAGGCTCATGTGCATAGTTGGCCTACTTCAAGCTGTGCTCCAGAACCATGGAAGTGAATAGAGAGGGCCACGATCACATATGTAGCACATTGTTAACTTTAAAAGGAGAGAGTGGTGGGGTGATTATTTTTTTTTCCTTGAACATTAATTGCTGCTATAAATTACTTCTTTGGTGATGAAAGCATACAAGAGTTAAAGCACTATTTTCAGCACATACCAATTAGCCATAATAAAACTCAGCTGTGTTAAAAACAAATTGTTAATGATCAACCGTAAAAAAAAAAAAAAAAAAAAAAAAAAAAAAGTTAGGAGAGAAGGAGAAGAGTGGATAGGTGGGTTGGCATAAGTTTCTTTTTTAAATAATAATTAAAAAAATAAGTCGCTGTGGGCAGTTCATCTGGTTGGAATGCTATGTGTGGCATGCAGATGAAATTACACAGCACTGGGGAAGACATGCAATTTATTAAATAGATTAAACATCATGATTTGAGATTCTAAAGACAGATAGTGGTTTTTGTTTGAGAGAATTTAACTAGAGAATGTGCTAGTTCTGAGGAGTATTCACTAATGCACAGTGCAGGTAATAGATGAACCTTGAATGCCAGTCATTTGCTTCATAGGTACTTAGTGTGGTAGGCAGGTGAAGCTGGCGTTGAATATACATCGTTCCACACAGCCCTGATTTCCAAACCAAAAAAAGTCACCTGAAACCTCAAAACAATGAGTGATATCGTGCTAATCTTTTTAAACGTTACTTTCTTTGTAAATGCATCGGTCCTATAGCTCAGTTAATTCATCCTATTCTGTTCTTTTCTTAATTGCTGCTGTTGGTTGTTAGCAAATGTATTTAAAATTTAAGCCTATATATTGGTCACACCTTAAGAACTATAATAAAACATGTGCCTTATGTTCAAATGTGTCTTTAGAATCTGGCAGTTCATTGTGGGGTTAATGTTGGCAGTTTCAGTTAATTAGTCAGGTATAAATTTACACATTAGAGTTAATTGTGATCTATACATGTTATGGCCTTAGGGGATCATATTTAGGGGGTCATGTACTAAACAAGTGCAGTGGGGAAAAAAAGTAGGTAAAACATGAGTAAGGAGCAATTTGCGACTATTCGTAACATTCTGAACTTTTTTTTTTCCTGATGTGCGCCTCTTCCGTTTATTTTTATTTAGCAGGTATTTTCTGGTTGCGCTAATAAATTGCGTTTATATTTGCGCATGCTAAAGAGCTTTGCAAATATTTGGTGAAAAATAATTATTTCTGTGTGAAAATTACACCAGCTTTTAGCAAATGCTATCAAAAGAGGTAGAAAAACTATTCACAAAGTTGCCCATTTTTATTCTCAATTATGCCCGTTTTTATTTGCAATTTGCTTGTATGTACAGTTTGAGTGTTAAATGTTTAGTACATTGCAATACGAGCAAAGCGCAAAAATAGTTTTGCACATAAAATATATTTGCGTTTTTTTAGTACATGCCCCTCTATAAATAGACAAATGTGTAATGTGAATACTAAGTCTGATAAGTTATTTTTTATCTTCTTACTATCTTGAAATGCAATAGATCATATATACACTAGAAATAAAAGGCATAGCTAACCTTTGGCTCACCAGCTGGCATTGACCAGCATCTCCCAAGATGCTCCATTGGCTCAACTAACTAAGCATGTGGCTGACTGGACAAAATGGAAAGCACAGCCAATAGTAATAGAATCGCACATACCATATCAGCACTATTGATGGAACTCTTTAAAATTATTGTAGTATATAAAGGTGACAATCCTCACAGGTATTTCAACCATTGCATACCACAACATATGAGTTGGGTTTTAATGATAGACTATGACATGACTGATATGTAAGGGGTTTCCTTGCCAAATCCTTTAAAATCTTCCTAGGTATGCTGATAAAGGCTGTCCCTTGAAGCAACATCTCTAGTGTAAGATTGCATATCATAATCCTGTTGGGATATCTAATTAAAACATTGTCAACAGTGTTAAGATAATAAGTAGGTTAACATCACAACTGGGATCTTTTTGTATTAATGATAATGTGAGCAGAGGCAAAAATCAAAACCAGGATCAAATCCTGAAAAAAAAGACCCTACAGAATGAATGTGGTTTACAAATGTGGTTAATAAAGTATTAATCTAGTTATGCTAGTCTCTCTGGCAGCCAAAAAGTTACCACACCCCAAAGAAAAATATTACTTTATAAAAAAAAAAAGAATAATAAACCAGAAAACTATATGGTATGACTGTGAAGTGTATCTTTACACCACAAGATACAAATAAACGTAATTCAATGACATTTGCTAACACAGTAAGGGAAAATATAGCAATGTTTTCACATATAGTGTGAGTGGTTACATGGACCATATGACAGACTCTTAGTGCTTTTACTTAGTAGGAAATGGAAATAAAAGCTGATATTTGCCATTTCCCAAGCTGTGTTTATTTGATCTATGTCTCCTTGGACTACACAAAGGCTTTTGGAATGCCTTCTGTGATTTAATAATTTGTAGCCACAGGGATAAGCCTCATTTACTTTTTGTCACAACAAGATTCGCTTTTTTTTTGGCGAGAAGACAAACTCTGCTTGTCTGGAGTCAAACTCGCTCCATGGTGAAGAGACCTTGAATACATTGTAGACATTTGTCATTTTCCTCAAGGCGTTCAATAAAAATGAGCCTCAATAGAGAATCAACTACTAAAACAAACATAATTTGTTCCCTCCAAGAATTTCAGCCGTAACCACCATTTCAACTTCTTTGAACCAGCTCAGGCAGTTGAAGGAAAAACTATCGTTTTCTCTTTTTGTTTTAAATCAACTATTTGATAAAAACAGTTTGTTTGTAAACTTTAGAAGTATATTGCGGTCATGAAGTAAATACATTTACATATTTAGTTTGTTAAATGTTTTACAAATTAAGACTCATTATTTCTAATTTTGCCCCATCTTTACATCTTTAAGATGTCACCAAACTTAGGCACTGCACAATTATATTGCTTAGGGCCTTAGGCTATAACTGCATTTTATATAATAATTTTCAACAATAAGACAGTGGAGGGCAGGGGAGTTAATTATATTAAAATAAGCCATAAGGAGATCTTTATGCACTCTCCATTATTATCACAATAACTAAACCATTCTGAGGAAATGCCCATCCGTCTCATTGTATGATTCTCTTCGATTACTAGAAGTCAAGTCTTTTCTCGTTCATTTTGTTTAAAAAAAGGAGAAGTGTAACTCCACTGTGATAGAGTTAATAATATTAAACAAATCAACTGATGGCGGACTGTATGTCCATTACGCTGCTAGCAGATGGGCCGGGACTAATCTCTCAAAAATAAATATTTGCATAATGTCATTGTTTGGACTAAGGCTTCCTTTAAATGTGTTTCCTTTCCATCATACATATGTGAAAGGTGACCTCTTATTCATTTTCGGACCTCTCAGGCGGTCACATGATACGCTTTTACGTCAAACTGTCATTTTTGATAAAAGGTACAATGACCGCTCTCCCAGCGTTGATAGGCTACTTCCTGGCCCTGTGTGGAAGTTCGAATAAAGAGTCTGTTTGGGTTTCTCCCTAGCATTTCATCTAGTGTTCCCCTCTTGGCCAGATTGAAAACGTTTCCCAGTGATCGATCTAGTATACATTTGTCATGACAAAAGCAGCGAGAGGGATAAGGGAGTCAGGGAGGGGGGATTTCCAGTTTGTGCAGAATAAATGAATAAGCAAGGATGCACCTGGCAAGAGAGACTTCCCACTGATATTTATTTTTCTGGGTAAGGTTGAATGCCTTAATGCTAATTGTGATACTGTTTAAAAAACATTATCTAGTCTGAGAATTTGACGAAATAGAAAGCAAATGTTGTGTTTTGTGATCCGACCTCCCCAAATGTATGTAAAAATACATAGTAATAAATTCGAGCTAAGCATCTATTCTCAGCTCCATAGACTTTGATTATTGTGTAAATGATGCATTTGGCTAAGACTAGCATAAAATTGCATGAGACACAACCAAACTCACACTTTCAGTAAAATTCTAGACAAACCAACATATACAGCTAAATAATAATATCACCCACTCCAAAGATGTGTGATATCGAGTGTTTGGATCTCACTGGAATTTTGAAATGCAACATATATTTTCCATTTTATTACTGTAATATAAACTAGGATAATTTTAAACAAAAACAAATATATTTCTATATGTATTTTAAATAATGTGCTAAATATATAAATATTTACACATGTATTTACCTTATGGTAGCCTTTGCTGACATCTATATTATAAATTCACGATTTATAATAAAATGTGGAAAGTGTTTGTTTTGTTTTTGTGGTTCCTTTTCACAGAAGTGGTTTCACTTCTAGCTGTATCGAGAGGTAGATTACTAGATGTCTACAGTATTTGAATAGCTTTTATTCAAAATGGTATCTATTATAGCTCAAGATAATGGGATAATACTTATTCAAGTAAATGTATAGTGCTTTTGGAATAATTCTCATGTAGTTAGTGGAAACACACACTTAAGGGTCTAATCAATAAAGAGAAAATTGCAGGGAACTGAGAAGGGAATTTCAAACTTAAGGCCAAAGTAGTAGAGTTGGAAAAAAAATGGCCCATTCAGCTGCATTGGAGAATTTTTTCAAACTCGGCTACATTGGTCTACAGTTTGAAATTCCCATCTTAATTCCATGCAATGCTCTCTTTACTGAGTAGATATTTTAGGATGACTGCTCATACAGTACAGTCTTTAACTTACATGCAAAGCATCAGGTCATGTAAATATTACATATATAGTGCCAACAACTTACACAGCATTTGAATAGAATGTAAAGGGGTGTAAGAAACTAACAGACACACAAACCAATAAAAAAAGAGCCTGGCAAATCAGTATCTTGCATGAAATGTAGAGCGCTAAGTAAATCAGGCACAATCAGCAACTTAAAACTGTGGATCTGACGGTCTGGTCAGCACAATGAGCACAGTTAACCCTACCATGCCATACAAAAAAAAAAAAAAAATGTCACCCAGAGTCTTCTAAATGAAACAGAGTCTTAGGAATAAAACTAGCTTAAACTGAAAGGGTTACTGCTAATAACAGTGTTGCAGCTGACAACTCAAAAATGAAAGTTAATCTCCTGAAAATTCACTTAGCTATAGCCTTTAGTTTTTTTCTTATCTTTCTCTATACATAGCATAATGAGGAATGCATGAAATCAGTGTACATTTCCAGATAAACTCGGCATTACATTAGTATTCAATCTATGATTTTCCTCCAAATTTGCTGTACCAGGCATTATACCTGGTAGAAGGAAGCATATCATGCATAGATATTAGACATTTTGTTGAGACAGCAATGGGAAAAATAATGAACCAGTGAGTTGGCTTTGTAATGGTTTTAATAGAGCTATTTAGCTGCATCTGGCATCTTGCACTGAATACATCTTTTAGAAGGTGTGAGGGAGTCACTGAGAGCCTGAGCTAGGTTATTGCCCTGGGCAAAGATCTTCAGGTTAGTGCTGGAGCTGCTGATTTAGAATATTTCTCTATTGTTTATGGATGGATAAACAGATTATCCTATTATACTTGAACAGTGCATTTCTAAGCATAGGAGTTTGGTTGGGATGGAGCTGGTTGGACAGATGGTGGGACTAAATACCATACTCTCTACCCACAAGACATAATCAGAAGGCCTGAAATACAGCGGTCAAGTAATGCTACTGACTGAACTAGCAAGTGCCATCACTACCATTTTGTTTACTAGCTAATTATTAATTAATCTAAATGGTGGGACATTTTCACCAGTCTACTTCTAACAGGACACATTTTTTGATATATCAAACACTCTCTAAACTTATATAATATCCATACAACAGTAGCATGCACTCAAAAATATGATGCTATTGTCGGCCATTCTCAGAATCTGTCCGATTGTGCACATCTCTTAAAAAAAAAGTGTCCAAATTAGACGTAAGCGCATAAATAATTTTATTGCCCACAAATGAAACAATTATGTTATTTTTTAATAGTGTGGTTGAATAATTTGATTTTTTATTTTTTTTACAACATTGTATAGTGATGTCGTCATGTTATAGCAAGGGGGTTTAATTATTAGCAGTACTGTTGTAACAGAATGGGAAAAACATGCTTAAAAAGAATAAGCTCTAATTAAACTCATACACGAGAGACACCTGTATATTGCATCCAAATGAAGAGCAAAGTCTTACAAGTGCTTATAATAGTCGCCCACCATCATTGTCTTACTTTTAGGAACATATCAAACGGTAATATTGGCTATGATTCAGGAAACCGCAAGGTAACCGCACCGCTCCACCATTTTGCATACAAAGCAAAGAGAAACAGTGCACAGAGAGAAGTAGAAACCAGGAAATTGCTAAGCAAGAGCACTGCTCCACCATTTTGTACACCAATACAAAGAGAAACAGGACACAGAGATTAAGTAGGAAAAAACGTCTGTCTGTAACCCTTTGATTATAGTTAAATCCGCGGTAAAGCTACCACAGCTAGTAGAGTGTATCATATAGTGTATGGGTGATGTTGACATTACAAATTATATATTACTATGTATTACAACTTATCTTGTATGCAGTGGCTATTAGGAAAAAAACTATTAAGCAGTCTTTGTATCAGTGTCTCGTGATGTTAGTATAATTTATGTACGTTACATTAGATTTTTTTTTTTAATTCCACTGCAAAAAAAGAAAGAGAAAAGCACTCAAGTATGTGCTTGCCAATACTACTCAATTCCCATGGGTGTAAATCTCTTTAATACCCACCCATTCCCATCTCACATGAAGTTTAGAACGTACCTGTGACAGTATTTCTTCAAGAGAGGTCAATATGCATTAAAAGGGGTTGTGGGATGTCTAAAAGGCTTTACCACTACTAAAATCATCCACTGCTTAATTTCGAATTTCTCCAAGCTAATATAAAATGATTGATCGTCTGCATTTCATGTACCTCTTGGTTCCTCGTTTCATTCATCATGGGATGGCTTAAACAAAAAGCATTTAGAACCTGCCATCATCAGACTGGAATCTTTTAAATCTTCTGCAAGTTGAGTGAGGACACAGTAAATCAATCTCACTTTAGTCATGTTGCAAAGGCTAAGCTTTGCATTGACAATGTAATTAAAGAAGTTTTTTTTTTTTACCCTCAGCACTACCTTTTCTAATGCTGCCAGAAAAAAAAGTAAATAGATTAATAATAAAATTATTATATATATTTTTTAAATCTACTTCTCAGTTGGGGAGGGGGTTCGGTGAAGGTGGGAGGGATCCAAAAAGTTTTAATTCTGTTTTTAAGGGCCGTGAAATGCAATTCTTGGAATAATTCACTGCTAGAAGGATTTGGAGATAGGCGATTTCAATTTTTCAGTAGAAAAAGCACATAACCCCTTCCATGCAGAAGGCTAGTAGCCGTGCATCAGAGGAACCTCCAGCAGTCAGAAGGTTAACACAAAAGCTTAAAGAACAATTGAAAGAAATGGGAAGGACGCAATTTTACTACAAAGTTTTGATTGTCATACAGAATTCCTGATTACGACAAGTCAAGGTATCAGTCGCACAATATCCAGCCACCCTGTTTTGCCCATGTCATAGAATATGATGATTCAGCCATTCAGCATGCACATTGGGCTTTTTAGAAATGTTCTTTTATTTTCATGCTCCTTGTTAAGGATTCTTGAAAATGCCCTTATCAGTCAAATCCCATATACCCCAGAGCACAATGTATAAAACAGCTAAATTATTAAATTCTAATATTTTAAAGGAACCAAACGTCTGCATAAATGTTGTTGAAGGCAGATAGAATTTTAGGAATATCCCAGAAGAATAGATTCCCAATATGAATCTTGCCATGTACTCAAATTATTAAAGGTTTTTCTAGATTATAGAGTTTAGTTGTACTTTGGTCGCTTTTAACTTGAAAAGTTCTGGATTTCATGGAAGTGTTCCAAGACTGCTGCTATGACTGCTTATGCAGTGGGCATGGATTAGCACATCCATCCATATAGTACCAATGTAGCACAAATACACCTAAGGAGTGTATTCATGAAATATCAAATGGGAGAATGTTTCCAGTACTGCTAATGTCCAATACTTTGTTCATAAGCTTGAAATTACCATCTGAGTTCTCTGCCATGTTTTCTTTCATGAACACATAATTTATAATACAGACAATAAGATGGTCCTTTTTCAAAAAACAATTAAGTACTAGGTAAATACCCGGTCTTTTTAGCTCAATAAGACATGTATAGTACACATTCGCTTAAGATGGACTATAAAGATGTTCGGTATTACGTTTTTCCATTAGCATACCATGCAGAAAAGAATTTCTCAGTTAGCCTTAATGATGAGTGCCTTAAGTGCAAGTCAAATTAAAGCTGCAAGATTTATGCAAAGTTCGGTGAGCAGTATTGATCCTGGTGAAAATTAGACTTTGCTAAGGACGTAACTGGATATTTTACATCACCTCAGATTACATTAACATTTGATCTATTTCATCTGCTTAAATTAGAACTGTGTAGTACCCTTTGCAGGGCTTTTGGTTATTGTTAAAGTACTAGACCATAGGTATTTTACCGCATTGTGTGTTATTATTTTTTGGGAATTATTTTACTAGAAACCAGGGGAAGCCAATTGGTAGTTTTGCTAATTATCCAATGATGCTCCTCTCTCATTTGGTTGGGCACTCACTTGCTAAGGACCAGGAAAGCTTATTTTCTTCTGGATAATTCTTTCATAAATTAATGTCTCAGGTCTCAGATTTATATCCTTCATCAATTATAGCCCAAGTGTGTTTACCCGCTGCATATATTATATTAAACGGTACTGTTGTATTAAAATTAAGCAATAATTTAAAGACAGCAAGTCAATTCAATGTATTCTAATACACATGCCATGTAACTTTAGAGATCCTTTTTATAACATGCTGACAAGAAAGATGGATGCTGGATGTCACATTGAAGAATAAATCTTACAGTTTGACAGATAAAGATATCCCACATGGGTAGGCTAAAATATATCTGTTAATCAATAATCTTTGTTACCAGTCTCAAACATTGTTAAAGGACAACTGTCGACAAACAATTGCACCAAGATCGCATCAAGTGTAGACATTTTAAATAGAAATGCTTTAATCAAATAAACTACCTTATTTCCCACTTTTCTTGTATAGCACGAGGGGCAGACATGTTGTTTAGCATTTTAGGTCAGTCTGACCCAAGATGTCCACCCCCTGAGCTTTACAAGCAATGTAGTACTTTATTTGTTTTCTTTCATTAAAGAATTTCTAATTATAATGTCTGCATTTGATGCAATCTCTTAATTTTTTTTTTTTTTTTACAGACAGTGATGAATAGACTGCCTTACTCACTACAGTGAGTGTCAAATACAACAGTTTCACATTTAGTATTAGAATAGAATATTCTTAGGACTTTGACTACAGGAGACAAATAGAGTCAAGTTGATACCTTTATTGGCTAACTGTGTAGGTTTAGAGTGCAAGCTCTCAGGTCTCTTCATCAAGTCTTGAAAGCTTGCACTCTTAACCTACTCAGTTAGCCAATAAAGGTATAAATTGACTACTTGTCTCCTGTGTTTCTATGGCTGACAACTCTCAACTTTAATCTTGCTTTTATGGATAACAATAATGTAAAGGGAAGTAGGTTTCAAAAATGTTATGTCTCTATTGAATCAGAAATTATCTTACAGTGACCAAACATATTATGAGTTGTGATTCTTGGTTTAATGAATTATTGAGTTAATCACTTGCACCTATGTTGCCTTTGGCTTGAAAGCCAGGGCCAGTCTGCAAAATAGAGACCATGGGTACAGCTGCTAGTTAGCAATGAGGGGATGAGAAAATGAAATAGAAACATATAGGCCTGTGAAAAATAAGGAAAGATTGTTTTGCCGAGTCTAATAAACTGACATCCGCTTTCCAATTCATTGAACTATTATGTTTTTCTTATTGGATGTCCTAGTCAAGATTCAGGAAGTGGCATGTATAAACATTCTCAATAAAATACAAATAGTTTTTAGGCATAGGTCTTTAATTGATCCCCTCGTAGGAGTTGAAATATGCTCTTGGAAGTCAAGGTGGGAGAATTGTGCTTTTCTATCTATCGCCTGGACAAGTTGTCCCCAAGAGGAATTATATATATATATATATATATATATATATATATAAAAATAAAAAAAGTTAATGTGTAAAGCTTGCGAGTGGTAAAAGGTGTCCATTCACTTAGTGTGTGATCATATCAAAAAGAACCTCTCATGTAACTTCCTTGTGGCTCAACAGAATATCATTGAAATTTCCCTCCTAAACCTTACAACTTTTACCAAAGCTGCTTTACAAGGGTGATATGATGAGTAGAACAATTAGTACAGACACTGTGTACCTAACTAATAAATGAAAGATTTTAAACAGTTTTGTCCTTCATTGGGATTGGAGTTTAACGTAGCCTTACCCACGTACAAGAAGGTGAATTTTATTTATTAAAATATATAAGAGCAAGTTATGTGGTTGTGAACTTTCCATGTCAGAGAACGATCACTTCATATTACCTCTCTATTATCCACAATTTCCCGCTTTTTAAGTTTAGTTCCACTGCATATTTCATTTATATCCCATTTTAATGAGGTAGCACCATTTTATACTCTTTAAGCTGAGTGGACTGATTTTTGGATCCCTGGCATTCAACTTAGCGCTAAGCAGTTATATTCAGCATGCTTTATCATTTGTATTAAACACAATAATTGTACTGATGTGTTGTTTTCAGGTCTAACAACAACACAGAGTATGCTGTGCTAAGTTAATATTTGTTACATCACCACTTCTAACATGGGTAATGATATCAATATGGATACTTATAACAGTTACAGGAATGTTCTAATTAATTTGCTGCACAAACTTCAAGACGATCTTTCTATAATCCATATACAATGTACATGAATATATAATAAAAAGCTGCCAAGAGTACTATTTAGGATATAGGCCCACACATCTCACATTCCAAACCAAAGTGAAGCTCACATCATGCTTACCCAAGTGGACATATATTATGGGGGGCTAGAGAGGTAAATTATGTGAGATGAACTGACTTAAAATGCACATTTTAGGAACATTGCACCGGGCCATCTCTTTTTTAAATATACATACAATAGAAAAAAAATAAAGCAATCAACTGTTAATAAATATTTTCCCTCTTACTCACTTCAGGGAATAGGTCAGTTTTTTCAATTTAAATCAATCTACACTGTATGTTTTGACAGGATGTAGAAAGCGCAAAACATTATTAAAGGCATGAAATCAAGGATGGTGACACAGATTGAAATAAGAAAGTGGCATGTGGTTTTAAGGGGTTAAACCTGGGCACAGACACAGAAAGCCATTAAGCTTACAATAATGGTCTACTTTTCTAGAAATTTGGCCTTAACTTCCCTTGTGGAACTTTGACTGCAGCACAACATCTGGAATATTAACTTGACATTAGTGCTACTATAAACAATGGTCCCCAACGCTGTTTATATGTCAGAGATTCTTTGTTTTATTTGGTCCCAGCCTGGCATGGCTTTCTCATAAGTGAAAAGTATCCACTATGAAAAAAAATGGCCCTAAAAGAAACAATTTTAGAAATGAACCATGTTTCTTTACACAATGTAACAAGGCAACTGCCAGCCTACTTGCAGTATCAATGAACAGGAAAGATAATTAAAAAAAGACATAGCAAAAGAAAACTAAAACAGCTTTTCATATGTTTTCTGTTCACAGCTGAGATTTCTCTAAGCATTAAACTGTTGATTGTTTGTTAAAATAAGGGTTTCCATACTATGCACTGTGCTTTTAACAGTGTATAAGGGTCATGATGAAGAGGAAATAGATCCACATTTAAGTTAGCACATTTTTCCGTGGTTTTATTCTAAACATTCATAAACACTTATTTTATTATGATATCAGATTTACAGAAAAGTATTAAATTGTCTAGGAATGAAAAAGAAGAATATTTTTGGGGGGCGGTGGTTGGGGGTTTAGCAGAAGGGCATGGGGAAGAATTTTAATGCCCCCAGCCGTTTCCCTGTATCCTGTCTCTATGAAAATATCAGAGAAGATTATTCCATTATTGCTAGGTCACTTAAGGAAAAATTTTTTTTTTTTTTTTTTTTGTAATGGCCACATCTCAATTAAATGTGTTGTGATTTAGCGTGCCCAGTCATGATCAGAAAACAGCAAGATCTTATTTTAATCAAAGATATGAGTGGCAGCATGCAGGCTTTTATGACACTATCCCCAAGCATCTCTGACTCATTACACCTGATGTAAAAGCAGCCCACCTGTTGCTGGTGTAGGAAGGCTGGATCTCTTGGGCTTAGTCCCACATATCGGTTGGCTTGCGATGTGCCAGAGGCTGTGTAGGCTGAAGGAAAGAAGAGGAAAAAAAAACAATAGAGGATAAAAATAAAACTGAGATCAATAATACCATGCTCTGTCTTTGGACACGTAAGTAACAAACAAACTGTTGTTTGAGTGGAACAAAGGGAAAGTAAAGACCTTTTTAATCAGGTTCTAAGTTTAGTACTCATTATTCATTTATTTATTATTTGGTCTTTATTTTATGTTTGAGACTACTTTATTGCCCACACAGGTGCATTTATTTATGTGTATCCTTACTGTCTTGTAGGGGTTCCTCAAAGTTCTGGATTCTGAATTCACACAACCTGTACCCCTTAACTATTACATTAAACAACATGGTAGCAATTTTAATAAATAATTAATTTGGACTGACTGTTAATGTGAGAAGTTAGAGCATTGTATAGATATTTATTAATGTGCCCATCCACTAAATCTTACTAAAAATAAATCTGGTTCACTGTTTTTTTTCATGGACTTCATAATGCCCTTTGTTTTGCTGAAATCCACAAAGCATATGATGATTGGTCTCACTGCCCTGCCTTTTAAAGGTCTGTATGGTATTTCACGTAGAAATTCTGCCTATGATATATATAGCATTCTCTATGGCAACATGATGCAACACTGAGCAATTGCAGTGCCCTCCCTGCCTGATGCACCAGTCTCATAAAAAGGGGATGGGCCAAAGAGCAGATGTTTGTCTTAAACAATAGCTAGTACTCTGGCATGAATGGGCATTCAAAGAATAAAATCAAATCATGTTGACTTCCTTTAATGTAACAATCAGTTGACTGGCTGTTCACCTAAACAAAAATGTTAACACTCATACTGGCAGTGATTAATGTGAACAAGTTAAAAATAGCTAAATAAAACAAATGTCCATCAATACACCATGTATATGCTTTGAACGGAGATATAAATCAAACATCTCTCTATAATCCAAAATGTAATAATTCACTGCACTCTGTTGACATCTACAGGGCATATTCTTTGCACTTCTTAACATATTTTGGATGAGTTGAGTTTATTTTAGGCATCATATTGTTACCTTTTGAAATCTGTTTCAAGTTATATGATGTAATGTACATATCTCCAAAACAGCCACCAATATAAAAAATAACTTAGATACCAGTTCTAGTCAAGAGTATGAAAAAGATTGTTGTATTCAGAGATGCACAGACATCAGATGGCCAATAGGCACTGTAGGGCACTCTTAATTTAAAAGATGGTCCACAGTACACGGAGTGGGTCATGTGACCCCACCCCATCGATATATAACCCCGGCACATGGAGCAGAAGATCCTCTTCCTGCAGGCCTGGCCATGCACAACAGTTAGTTAAGAGAAGAGAGGGAGGACAAGGAATCCTGGAGACAAGGTGACCTTGTTCTGGCTGCTTGTTTTATCTTCTGCAACATATCTTCTCATTGCCTTTTAAGTAAAGACCATATGCATTTTGGGCAAATGGATACTATGACAACTGCTGAGGGGGCAATATGAAGGTATGACAAATTATGTAGGTCAATGTGACTCATGGCATGTCCTGTGGGGGAAATGTGGCACTGTTGAAAGAGATTATTTTCACAGCAGTCAGAGTAGACTTCAAACTGACTTTTTATAAGTTCACTTTAAAACTGCTTTACCTGGTGTTGCTCATTTTAAAATCTTTTAAGAGTTCTATCAAACCTTTAATTTCTGTCATTTATCTTTGGGTACTGGGTGCATATTGCCACCTTTTGCACACAAAAATGCTGGGGACACCTTCTTACTTGCTGCAGCAGAAAGAGTTTGTAGCTGTCTATATGGAGGGGCAACAAAAAGTGATGCAATGCAAGCTAAATGTAATATAACATGGTTAGATGAATATAATACTAATCTGTTGATAATAACTTTAATTGACAAATCATTTAATTTGCTAAATAATTACAGTAGTCCTGCAACCCAGAATGCACAGGCAGCAGTGATGGCTCTCTAAATCCAGCAGATTCCACAGCACATAAACCAAATGAGTGACTAATAAATGTCATCCACCAATTGGAAAAATAAACTAAACATGTCAAATGCTATTATTGAAATTTCAATGCTTGTATATAATGAAGAGCATAAAGGATTTTACTATAAATATTCACAAGATTTATGGATTTTTCCGCTTTCTTTCCTTTATGGGCCTCATAATATTTGACCTTCTTTTTTAAGTCCAGCTGAACCTAGATTAATGCTCTATTACTTGCAAATTAACAGTGGATGCAAGCGAGACCAAAAGAAAATGCGGTCGCTGTTTATTCAGCAGTCTTCATACAATTACGGCACTGATTAAGAAAGTAATGTTACAGGGATCATATTAAATCCATGTAATCAGGCATTTGTCATACTTCCCATTTAGCATGTCTTTCGCCGGGTTTATATCCTCAAGCAAACTTCAATTAGAAGAGATTAACTAATCTCTTGACGCTCCCGTTAACCCCTTCCACGTTAAGGCAGTGTGCCATACCCTGCAGGGGTGTGTGTGCCTCTGTCAGATAAATACACCTGGTATTGTACTAGCAATATGAATTTTGCCGTTTTGGGTGACTTTTTTTAATGTGCATTTCAAGAGCTTATATGCATTTAAATATTACACGCTAAGGAGATCTGTACAGATTTTTTCTCCCAGCCGACATTGTTTAAATTAGCAAGTTGGTACTCAACCAGGAATATGGGTATGAACTTTTACAATTGTTATTACGTCTATGTTAACTCATTTCAATACAAAGACTAGTGAAACCATGTGAATTAGCATGTCTGTATAAAAAAAAAGTCAAACATATTTAAGGATGTGTGGCAAACCAGGATTAGATAATCCCAAAGATGTTCATATTATCAGTACAATATTAAATATATTATATTGTGTGTATTTTTTTGGGCAGCTTCTGGCTTTTTTTTTTTTTAGAGGGGGGAAGCAAATTCTGGCCCCTTATATTAATCATAAGGGTAGTGGGCAGGGCCTTTTTGCAAGCCCCCGGAGACTTCTTAATTAACTTTTTCACAACGATATGAAGGGCTATCCAATCATAAAAATCTCTCACCCACAAAGTGGTGAATTCCGCTACACAGCTTTTCAAGGTTCAGAATTTCTTCAACATGATCTGCAGCGCAGGAGATCATGTGATCGCTTCGATGGCCAATCAAAGTGATCACATGGCATCACATGACAAAATCAAAGTTTTCAAACATTGACTTTGTAACCCTCCAAACCTCTCACACTAATTGTGAGGTACAGAAAGTGAAAGTTTCTGTAAAAATGTAATAGTTAGCCAATCCCTTGCTGATCACTGTTTATTACTGTGATCAGTATCCTCCTTTTTTATGGTGCCCATTTTATTTTCCCTATTTTTTGCCACTTTAAAAACATTAATTTAAGTACAGTTACCCCCTGTTGTAGGTCTGAAAGCTCTAACCGGTACATTGTACTGCTCATTTTATATGTATTTTTAATACTAAACTGTAGATTACAGTGTTACTGTTTTTATGTATCTATGAAAGCTCATAAAAACAACAACATGTACCTGGCTCCGAACAGTACTTCTAGACTGGAGATTGCTACACCAGCAATCCCAGTCCCCTACAAACATGTTACTTGTTGATTAACTGGTCTTACCTTCAGTGGATGTAGTGATGGGTTTAGTGTCTGTCATCGTTAGCGTCACAGGTCTCACTGCGCCGTGATGTGGTGATGGGGCCAACACAGGAGTGAAATGGCCAGGCACCTTTCCCACAACTTGCCCGCTACTGTTGGGCTGTAAGTGACAGGACAAAATAAAAACAATAGTTTAGCAACTTGACTTAAACGAAGACTGTGTATGATGGATAAACATAAATAGTGTCAGCAGGTAAGTACAATTTGGCTCATTTAGTTTAATCATATGTCTACACGCTGTAAAATCACCATACCTTATCTTACGTGCAGAATAGTTAATACTTATCCCATGCACGCTTTCCCTGAATGAACCTTTCCCTAAATGGTGGTGTTGCTCGTTCTAAATATACTCTTCCTTCCTTACAATGAACATCGGTGAACGGACAACCAAGTTGCAAAAATGTAGTTACATACATCATAAAGAAGTATACAATGACCATTTATTCATATCACTGTGGACAACTATGGGTGCTTGGTACTACCAGTGTTTTAGGAACATGTTTTATAATTGTTCATCCTAGATGCAACTGAATTTCTTTTTATTCATTTTTGGCAGGCATCTTACAACTGGCTAACTAACCAGAACCTTTCATTTTGGCATTTTGTATTTAAGGGTCAAATTGTGGGTATTGTATGAAAAGCTCCTGGTTTAAAACAAGGGAAAGGTTATCACAATTTAAGAAATAGTGTAATCATTATAACACTTTGTTTTCTTAATTTCTTCAATATGACCAAAAACGTAATTCTAAATCATGCTAAAATAATGACATTTCTTGTAGAACAATTGTACTTTAATAGTATTTAACCCAATTGGTGCCTAGTGTGGAACACGTTGCTAAGCACTGGATAACCCCTTGGTACTAAAACATTTAAAAATAACAGAGAACAGTTAAAAGAAAAGAGGGGAATTTCCATCAATACGGCTGTCAACCAGACCAGTAGCAGTTGCTAATGTGTCTATTGAAAATGTCACACAAGACAAAACAATGGCAAAGACTCTGTAAGGAGCTACATACAAATTCCTTTTAATGAAGACATTAAAAAAAATCACAAGTATTTTGAAGAAAAACAAAGTGTAGTTTTAACAGTCTTTTCTTTATTCCAGCAAAAGTGTTTATTAAGGAAAAGATTTTAATTTGTTTCAAGTGCTGGCGAACTCTCTGGCATTGATGTAGGCACTATATTGATGTTTTTTTCAAATAACTTTACTAGGTGTCAAAATATGGTATTTGTCTCTAGTGACTGAATTTTTGAGTTTTAGCTGTTTAATTAAAGCTAGCTTGCGTGACCGATTTTATTGCTATATTTGCATGCAAGTGCAATGGTTTCGTAAATATTTTTCTACATACCTAAAGCACTTCATTGAAAACAAACTAAGGAAAGTTAATATGTATGACCCCACCTGAAAATAGGAGGTGTTTAGATTAATGTACGAGTTGAAGTGAACGTGCTTAGAACCGTAAAAGTGTACACAGCTTTCTAACTATCAGAGGACCAATAATATGTCACAGAGAATTTCCCGTGTACCGCGTGTTGTAATTCTAGTTGCCAGTTTAAAAATCCTATGGGGTAATAAAATGGTTTGCTAAAGAGTTGAAACAAACACAAACAGCCCTTGGTGACTCAACCTTGTTAGAGAAACATGAGGTTTAGAACGTTCTTTAGTGTAGGTCTACACCTTTTTTTTTTTTTTTTTTTTTTAAAGAAAACCCTTAGCGCAGCTCCTTTTTCTAATTTGCCACAAAAGTGCTGACACAGAACACACGGTCCGAGTGAGAAAAAAAAAATCAACACAGATGGAACTGCTGCCTTTTTGTTTAACTTCACCCTGTGTAAATATATAATGTGATTGTAAATATTATTACTACTATTCCCTTATTATTTGGATTGGGATTTTTCAATAAAACACCAAGTCAAAAAGAAAACAAATACATTTTCATTTGGATCAGGCGCCATATTCTTTCAAATGGAAAATGTTTATGTGTTTTGCTTTGGGCTGTGTTTGAGGAAATATAGAAGGTTCGGGAAATATATTTTTACAAGTGTGGCCTACGAGTTGAGAAATATAATCACAAGACAGGCAAGAGTTTTCTTTTATTGGATGTAGCTTTAGATATAGCTCTTTCTCCATCCAAGCACGGTTTTCGTGTGAACATGAGGTCAGTCATTTTTTTTTTCTCTGGTTCTCTTCCACAATTGGCTTTCCCAGGACTCAGGTGTTAAACTGCAAGAAGGAGAGTTCCAACAAAAAGGCATCTGGCAACTTGGCAAGCTTCGGAGTCAGTTGTGATCACAGCTCAGGGGCGGCCTTGGGGTACGTCATTTGTCTTGGATGCTAATCAAGTCTGTAATCATCTTTTTGGCCATGACGACCCTTCATTATTTTTTTTTTTTTTCTGTGCCTAAAAGCCTCATCTTAGTTAGGTTTAAGCTTGTAAGTGAATATGCTGAAGAGGAAATGAGGAATATGTATGCTGAGCAACTATGGGGTACAGTTTTAATAGTGGAGAAATCACAGGAGAAATCAACATAATGTTCCTGCTGATTATTCCATTTGTACATGCCCAAAACTGTTCTACAATATATATATATATATATATATATATATATATATTACCTGGATTACAGCTATTTTGGTATAAAACCAAGACCCGAAAAATTGTGTACAACCTGAACAAATAAAGAAAAATCTAAACAGAAAACTTATCATGCTGGACATGCTGGTTTCCAGCATGTCCACTATTACTTTGATTGCACCATTTGGTTTTCAAGTCTATTAAACTCCAAGAAATCTAATACCTATTCTAGTAAACGTCTACTCTCTTCTACTCTTACCAGTAGCAGTAAAAACAATTGTAATTCGTTTTTAATAATTAATTAATTGTGCAAATCTACTTACAATACTCATTGATTTTCTCGAAAAGTATTTTGGATATATACGGGTACTTGAAAAAGGTGCAAACAATTCATAGGGAGCTATTCACTAAGAGGTGAATTTCAGTTGAATTGTGCAGGTAAAAACCTGGTGAGATTACCCTGCTAAGCAAGCCCAGCAGGCTTGTCCCTGCACAGTATAAGGCTAAATTGGGGAGATAAAAAGATCATCTCACTTTAACTCAACTTTTAGTGAATAATCAACATATTGTTAATTCTGGAACAGTCACCATAGAAACAAATGGAATGTTTACATCAGTTTTAAAGAGCTTTGTCCCCTAACTGACTTTTATAATTAATCACCAATGTATTTGTTTTTCGTCTGTGTAGTCAAATAGTTATATTAAATCTATTTCTTGACTTACTTTTTATTTGGATACCATTCAGTCAACCAAAACATAACAATGATGCAAGCTTTCAACAGTTAACCCTAGCCTACTACGCCACATACACAGACTAACAAACAAAGTTATTTTATCTGGGAAACTTGATGCAAAACAAAAATGACACAAACAGCACAATCACTGTCTGCCAAATAATTACACATGGCTTTCATAATACTTTGCAAACACTGATGAAAATGTCTGCAGTTTAAATGAATTTGCCAACAAATATGTATGACCCTGACACTTTGAGGGCTAGCTTTGTTCTGGAGAGAAGTGCTATTAAAAAATGACAGCCAAGCCTCAAAGTTTAGGGTAAGAACATAATGCACAGTTGTATTCTGAACAAGAACCTTGATTAACGTGTACATACAAGCACAGTTAATCTGCTCCTATACATTCATCTTCTAGCAGCAAATTGAAAGTCATGCAGGAAAAAAGAAAGATAATCTGCTGTAACATTACCCTAACTCTTTAATGTGACATCACATCATTTAATGCTCAAGAACTGAAAAATAGCAGTGATTAAAGTCATCTTTGAAAGTGACATGCCACCATTGTTATTTATGTGCACCTGCCATATTAAAATTAATTTTAAAGGGATATTAATCCCTATTTTCTTCCAGCACCATTTAAGTAAAAATTGTAAGTTATAAATAGTTTTTAAGAGGCCAGAGCACTTAACAGAGTCCTGCTCACCACAATTTCCAATGATGTTTGAAAGCACGTGCTTAGCAAGGACCCCAACAAAAAATACAATGTACAGTACTCCTTGGTGATTTGGTTGAGCTGCACCATCACTAAGGAGTGCTGTGCATTGTGTTTTTGCTGCAATATTACTAAGTTTGCTCCTAAGTAGGTTACATCCTTTAGGGCTGGCTATTTTTTTGTCCATTCTTGGAGGAGGCTCCCAACTGTTTGTTTGTCTCCATGAGTTATGAAGTAATGCCCTGGGGTGGGTACCTGCTTGCTTCACCTTGAAGGTTATCCCACACTGACAAGGCCAAGGAAGTCCGAAATGTATTTCTGTGATTGCCGTGTCCCTCGTGTTGAGGAGATTTGCCAGGCATTTTGGATCTGGACTGCCCGTATGGGTGGGAGAGGTTTCCTCTGTTATGGTGCAAGTGTGCAAAAAAACTGTGATGCCCCTCTCGAGTATGTCATATCTGCCATGGGGTGCCTATTTGAACTTTTGTCCATTGTCAGTGGGGCTTCCAATTCTTTGTTTAGCTAATTAATTGGTTTGTTTGGTGCCCCTGGAATGTTACTGTTGACTGCTCTACTTTTAGAACATTGCACATATATATCGAACCAACACCTATATTTGATTAATGTTTGCAATTACAAAAAAAAAAAAAAGAATAGTCACACCATTCATTTAAGGATCTATCTCTTGTTGTAGATACCATTTTAAATGTTGCTTATATACTAGTGCTTTGTGAAATGCTAGCAACTTGCACTGGATAATTCATCATGTTCCTTACATTTGTTAGTGTTTTATGAATAATCCAAATACAATTAGTACAATGTAATCCATGTATTATTTCAGAATGTTATTCTACTGTTTGGCATCTTAGGCAAAGTACTGAGATAGTAGATCGTCATTACTCCTGAGAAAGGCCAATCTTTCCTAATAAAGAGGTCTGGTTTTGATGACTTTCATTAACTCCAATGCATAATTGTATGTTCTCACATTCATATCATACTGCTTGTCTTTATTTCTAGTTTACCATATTTCCTCTTGTGATTACTCTGGTCTGTTCACCATGCAATTTATTATAGTTAAAACTACATTAAGAAACGGCGTGCTTTAGTTTGAATTGAAACTTATATTCATAGCTCTCAACTAAACTTTGTTTTTTCCCCTACACATTCAATTGAATGGCATGGCTGTTTCACTGCAATCAGTGCAGTGGTAATGCAATTACACCACAAAATGGAGGACTGCAAGACAGCTCAGTTGCTTGTCCTAACAATCTAAATGAGCGCATTAGTGACGGTTCATTCAAGGTAAAAGCTGGCATGGTATCTATTATTTCCATCTGCACAGCTGTAAACGTAAACCTTTTCCACATTGCAGATTCAAGAGATATGTCAGAACAGGAAGGCCGCACATTCTGCCCAGATGATATCATATCGCACAGATTTTCCTTCGCTGTAAAGGCTTCTCCGCTTTTGCGAGAAAAATAACATGTGCTTACTTCACAATAAATGAAAGGAAAATAAAATCAGTCACCTTTAGTGGTTGTAATTACTTAATGCCTACAACTTGCGTTGTGCACAAAAACAGGACAGGTTGTTGCCCTCACCTGGAATAATAGAGTATGTACCATACACAGTAACCGTTATCATCCACATTGTGTATTGGACTGTGAGTGTCTGCACTGTAATATTCTAAGCATACTCGGCTAATGATGGACAAGAGTAAATTAATACTGAGTGTTTTATAGCCAAATAGTCCACATTGCGCAGGTTGTTAAGGAGCCCCTGTGAGACCTTTTACAGCTGTTGCTTCACTTTGCAGCAGATGCTTTGCTTTCTGACCTTTTTTGCAGCACTGTGCCTCTATGCCTTTACATCACGTTTTGTGCCATGCTGTGCCAACACATCTTGCATTCCTGCTGTTCTTGCCTCTTTTCCCCAGCTGCCCTGACATCTACCATGATATGAACTGATGGTCTTTTAGCGTTCCCGGCGGTCCAAACTGTGTATTTTTTAATATAAAAGTTATGACTTCCTTTTTAAATTCTCAATGTACTCAATGTATAATAAAATGTAATATCTTCCAGCACTTTCCTAATTGTGCTATAAATAAATCTACTTGTATTTGTTATTAGTTTTAATGTGAGAAATAGAGCAGTTCATTTGTCAGATCACTGCAACTGCATGAAACAGCCTTAATCTGAGTACTTTAGCTACTGGAGGATAACAAAAAATATTTCACTTGTGTTTCTTATATAGAAGCACATATGAAAGATTATGGGCACCCAGTATGAGGATAAAGTGGCATGTACTTTTGATCCTCTGAGTTTATCCTCTGACCAGCAGCTAACATGCTTCCCTGGGAAGCAGGAAGTCTAGTTAAGGTCCCCTCTGCTGATCCCCCAGCTCTGTGCAGAACTCCAATCAGATGAGAGGGATGAGACCCCACTCTGAGTGGGTGTCAGCCTCCTGACCGACTCTGCCTCAGCTCTGTGGGTTGGGAGTAAACCCTCTAAGTAAAACATGTCAGGTTTCCATGGGAGAGTGGGACAAATAAATTGTTTTTAATTCTTGCTTCCTCTGTGGAAGTAGGGGTCAAAAAATGTTCTAGTTGTCCTTTAAAAAAAACAGACCTCAATTATACACTAGCGGTGAGCCTCACACTGATTGGCTGAGCTCACAAGGACAGTGTCAGCGTGCACCAGCATCCAGGCAAGCTCACACTAAACAGACCTGTGTCTGAAAAAATGTACGTCAAGTTTACTCTAGGCAGGTGGCAGCAGGTTTTTACGTTTTGCTTATATTAATGAGAAAAAGCTTTAGTGACACTTTAAGAGCAAATCACGTTCTATCACTTTTTCCTCAAAACACATGAACAGTTATTTGTTAAAAACACTAGAGGCATTTCTGCTGACAGTGTCTCATTTCTGGGGGTAGGAATGTTGACTGTTACTTTTATATTTTACAGAACTTGAGTCATTACGACTAGATAACATAATAAGATAATCCCCCACCCCAGTAACACATTTAGACTGTCACTCAGCATGATGTTTATGATGTGATTAAAGGTCACAAATCAGATTTATAAAGCTAAAAGTACAGGCTCATAAGTAACACATATTTTCTTGTCAGTAAATAGTAACTGTTGTGGTAAATACGGACTATCTCAGGTTGTTGAAAGGTTTAGGAGTCTAACAAAGTTATGTGGTGTCATGTGAACAGCACTTGTGGACGGACATTCTCAAAGTAGAACGATCAGCATGAATATTCCACGTTTCCATGGTAACTGCCTCTCTTTTAGGACTTTGCCATAAAGCTACATTTGATATATATATGTGCGTCTTATCTACATACTAGTCCTAATTGCATGTAGCGAAACTGGGGAGTTTGACATAGCAAGACTGCTAGGCCTTTGGGCCTACGCATCAAACGTGCTATCTTAATGAAGATGTTGGGGCAAATGGCATGTATATTCTATATCAGAATTGAAGATTGTACATGTTTTAAAATGCGTCAGTCAGCAAAACTCTGTATTAAGGGATGAAGTATACTTCATATGGTCAGGCACTGTGAAGTAATGTTTTAATATCTAAACCACAGTGTGTTACTGCCTTAATATACACTTGTCTAAGGATTTAATGCACAATGATGGCCCTGTGTGAGATACAGTGTCTCACTGTTTACGTCTAGATAAACAAGATATGTTAGCGTAACTGTACAGAATGAAAAACAAGATGTGAAAACCCTACAGACATATACTGCTAGAGTGACTATTTCATCATGGATATACCCCATGAAAATGATGGTCAAATGTATTCAAAAAGGGCATATACCAGACAACAAGGACAGGAGCCAAATAGCCATGACAGTCAGATAACTGAGAAATACAAGGCACATGTTATTTTGTAGCATGATTAGGCCCTTTATCCATTATATGTAGCTAAATAGACCGTTAACAAATGTGTTCATCTCTGCCCAGGATTTAAGACCCAAACGGGTCTACCTGCTGTAAATTTGGAGATAGGTGCTCCACCACGTTGATCAGACGAG
Source organism: Pelodytes ibericus (assembly GCA_036172795.1). Lineage (NCBI taxonomy): Eukaryota > Metazoa > Chordata > Amphibia > Anura > Pelodytidae > Pelodytes > Pelodytes ibericus. Next base: position 76,013,833 of record CM069860.1, on the reverse strand, counting down.
GACAGCACAGGAAACAAGATTCGGTGTGCACATCATACTCCAAAACAAACCGATGTTTGAAAAAAGTATTGTGCTTTATTGCAAATAAAAATCAGTCCAACCAAACAGTGCAGACAAGGGAAAAGGTGGTCAGCGGACCCCACCTAACGCGTTTCGCGTATTCCATGCTTAATCATAGGTGTTATTTGCAATAAAGCACAATACTTTTTTCAAACATCGGTTTGTTTGGGAGTATGATGTGCACACCGAATCTTGTTTCCTGTGCCTACAAACCTGAGACAGAGGTAAGCACCAGTCATCTGCTCTGATTTGCTGAGCAGCATCCAGATCAGTTTTGCCTCACCTGAGAGGCAGAGCTGAGAGTAAATCCACCTTATCCCTATTACTGAAGCAAAACTTATAATAATCCCATAGTGCCACATTAAGTTGTTTACGTACTTTAGTGTCAGTGTTGACTGTGCTTTCCCCTGGCTCTTCGGTACCTATAAAGCTAAATTTGTTGGGAAGTGACTAACCAATGAAAAAATGTCCTTCAACATCCCACAAAAGAAATAAGAATATATTGTAATGTATTTGATTCCAATGACAGATGAAGTGTTAGACAACTGAATGTTTTTTGTTCTTCTGTTGAATACAGCAATTTGGATCATAAGCAATATACAAGTATTTAGTTGCAGAAAGCACACAGGTCATTACAAGGTGAAGCTGTGTTTCCTTAATAACACTTCTGGCACCTGTGTACCGATTAGTATATGTTACAATTTAAGAAGGGATCTTTTGCTGCCAGCATAGTTAGTGTGTAACTACATCAATATAATTTTTATGTAGGTTCAATAAAAGATATTGTAACAAGTAATACTGTCAAATAAACTGTAATCAGCAATTGTGGCAAAGCACTTTCCGCAATAAAGCCACCAGACGCCAGGAAAAATCTGTAATGTCAGCCATGTGCACACACTTACACACACACACTGCATCATTTATAATCTAGGGAGGCAAAGGTTCAAGAGAAAGGTAGAGGGAGCTGGGCTTTCATCTCTTGTGTCATGACTGGAGAGTTACCATTTTTTCTGCAATATGTAAACCATACAACTGTATATGTACATCCAGCACTGAAAAAAAAATGTTTTTTAACAAAAATCCGTCCCTTTACATAAATGCAGTGTGACGCGGAAGTGCCGACAGTCACGTGACCGGCGCGCTGCCTTCATACGCGCGCCGGGTCACGTGACCTGTCGGCACAACCGCCTGGGAGCCGAACAGGCAGCATGGAGGAGACCATGCTGCCTGCCACTAGCCACCAGGGAAAGGTAAGAGATGCAGGGATGTACTGGGGAAATTGGGGCTTATTAATGACAAATAACACTGGCATATTATTGGGCAAATTGGCAAATGACACTGGCATATTATTGGGCAAATTGGCAGGGTCATATTAAATGGCAAATAACACTGGCATATTATTGGACAAATTTGCAGGGGCATATTAAATGGCAAATAACACTGGCATATTATTGGGCAAATTGGCAGGGGCATATTAAATGGCAAATAACACTGGCATATTATTGGGCAAATTGGCTGCGGGATATAAAATGGCAAATAACACTGGCATATTAAATGGCAAATAACACTGGCATATTATTGGGCAAATTTGCAGGGGCATATTAAATGGCAAATAACACTGGCATATTATTGGGCAAATTGGCAGGGGCATATTAAATGGCAAATAACACTGGCATATTATTGGGCAAATTGGCAGGGGCATATTAAATGGCAAATAACACTGGCATATTGTTGGGCAAATTGTCAGGGGCATATTAAATGGCAAATAACACTGGCATATTATTGGGCAAATTGGCTGGGGCTTATTAAGGGCAAATAATACTGGCTTAATATTGGGCAAATTGGCTGGGGAATATTAATGGCAAATTATACTGGCATATTATTGGGCAAATTGGCTGGGGAATATTAATGGCAAATTATACTGGCATATTATTGGGCAAATTGGCTGGGGAATATTAATGGCAAATTATACTGGCATAATATTTGGCAAATTGGCAGGGGCTGATTAAATGGCAAACACTGGCATATTATTGGGGAAATTGGCTGTGACTTATTAATGGCAAATAATAATTGCATATTATTGGGCAAATTGGCTGGGGCATATTAATGGAAAATGATACTGGCATATTACTGTGCAAATTAGCTGGGGAATATTATGGGCACATAATATTGGCAATGTGTATGTAATGGGGTGATAGAGGCATGTAAATGGGGTGATGGGGCATGTCCTTAGTGTGCAACGTGGGTTATGGGTCATGTCATTGGTGTGCATCGTGGGTAGGGGGGGTGCCCAAAATTTGTCTGCCTAGGGCAGCACAAAACCAAGATACACCACTGTATACACCTTATATACACAGTATGCTGTAGGAATATCAGCCTGCATCAGCTTTCTTGGGAAACTAACCTACAAGCATTAAGTTGTTACTTATGAAGGTCAGTTATCGGGAAACGTTCTAAAAGTGGAAGAGTTGCCATGGAACCCAAATAGAATGTTCTAATTGGCTGGTCCACTTTTAGAACTGCGCCCAAAAATTGACCTCAATGAATAAACTACCATTCAAAAGGCTGATTTGTAATGGTATTTAGTGGCATTTGGATCCATTTGATCTTATTCTAATGACAAAATGTGCTTTTCTTTCAAAAACCAAACTAGTATAACTTTCATTATTTCTAACCTTATCAACATCTTGACTGTATTTCCTATTCATTTTGCAACTCATTTGAAGTATGTTTTTATGGAAAAAGTGACCCCAAACTTTGAATGGTAGTGTATTAATGTGAGAGAATATATCGTTTATCTCACAGATTAGAAACCTATCAAATTCAATTATCATCTTCTTCCTCTTAGGTGATGGAAACTGCCACACTGCAGTTATCACACCCACTCCTTTTTAATATATTCAGTAGCATAAAACTGTATGGCATGCTATTATTTAGATTAGAAACAAATAGCATCAAAGTCATACTATTGTGATACTACTGTACCCATTGGGACAGGAGTCTACCAAAACGACAAATTATTGCTTGGTTCACGCAAGATCCTTAAACATAATTCAAAAATAAGGCATGTTCAGCTAGGACCACAGATGAGAAGCACTGATTCATATCATGGTCTGTGTGGGGTTTTGTGGATCAACGCAGACCAGATGACATTGGTAATCAATGATTTCATGTTACCATTTTGGACTGCTAAGTTCTAATTAGAAGGCCTATGAATGCATAGTTGCCAGCAGTCCCACATTTGATATGAGAGACACATTTATGGGGCCCTGTCCAGTCAAATTTGGGGCCGTCTCATTATTATTGGACATCAATGTAACAATGGACAGTGCTCCACCCTGCCACCTCCTGGGACACTGCCTCAGGATATTGGCAAGTATGAAAATGCTATTTAGCAATGGAGGTTATTCATAGAACGTAATTCTGAGGTATAAAAGTCTAAAAATGGTCTAAACAGCAGGAACATTCCATTGGCTTCCATGATGACTGGTCCACTTTTAGAGCTTTGCTAAAGTATGTAAAAAATGTCAATGTAACAAATTATGTGTAATCTGATGCACTTTAAACATTACAATGATAATAATAGTAGTTGATAGTGTGTTCCTACGAATTACGATCGAAACGTAGAACTCAAACTAGGGGTAACAGCCTGTGTGATTCTGACTAGAATTCCTGTAGTTGTTTAGTAATAACTGCGTTCAGAACATATAGGTACTACTTGTGTCCATCATATAAAGCCATATATTAATATACAGGCATTCTGACTAGATGAATTATAGTCGTTTTGGGGAATTAAGGAAATTAGATTTACAGTAATGTTGATGAGACATGTGATATGACCTTGATTGATTTTCTCTGAAATATTGGCTTTGATACAAATTCTAATAAATGCTTTGTAAAGGTCTTCTGAAGTGCGCTTGTGTGTCCTTTTACAATATACTACAAAGGTGACTGCTCAGAGGATATATGTCACTAGCTGCAAATAGTTATTAATGATTTTCAGTCAGGATCAAGCTGACTTAGCAAGTCTTGTAGCAATAAATCCCATTGCATGCACTCCCTTTGTGCATTTCTTGTTGCTGTTTAGTTTCTTACCCATTTGAATGTGAATATAGTAATATCATGCATAGCAAGCAATAATACTTGTATTACACACAAGCAACATTGTCATGCTATGGATGGCATGCCATTGTTTACTATGCCATAACCCAGCAATGGCTAACTTTGGCACAGCAAACATTTGGGAACTATATATTCCATAATTCTCAGTCATGATAATATTCTCAAGGATCTCATTAAATGATGGAATATGTAATTCCAAGGTTAGCTATCACTGTCATAAAATGCAAAATGTCTACTGTCCATAGCCTCATTTTTTTCATCACAATCTTTTACTATACTGAAATATTTTCACAGTGGAGAGGTCAGTGGCTTGTAAATATGTTTGCTGACAATTGTCAGTCTATTCATGAAGAACTGTACAGGATCATTTATATATGTGTATATTATGTACAACTGGGGACCAATAGAACTATTTAGAAAATTGGGCAGACTAAATGGACCGAATGGTTCTTATCTGCCGACACATTTTATGTTTCTATGTATCATAATGCATTTTCTACAGATCTATTAATTACACATCACTGGCATTTCTACAAATGTCTGGCTGTGCAGTGCATCTATAGAATTATTATACAATATGTATGCAGTTAAAATATATATAGATGTATAACATTAAGTGTGGATCAGGGCAGTACATGAAATTTAGAGAATACACAAAAAACCATGCTATAAGACAACTTACACAAATGGGAACATGGCACAGTCTATACAATACCCAGGTTGGTTTTATGATATAGCGAAGGCTTCTAATTAACAGTCTTCCTTTGTCATGCAAACTCCTGCAACAGGATTGCCTCCTGCTTCAGGAATATACCCTTTCAGGAGTTAACTTGACAAATAGCACATCCTGTAAAAGTTATATGGTAGGGGAATGCTGCTTAGGTCAGTTAGTTGAGCTTAGGCAAACTGTGACTAGGTGCAATCCAGATGCAAGAAACAGACCAATTGTGAGCTGCCTATGCTCTGGCTCTGAATAGTATTAGATGGCATGCTGAGAGCCTGCACAACCATGCTGTTAGAAGGTAGGATACATTTGGAATAATAACATGGCACTATCTGGAATATGATCTAATTAGGTGGACTCTAATTATTAGCATGGTGCTTATTTGGTATTTTTACTTAAATTAGCTATTCAAATGTTCAATTATAAAATGGCGAATGCATAGAACATTTATATAAAAAAAAAGTGAGGTTTAAGGAGCACGTGTATTAATATCGCAGGTCATGGATTAAAAATTAAGCCTCTGAATGCCAGACTAAGTAAAAATAACTTTTAGACTTATTGTTTTTTACAATAATAGTGCCATTTTTTTGTAACCTCGGTCAATACTGTTTACCAATAATTGCTGAAAACACATGCTTAAGCATATTAGTCACTATTAAATCACTAAATATCACAGCAACATGACAAAAACTGACCTGTTAAATTCTTATTAAATATCACTTAGCCAGTAGAGCTGACCAAGTGCTACAGAATAGTAAAAACTCTGACACGAGGCTCTATTCTGATGCAAGTGTGTCTTGGACTACGTAATCCAAGAGCCGATCCAGCTGCTTTAAAATTGTGCTTTGGCTTGTTTGTTGTATGAAAAGGGTAAAAGTTCTGCACATTTAATTTGAACTCATAATAACATTATTTTCTTTAAGGCAATCAGTGAAACTTGCTGAGATATAAATTTAAACAAATCTAATTCCTTGACATTCGACGAGCCCTGTGTTGTTTATCTGATCTCTGCTAAGCTTATTTGTCCGGCTTTAACAGCTGTAGCAAACCTGTGTCTAAGGAAATATCCCGCCACGTATGTGAGTAAAGGGCGGGGGGGGGGGGGTTCTTGGGGGTAGGTCTGAAACAGTCTATGTCTTACTCTGTTTCCCATAACTGGCTGTACATTTATAACAGGACTTTCACAACCAGTGCCGCTTTGGGATGATGTTAACCAGGGGACCAAGCAAGCACTGCAAATTTCTGAACAGCCCCAGGGGAAATCTTATCAGATGTTGAAAATATAAACTTCATTCCCTCCCAAGTTTTATCTCTTTAAGTCATTAAAGTGACCTGTTAAGTGTTCCATTTTGGCAGTCTGGTGTGCCGGATGGATATATTCCATAAGTGTATTAATGTGCGCTTCTTAAATATATAAATGTTTCCTTGTATATATTTCCAAGCTTCATTTAATGGTCTTGTCATACTTAGTGGTTGTGTGAGAGAGGCTAAGCAGTGGCATGGAATAAAAGGTTATTTTGCAGATGATATGAGGAAGATCTGAGGCTGGTGAGATTATCTTGTTTGTGTTACACTGACCTCGGAAGAAGAAACAAAATGGCTTCATGTCAAGAAACAAAATGGCTTCTAATTCTAAATGAAGAACTTTATTACCAGCTTCAATGTTTAATTGTTTTTCAGCACCTAGTTAGGCAGTGGCAGCTCTCCTTTCATGAAACAAAATCACACACAACTCATAACATATGTTCACAATACAATGCTGGCTTGTTCATTACCTGGCTTGTTTGTGGGCTGGACGGGTCATATGTAGGGACATAGTTCTTTAGAGCATCCTGAGGGTTCAGGTGTGGAGGATATCTGATCGTCGGATGAGTAAAGTAGGATGACGGGGCTGGAGGAAGGATAGCTTGAGCTGGAAATGGCAGTGGAGAGGGCGAAGTCCTGGTTGAAATTACTGTAGGCATCAAAGAAAAACAGGGTGAGCAAAACTATTTCATTAAAATGTCCAGTAAAACCTAACAATAAATTCGCATTTATCATTTAAATTAGCATTATTATTTTTTTAGCATTTAAATCAGAATTTATTATTTTTTTTCTATGTTTTCCCTCACTTGGACTTGCATGTAAAACTAAAGTCCAAATACCAGACATCCCTGGAGAAAAAACAGCCTGACTTTCCCAGATCAAGTCTGCTCAATGCCTTGTTTAGTTTTTAGGAATTACACCATCTTCTGATTTAGCATTGCTTGAAATAAAAGCATGGTTCCCAGAATGAAAACATATTTCACTGGTTAAGTATTTTTCTCCAGAGTCTTTAACGATAACAAAACCCACATTTTTAGATCTTGAAGAACATACTGGGAAAATAGTCATCACCGACGGTTAATGACTTTTGGCTGCAATGGGCCATCACATACCTGGCCAAATGACTGATGAGATACTGTTTACGCATATGTGCATTTGACAGTAATTGATTTATGTTATCCTGGGACACATACATAAATAGAAAGACCCCTATTACTGGGTTTAACATAGTAAATGTTTGAAAGGTCCAAGAATACCCTGTGTGCACTCTCCTTTGCACCCTAGAATTTAGGCACAGGCACTTAATAATAAAAAAAAAGCAGTCAAAACAGTTACTGTTTGGAGAAAGAGGAAAAAAATGACTTACAATCAACAAAAAAACAAACAGTCTGTCTATTTTCGTAGCACAGTTAAGGCAAATGAATTATGCTATATCAATATTTATTTAATTCATTTGGTTAGCGTATATTTGGGAGCAACGAACAGTATTTGTTGCCAGATTGTGTTTTATGTGAAAAGAAAATCAATATAAGCCCAGAGCATGTCTTATTACAATATTAGGGAACATTTGGCCCTTCTCCTTTTTTTAAGCATATAAGTTGATTTGTTTTGTCTGATAGGGATCATTTCCATATTTCAGCTTCATTAAAGTTACCAATAAAGTGTTATGGTAATGGCTTCTTCTAAAGGGTTGATAGCTGTGTCAAACTGTCAGTCAGCAGCAGGCTTAGCATCTGTGATGCCAAAGCTAAACTATCATCATGGTTTGGAGCCAGAAACTAGGAAAACAGGACATAGACAAGTAGGTCTTACCCATGAGCTCCTTCATGCAATATTTAGGCAGTTACTTTGTGTCCATAACACAGGAAGAAGTTCAATTTATGCTCAATCCCAGCTATGCAGCTCTGAGCTGGATGTGTGGACTACATAGAATCTTCCCCACAACTGAAGTTGTAAGATATTTGATATTTGAGAAACTGCCATAGTTTTCCAGTTGGGTTTAGACTACAGCTCGTATCACTCTTGGCCACGAACTAGGTAAAGAGAATATGTAACTTTAAGCAGAACAGCTTTACTATGCTAAACAGTTCAGCAGAGAATTTAAACACATCGTCACCCTGCCCTGTGTATATGGATACAAGTCTGGCCACGGATGATAGTAAATCAGCAGGAGTGGTCATATCTCCGTATTTGATACCATTTACTTATTTAGATTTTCTAAAGTATGATTTACTTTTAAGGTGTCTAAATATGTATCACCAAATGGACTATAATGTTATGCCTATCCTGATCTCTCATATTAACTGAGAATAGTAAGTAAGTAACTAATACTTCAGACATCAAACTCATGCAAAATCACAAGAGTTTCTTTTCCTTCCATGAAATTATATCTAAAATCAAAGTTAGTTACTTCTAAAATAAGGCTTCCGGAAACAGAAAGAAACCCTTTTTGATGATTGCTTTAACCCCTTCGTGACGCAAGGTGCTTGCATCCCAAACTACGCAAGCACCAAAACGTCATGATTGGTTCCTGGCCACCGATCACAAGGTGATCAGTAGCCTGGAACACTCTCGCAGAGACCTGATCTTAACAGACCCTGTGGGTCCCGGCAAAAAAAACGCGAGACCTCCGGACGTCATGGAGGCGTGCCCGAATGCGGAAGTTCGGGCACGGCGTGATTTGGAGAAATGTAGCCGGTGTTCGCTTTGATCACCGGCTACAGTTCAACGTGTCAGCCAGAGGTTTAAAGGAACTTTATCACCTTAACATTGGTTATCATGTGATCTATACATTGAAAAAAAGCATTGTTTAATAGAAATTGTGTTTTACATGTATCTGTTCTAGGTGTGATATTACCTTGTGGCCCAATATGCAAATTGGCGACAAAATGCATTTCCCACTTAAAGTAATATATAATACTTTGGACGCACAGTTTTGTCATAAACAAGAGACAGCACAGACACATTTAAAGCATTTCTTTTTTAATTCTGTCAAAAGTATATATAGATTATATTTAATTTTCAGAATTCACTCTAGAGCTACATAGTGAAATAGGCTGATATTTTCAAACCTTGTAAGGTCTGCAAGATGGCTCTCTCATTTCTGTATTAATGTTGGTTACGCAATGTTAGGATTGAATTAATGGTTGATGATGCTTTAGGAGCTCACCCTTTGTGACCATATCAATATTTCCAAAAATACTGTTGCAATCATAGCTTCATCTTACTAGAAAATGTGCTGATTAACAGATATGTAAAGGAGAGAAAATAAACTATGTTCCTGGCATTCCATGTCTAATGGTTTGACCTGCACTTAGTGCAGTAGTCGGAATAACTGGTAAAGCATGCGATGTCCACACCAAGTTATGAAGGAAGAGTAAAGGCACTACTCCATGGTTTCTCCAGTTTTTTATCAACCTTTTCTCTACAATTATACATGATAAATGGGTATTTTTTCAAAGTTATTAACTCATCAGTGCAAGGATAATGTTTAGGTTGTAGGTATTGCATCCTTATTCAAAGCCTAAATCTCAGGGTCAGACCCTCACTGATATCTGTTAACTAATGCAGTTGTCCACATAAACTTGAATAGCATGTAAGTATTACGTTTCATTTTGGGGGGATGTTGTTGGTTTCATATAGATGCTTTTACCCAGTAAACAAAAAATAAATATTTAAGTTTCCACATATACAAACACACCATAACCGTATTTCCCTCAAACGGTGTCACTGTATATGTTTGTATACACAGAAATAAAAAAAATCAAATAAATATACACCCTTCTCTACTAACAGAGATAAAAAAAAAAAACAAGTGTATGTTGTTATAAACAGAAAAGTATAGAAGACAAGGAGATATTAAGTGGTACAGTTTTACTACAGGTCTCCTAATCCTTTTAAAATAATAGAGCCTAAAATCATACAAGTCATAGCTCAAATTCAAAATGTGACGGCTCGTAGATATGTATGAATTTGTTCTAATTCCCCTCATATTTTAGCTTTTAGTTTGAGTTTCTCCTCAATACTTCTCTAAATGCGCAACATTCAAGTTCATAATAATCAGTGCTCATTTGTGAATGCTCCCTAGATGCAGAAGAACATGATAGTAGCTTGTAAGCCAAACGACTAAATTGCTCATGGCAAATAAGTTAAAAATAAACTATGCAGAGAGATCCTAAATCTTTTTAACTAGAACCATGTGTGTAACTGTGGCCTAATGAACATGAAATAACATGGGTTAACGTCATTTTGTTCAGCTTCACCTCTAATTATTCCACTGAAATATATTGTATAAATACAAAATTCAAGGCTTCACATATAACAAATATGACAGACTACAAAGGAGTAATCCAAACCATAGCTCAAATGAAACCTCAACCTTTATGACAAGTTAGAAACATTAACGGGTGGTTTTCTTACATATTCATTCACTATCCATTTAGAATTTTCAAAATTCAGAAAGAAAATACTAAAAAAAATTAATATTTAAAAGGTTGATATTTATATTAACAGCTAAAAGATCCTATCCCTCCAAGAAAATTGTATTTAACAGACTGATCACACTAGCAGTATAATCAACACGTTCCAAGTCTCGCTTGTTTTTCCCAACAATGCTTAGCTAGAACCACCTGACTGAAATTGCTTACCTCCCTTGGCTCATCAAGACTTCCGACTTCAAACTCTCCCTTGAGTGGCATCAGCTCAGTGTACACATCATTATGCATAACAGTTTGACTTGGTAAAAATTGAGGTTACCCTTACCACTATGTCCTACTCCTGGTATTCCCGGATGGTGGTGCTGGGGGAAAGTGCTCAGTCTCGATGAAGAATCCTGTGGAGATGTTGGGCTAAACAATGGCTTGTCAGGCTTCTTCATTGTGGGGGAGGACATATCTGTTAAAGTAACACAGTAACAAAGTATCAAGATCTGCACTTATGTAAAAAGCAGATCCAACATCTTTTTGTTTTTGTTGTGTCTCATTAAGTGTGTTCACAGATGAATGGTTTACAGCACAGAATCTTAGAACATGAGATAACTGCTTATTCTTGTACAAACCACTTTAGTAACCAGTTTCCCATGAGGAAAAAGTTTTAACACAACGTCTGGGTCATATTTCAGGACTGTTGGTATCACCCATATGCCACCACACATCCTAGTCTTTCATAGATCCTGCTATTCAATTCTACGTGCTCCACTTTGTTTAGTCATCAGACTTCATTGTGATAGACAGACGAACGAGCACAAATGATCTGCCTGTAGATGAAGACTTCAATAACAGTGTGCTTGTCTTCAGCCCATTAAACCAAAATCACATTCCTTTCATACCAGACAGGCGTATCGCTGAAGAAATTCATTTACTATTATTTCTCAGATTCTATGGACTGCAGTAAATCCCATGCATGCCTCTCACTTGCTGTTTCAGACACATCGTTTAATCCCTGCTATAATCATGGTTTCTCAATGAAAACACATAAATAAAATGGGTGTCTTTGTATTCACATCCACTCAGAAAGCTAGCACCTTAGAGAATATCATTTTGTTTATCACTGCACTAGAGCTCTAGAGCTCATCATTTTGTTTATAACGGTTCCAATAAAACAGTCCTTTGGGTTTAAGCAGCACTATCCCACAATGCCTTGTACCAAGTGTTAGTGAGTAACTAAAGCCACGCTGAAAAAATTATAAATTTGGTGATCTACACGAAGCACTTTTTGCATCAGGGAACCGTAATGAAGAAAAGGGCCCACAATGTCAACAACACGGAAAGTCAACTTCCACCAGTATTAACAGAATTGTGAAAACAAAATTAAATAAACAAACACTCTCTTTATTCATAAAAAAACAGTATCTGTGATGACTGCAAACATAGCATGAAAGGAAAACACTGGAGGTTATGTATGAAGAGAAATTGTGTGGCAAAGCTCTAAAAATGGAGCAATCAGCACAAAACTGTAATTGGTTTAATGGCGACTTTTAGAATGTTGCCCCAAGTTTTGTTCTTTTATACAACCATTATTTTACCAACGGTATCAAGAGCAGGTCATGTATGCATAACTTTGTTACTCTCTGTTTGTCATAAAACTGTTAATCCCAAGAAAAAAAGAAAGAAATATGGAGCCATAGTACGTAAAAAACATATGCAAGTTAATGATCTGTAATACTCTTTCCCAGAAGAAGCTACCTCTAAAAAACATGCATGTTATTCTCTAAATGAATTGCCTAGCATCTCACCTTGTTAAACCTAACATGCCATATACCTAAATTGCACCCTACTTTGTCAAAAACCATCTGTACAGAAAAAAAAAATTCTAAGTTTATTATATTAAATTGTGTAGACATTTAGTTACTTGTACAAGGCCAATAGGAAAAATATAACAGAGAAGATCACGGAAAGGACCTTCAGGTGTTCCATTTGCAACTTCTACCCAACTGGAAAATGTGCCATATAAAAGCAAGACAAATCCAACTCACGGCAAAGATAAAGATAATGGCGCAGACACACACGGTATTGTTGCCATGCACTTATAACATACAAAGGAACACGCACACAGTTTAGCATTTGAGCTGCTGGGATTCCTAAATAATGAATCCCTTTGTTTTCAGCTTTGTCTGAACAATCTCCTGCATTCTCATCTGTTTTTACGTTCTGCCAACGGCCCATCCAAATCATTGGTTTTCATCAACTACCACATTTCTCTGTAAACTTTTCGATTTTATTTTGGAGCTATAAATTCAAGCTCTTTTTAGCTCCAGATTTTGGAATGACCCTGTAAGCACTACAAACCCTTAAATTAAATTACTTTGTTTTAGTTGTGTACATAACTTTATCCTGAAGAGGAGTAAGGATGCTTTGGCCAGCTTTGATTTTGGATCAGCTGTGTTGAAATATGAATGTGTTTTTGTCTTTTTCTTTTTCATGTTACCTACGTAAACATGTATGAAACGCTAGTGACTCACAGGGGGTGTCATTTTCTTGATATACTGAGTGTCCTACACTTATTGGGTGTTTAATTACAAAAATGTGGATACTTAATATTAAACCATTGATTAAACAAAATGCAGAATTCAGAGAAATTGATAGAATGTGTTTTTTTTTTTTTTTTTATCAAGGCCTTGCAGTAAAATACCAGAGATACAAGAAGCTTTCTCAAATGAGGTTCTCAAAGAACAAGAAGTCTACCTTCCAAGCTATCTAGTTACTGTGCAGCAAATTAGGCAAACACTGTGTGTCTAATGTTCTTTATCCATTAAACAAAAATAAGACCCTGGAACATCTCTGATATAAATAAATTTGCATGAAGAACAGAAGAGGGTTCGAGCTTGTTATAGACTAGTGGAAACTATTGCTCTTTCTCAGACTTCTCTTCATAGCCCTGGACCAGATCGAGTTTCTGAGGCAACGACCTATTCATATTAAAATGAGTTATTCCCGCCAGATGAAGGGGGGGGAAGTATAGCTAATTGTGGATGTTCTTCCCATGTCATTAAATTAGTATTGGGCAATATATTCCAAATACCTGGACTGCTGTTATGACTATGATATATATTCTGAATGCCGAGACATTTATTGGGTTAGGAACTATTGTGATACGAATTATACAACATCTTTATGTTACTACAATCAAGAGATAGAAGCAATTAATTTATATAGTTGGACTGGGAGAAGACATAGATAGTTCACTGAGGATACCCATAAACCACAAATGCACTAACCACACTTTTTAACTTTAATGATTGCATGTGGCATAAAGTGAGAAATGTATCAGCTTTAAATATTCATATGGGTTAAAAAGATCATACGTTTTCAAACAACTTTTCCAAGGCTACTCATTTTCACTTGTCCAACTCAAGGCTTGATTTGGACAACAGTATTTTCTATTTTTTATAAAACATTTGACTTCTCTGCTCTATCATAAATTATTGTTCTTTTTAACAGGGTTTGATATATAAACATATTTATCTTAATCACTTTCTAACTTCATAACTGCTTCTGACTTGGACATATATATATTTAATTAACAAAATTGCAAAAAATGCACAAACTAGATAAATGTCTTTTTAAAGTGTCTGTTATGTCCATTTTCCACTTTGGTTCCATGCCTGCTGCTCTGGTGCCAAAACGGCATTATTCTATATAAAGAAAAAAAAAAACCTGTATCATAGAAACAGGGGTCACTGTTACTCAAGCTAATTGTAAGTAATATAGGCATTTTCCTCCTATATGTACTTTGAGTTCATTATCTAATGCCGAAACATGAATTTACAAAGAGCTTTTACTTTATTTTAGATTTTTTTTTTTCTTACCAAAATCAGAACCAACTCAATAAAAATACTGTATAAGAACATACATTATTATTCTGTTTATTATTTATAACTTCTAATTAAGCAAGTAACTATGGAAACAAAAGCACTTTTGTGACTATATTTATGCTTCACTGAAATAAAACACATTAACAATTTTATTTTTTATTTTTTTAAATTCTTCTTTCTCTCTCGCTCTGCCATATGACTCAATGATTTCACATTTTAAATCTCAGTACTTAGGAATATATTAATTTTAAATTCCTTTTTTTAGTATGAAAATTCTATCTATATGTCCTGATATGAAAGGAGCTTCTGGATTTAAGTCATATACACTCTGTGGTGCATATTTACACATTTACTCTAGAAGAGTACTTAGTAAAGTGCCCTTGAACAACCAACCTCAGCTTGATACAGTTATTATAATATATAATATAATATTATAAATTAGTATTAGTATTTGAGGCTTGTCCATTTGTCTATAACCTACAAGGGATAACAGTGTTGAGCATCTGTACATGAAATACATACCTAGGAGAAGAGGTTGCTATTAGTGGGCATTATAGGGCCGACTCAATATGTGCCAATAATCATTCCAGAAATGGTCGCACAAACGGGGCCTCTGAATACGTTCAAATTCAGAAATCATAGTAAATTCCCCACTGATTTCTCCGGACACTGAAATTAGTGACAATTCACCATAATGAAGGGTTAGCCTCGGCACTCCTCATAGACTGCTATGAGGAGGACCTCAACTTATTTTTGGGCCATTGTAGGAAAACTTTGGCTATTATGGATATTCTGAACTCCCATAGAAGTAAATGCGATGACTTTGGCTATGTAGCATTTTTGGAGGACTTCGGCTATTTTGGCTAAAGTGTAATAAAATAAAATAAGTAAAAACAAAATAAAAGAAACATGATACATTAATTAAGTACATAAAAATAATGTAGATGAACATATAAAATATTTTAATTAAAATTCTAAATTTTAATTAAAAGGGGTCCTACTGATTTTCTTTTTAATTGCATACTCTATGTTTTTGACTGGGAAAAGAGACATGTCCTAATGTAATTCATATATTTGAACTAATGTATATATGTTGAATAAGAAATCTGTGGTTTGAAATGTACCATACCCTAATGTTGAAACCTGTGAATAATCATACAAGGCACAATAAAAATTGTCAATTAAAAAAAATAAATATACTATTTATAAATACAATTGTACATACATTACATATTTGTGTGTTAAAAAGATGTTTACATTCATTCTAAAATCTGGAGAATTGAAATGGGCAAATTTACTAGCTTATGTTACCCAAATTCGAAACTTGTTTGGGTTTGATTTGTGCATATTGGTTAAACGAAAACACCTCTGATGCTTCAGTTTCCGAATGGCCCGAACAGCCAATTCGGACCCAACCTGAATACAATTTGGGACATATTGGTATATATTTATATACACCCTTATATTTTTTGTATATTATGTATTTAATTTGTATATTATTGAGATTGTTTCAAAACTTTTTGGGAATGCATTTTTTATTTATTCTATGGTCTAAAAATGTAGCTTGCCCTTCAATATATCAAATATATATTATTAAAACGATGGCGTATTAAAAATATTTTTTGATATGCCACATAATATGTTAGTTTACATCCCTCAAGCCACAGAGGTTCTGGTAGCAATTAATGAGATTACCGTGAGATTTTTTTGACCGTGTAATTCTGTGCTGCTTTAAAAGGTGGGGAATCAGGGCACAAAGACATCCTTAGCCAACAGACCCTTGCTAAGAGCCAATGGGACAAAAAGCGAAAGTTTAACCAAATATTTGTCCTGAGAGCTGTCAAACTTCTCCTGGTGTGTTGTCTGCTGTTGATAAAACATCCTGCCATTATTGTCAGCAGAAATGGACAAGTGTACTAATGGCCTATATACATTGCTTCTGAATGCCCTACTGTGTCCATCTTGGGCTGTCACAAGACCGTTAGTAATAGAATATCTTCGTGAGACACAATCGCTTCATTCTCCTGTGTGCAGGGCATCACAAAAGACAGAATATAAAAAAGATTGAATTTCTTTTTCTGATCAAGGGGGGCCCCAAATAGGGTGAAATGCGGCAATTAACTACCATTACAAAAAAAAAAAAACACGTAGCCCAATACTTGCTGCTCATACAAATAATACGGAATAAAGGAAGAGTTCAATGAATGAATAACGCAGCTCTGTGCTCGTGTGTTAGATGCTTCACATCTCAAGCATTGAAGAGGAAAAAAAGGGTTAAATTCTACATATTGATGTGGCAATTAATAAATATTATGACGAAACAGTCTTTTGATGAGAGAGGGGCATTAATTAACGTCAGTCCACATGTCTTATTGCAGAAATACTCTAAAAGTTGATTTAAAATGTGAAAGTAGAAATATATTAAGAAACAGGTCAAGATGAGATGTTTCATAATATGGGATTTTGAGTAACATGACTCATATACTGTAAGTCAGCCAAGTCCCTTGGTACAGTCTTTCATTTAGGCTGTTTATCTCAAAAACTTTAAAGCGCCATTCCAGTGAAAATATGTATTTTATCTATATGTCTATTTGTCTATCATCTATATGTTGGAAAAAGGTTGCATTAATACATCCCCTTTTTCAATGCACAACCATTTATAGTTTCCCCATTTTTGAGAAATGACATAAAAGGGACGCAAACCTCTAGATACGATTTTAGAATTCTCAGCTGTATGTTCAAAATTGCAGAATATCAACACAGCCATTTGTATGCCATGTTTGTGCAAAAACTTATTATATATATACATAGCGTGATACCGAACACAAGTTGTGTGATTTCTTGGAGAGCCAATACCAGAAAGTACACTTTTTTTGTACTTCTAATCTGTTTTATTTTTTAATGTTGTATTGTTGCTGGAAATGGCTGATTTTTAATGGAATATCTATGTAGGCTTCTAGAGGCCAATTATTAACAACCATTAATACTGTATTCCATTGACATCTTAGCTAATCCAAGTTTATAATTTTAAAGGTTAATTGATCATTAGAAAACCCTTTTGCAATTGTTAGGACAACTGTCAATTTTTAATACTGGTTGAGTATCTGGAGCATCAGAATTTGTGGGTTTGATTACAGGCTCTGAATGGCCAGAAAAGCATGAGTTTCAGAAGAAAGCTATTGATCTTGTACAACGCTGTGTACTAATCCCTTCACAGAACAGTACACACTGGGTCTAACCAGAATAGAAAGAGGAGAGGGAGGCCCTGGTGCACAATGGAGCAAGGACACAGCTACAGTAGAGTTTCTAGTTTGAGAAACAGACATCTCACAGGTCCTCAACTAGCAGCTACACTAAATTGTACCTGCAAAACAGCCTTGTAAACATCTTGACAATAGTCCCAATACATTTTGCAACGCATTTGATCTATGTTTTCATGACAAACAATGACATTTCTAAGTGACCCCAAACTTTTGAACAGTTGTGTGTATATATAAAAAAACTTATTACACTGAAAATGTTACAAGCTTACTGCACTGGACAGTATTACTGCAAGAACTGTTTGGAAGCTTGTTTTTCTGAGCACTTTCTTTGTGAGTCAGTTGTTATTCATTTGAATTCTCCCCCATTTTGGTGTTTTTTTGTTTGTTCTATTTCCATTCTCTACCATTCAGTCGGATGGAATTCAGATTTCAATTATTAAAAAAGATTTAATAAATCTACCTCACTCACAAAGCAACAGGTATCTAGAAATGGTTTTACCTTCAAATAGTCCTTTTTGCTAATTCATAATATTTATGTAATGTGTAAATGAGTCAATCATTTTACAGTACAAAGTAAACTAGTCTGTTAGTGTTAGTGAATGTGGGCAAGTAGGTAATTAAAGCTGGCACACTCCTGGCTTCCGCATAGATTGCTTCTGAATTTCAGAAGAGATAAATGACTTTTCAGATTCTTGATCCAAGCCACTTCTTAGATAACACACTCACATTACTGTTAGCAGAGGACGCATATCCCTGGGCCTTGATGGGCCATAAATTTCCCAGCACCACATCAAAGTGATTGGACTTATGTAAATAATAAAAAAGTCAGAGCGACTGATCCTTCAACAAGGAAGTTTATCCTGAGGGGAGGTGGAAAGGGGATGGTATGAGGCCCAGCGTATGCATTGACAGCTTGCACAAACGGTGCACCAGATGCATATCTGCTTGACTCAGCCTCAGGGCAACTCTGGTGGACTCTGATGTGCTAAAATGCTGCAGGGGGGAAAAGTGTGCAGCAACGTGTTTTACTGGAACTCTTAATTAAACTGTTGTTCTCTTCCAAAAAGGACCATAGGTAACACTAATGAGACATGAGTGTGGGCTATTTTCTCATCAAAGCTAGTTTTTTTTTTTAAAACCCTCTCTCCCGGTCTGCAGTCGCCAGCTATCCCTGATAGTGTCCGCGATAATCATCACATGGTCACCCGAGTGCCTCTAGCCACCTGTTAGGGGGAAGTCACAGCAGTCAACTAGTGATCTGGGGCAAGTTCAAACATCCACTGCAGCAAACACCTGCTTGGTTT
Organism: Pelodytes ibericus; assembly: GCA_036172795.1. Taxonomy (NCBI): domain Eukaryota; kingdom Metazoa; phylum Chordata; class Amphibia; order Anura; family Pelodytidae; genus Pelodytes; species Pelodytes ibericus. The sequence goes on along the minus strand of CM069860.1, from coordinate 75,994,744 downwards.
TCAGCAAGCAGACAGCCATATGTTCATTTCACTGATGTTTATTGAGGTTACACTCATGAATAGGATTCCTGAGCACGAGTCCTAGCAATGCTAAAAAGTTATACTACTCACCACTAACGGCATAGACTGGGGCTGCAGTGAGAGCAATCGGTGGTGTAACAGCTTCCCAACTAATTAAAATGTTTATTTTATACGTTAGGCCCCGATTAATGGCTTATCGGATTTAAACGTTAGATCCTGAATCTACAGTTCACAAGCACCAAATGTCACAGGGAGCAATCCAAAAATTGTGGAAGGAAAACTAAGTGATTATGTGCACAGCATCTATCCTTGAATATGCAAATATCATCATAACACCATAAAATCAAGGATCTGGTGAGCAAGGATAGCTGAGCTATTTATTGTGCATTTATCAGAGTATGATGTAAACACATCATAAAATGTATGCAATAGTTTTTAGAAGGAAGAAGTAACAATGGAGAAAACTGTCAAAACTTACAACCTGAGGTTGGGGTGCTGGGGAGTAATAAATATATACTATAGAAAAAATGAAATGTCTACTACTTTCTAATACATTATGGCGTGGCGACTAGTTTTTATTACTATACACTTACTAACAGATAATGAATACAAAAAAAAAAAACCTGAATATTGCTTATACTGTGAATTTAGAAAAAAAAAAATCTATACAATGTGTTAGTAGAATTGCATGCAAATACATAAAACAAGAGAAAATATGTGTTAGCGTCTCCTACTTATGACATCACCTAATGGCTTAAAAAGGCAAATTAAACATTTTCAATTGAAAATGAGTTCATAAACAGGGGACACGACGGACACATTTAAACCAACATTTCTCTTATTTTATGCATTTGCTGCAATTCTGCTATCACAATGTACAGATCATTTTTATTGTTTGTATTCTCTATACTCACAGTATAAGCAATGCTTAGGTAAAAAGAGTCTCTTTAAGTGAACAGTGAGTAAGAAAGATAGTCAAGTTGAAGATATGTTGGTGACTTGGCTATTAATGCCTTATTTTTACCATTAACTTCTGAGGTGAGCACCATTTTCTGTTTTTGTGGATAAACTCCAGTGATCTTTGTATCATCTTAAAATACATTGTGCATTCAGTATGGACATGTATCAGAAGAGTAACAAATACCTAGAATCAGACTTACCGGTATGTCCGTTTCTGTCATTAATCCATGTTATTAAGACTTTACTATAAAGAACCCATAGAAATAATAATATAACTTAATGTAAGTACTGCTCATTTTAAATATAAGTTAATATTTGTTTTTGGGTTACACTATTGCACAAAGTTTAACAAAATTATCATTTTAGCTTTTATCTGTCTAGAAGGGAATTGCATACTAATATAGGTCATGAATAGACAATGATAAGGGTCAGTTGTGTAAAGTTTCCTAGTGAACTCTGTTCTAATAAAGAGACACGCTTAATCTCATATCCCACTTTTTCACATCTACTCGAGTGTGTAGCAGAGATAATGAGGCTGTGCAGCTCTATCTAAAGACATGATTAAAATAGCTCCTTGCCCATATGACAAGGCATATGGACTTGATCCCGTAACAGTTGCCAAATGATGTCATTTCAACCATGAGTAATTAGCTGCCAGGAGGAGGGGGGTTATGTGTGCTTAAATTCAACCCTATCTTAGAGAGAATTCTTTGAAAAAAAAAATCACACCGTAAGCACATTGTATGGAAGGTGTGGGGTAACAGCTGAGATACCCGTAGAAAAAAAGTTTGCTTTAGTTATTTCACTAAATAAAGCAATACATGCCTGACCAAGTAACAACGTCACTTCTGTAAACAGCATTACAAATTCTAGGTTCACTAGTTTATGAGGCAGATTCAGTAATGTATAAAATTCTTAGTGCCTTTACTAGTCAAAAAAGTCATACCTGGGAACGAAGGTAATTTACTCCAATGGCTCTAATTTTGGCCACTGCCTGTCAGACCTTTGAGTGAAACCCTCTTTCTGAGCAGGGGTACAGTGTTTACACTCCACCACTCCTTGTCCACCTTTTTTTCCTTCCGACACTCCCACCTCTTGCCACCGGGGACCTTACCCTTCCTTTCCTTAGGCGAAGAGCTTATAGGTTAGACAGACAGTTTACATAGCCATGAGAACTAGCAGACATGAGTAAGAGTAAGCTTGCCCTTTAATAATTATTCTTTACAATGCAGCTGATGCGGAAGCCTTTGCATGGTTGAAATATTTTAGTAGTGGCCAGGGTTTTGGTGTATAACAAATATTTGGGGCACTTTATTTCAAATGTTTTGCAGGATAACGGTCTAATACTCAATCCAATTGAGATGAAGATGAACCAATTTGAACTGACAGGCCAGATTAGATTGAAATTGACTGAAACTATGGGCTCTCTAGATATAATGTCATTTTCTAAAATGTACTAAAGTTTTTTTTTTAGAAGGAAATGGTAATCACTTAACAAATAAGAAAATAACTGGTTCTTTATTTCAGTGTTAGCCACAATACTGAAGCACTAATAAATAAATGGATACAATTTACCCTATAATGCTATGCACAATCTAAGATTTACAATAGATATAGAGAAAATTTATTTCATCAGTAGAACTAACATTAAATGTTAGGAAATTCTCAAAAGAGAACAAACACAGTATGCTGGACTATATAACTTGGAGATATCTATGTCATGCTGCCTGGGGAAGTAGAAGATATAATAGGTTCTTCAGTTATGTCATACCAAGGAAAAGGAACATCATTAACATCACTGAGTGAGTAGAACCGTGTACATACACAAGGGTCATGTCCTGGCTCGTACTTCCCCCAAGCAATTCAAGCAGTGATATGACTTGCTTAAGTAAGGAAAACATCTTAATTACTTACGCAATCCATGAAGATGTATGCTGTGTGCCCATGAAACAAAGGCAATTCCAAATTCTAAACAGAACATACATTAAAAGCAGACCATATATGGTCACAACTGAAGTATAACAAAAGTTGCAAAAGTACTACTTTTCTTTGCTCATTTACTAAACACTAAAACCTTCTTTCCAACAACTTTTTTCACAACATGTAACTGTACACGTCAATTGGGAAGCCTAAAGATTTAATTAAGAACTAGCTAGCAGTTTTGACTTCATTTTCACACTAAACAGCAAGTAATATTTTTAAATCTAACCACACACTGGCCTTTTTTTTTTTTGCTTATCTTTGTATTTTGTTTAGATGATATCACAGATTAAGGAAGACACCAAGCAGTATGACACTTATTTGCCACATTTGGGTCACCGGAGTTGTGTCAGTAATGCCATAAATTTGTGACTGCACTGACATCCAGAGTGCAAGCCTACTGCATGCTGCATGCCCTGCTGATTAACCAAATGCACATGTGAAGCACATTTGTTTGATCAGTCTACTCATCCACGCTTCGCTGCAGCAAGAACAGCTTATCAAATGGAGAACTCAAACCTGTTTTGAAGCTAATTTTTTAGTTATATGTCCGGAACAGTACATTATAGAAATTCAATTCAAAACGCATTTCTTAAAGTGGCCATTTCGTAAAGTTTAATCTGCTATTCACGTTTAAACATACTCTTCAATTTCAAAAGTTTAGTTCATTTCTGCAGTTAAAACTCTGGAGCCAGAATGTTCAACTTTTATTCAAATGAAATCAACCCTCTCTGCACACTAGTGACCTGGACCTCCAAATGTGTTGATCTATTACAAAACTAGGTAGAATGGAGACAAATTCCTTAAAGGATCTGCCTATAGGCTTTAAAACAGGTGGGAATTTTCAAGCATCATTAGTTTTTCTTACTCAAGACATGTAATGCTCTATTAGCTAACTGTGTATAGTTAATTTAGACAACACAAAAGTGGACTTAAGAAAACAATTCTAAAAGATGAGCAAAAAGTACATTTTCTACCAAATGTTTTTAGCTGTGAAAGATAGTTTAGTGCATTAAATAGTGCTATTGTTAGTAATAATTGATTTTCCCAAATGATGCAGAGTTTATCCTACGGTCATAGTTTTCTCAACATTTGCAATGTATATAATGATTTCCATTTGTCAAATCAGTTTTTCTGCTCTTCACCCCAGGCGTGGAAAAACTTTGAAAAAATGTGAGCAGAGTTTCTGACCTCTTGCCTCTGCCTTGGATTAGAGTTGTCAGACTCAAATATTGCAAAACAATATTAGGGGCATTTGGAAATTCTGCCAACCCTACAGTGGGGCGATAAATAACTTACTATTTCAGTAAAGTGGAGCTATTAACTACCCATAACATGCATATAGGCGCAACCCACATTATAAACATAAAAGCTATGCACAGTTGTGTTGCCAATGTTACTAGTCACCTTTACTTTAAGGAAAGTGGCACCCAGTAGGTAGCTTACCAGCAGGCTGAGAAAAACTAGGTTTGAGAGCAATGTTAGGTCTTTGAATGCAACAGCATGGCTGGTATTTTTTTTAAGAAATGGTGTCAACGCTATATGAAAAGTGACTTGTATTTGTTTCAAAAGATTATTAGAGCAAATCGTACTTTGCAAAGATAAATGCTTTTCTGGTCTTCATAATACTTCCCTTATTTCCTTCTAGTAATCTTTTAATAGAACGATTTCAGACAGTTGATATATTAAGTGCATACAAGGTTAAAGGGGATGATTCTCTGGAGACCACTATAGTCTAAAAACGTATCAGGCCCTGGAGATTTACCAGAAACAATTTTAACAGTAAAAACAAACAAGACGTATAAATGATTGAGTATTAAGATATAAGAACATTCTAAAAATGTACAGTTCCTTAAATAGATATTTGGTGAGAAGTTTCATTCAGTCTGTGGGTTTCCTAAATTATTCAAGATATGAGATTCCAATGAGATTTGGAATATAAAGTCACATCACGGTGGAGCTATGGGTACCTCTATTTTTCCGACTGGTCCATCCAATAGTATGTTTCGATGTATTATATTCATCAGCACTGACATTTTGTACAATGAACTATTTTCCCTTCCATTAAACCAATTAAAGTTATATGAAGCGCAAGTTTGTGTTGATAAAGTGGAGCAGTGTGTAAGAATCTTTCACTGGCTTCCATGGCGATAGTGTTACTTCTGAAAGATTTGATCTCAGTCAATAAAACCCAAAGAGGGTTATATAAAATGACTACTGCACACAAATATTTTAGGAATTTAACAAAAAAGAAGTAAGTGACGTTTTTTTTATGTATAACAAAGGTTGCGTCTTTGTTTTATGCATCCCGACACTTTTGTGAGTCTGCATTATACATTGTGCACAAGGTTATAGTGCTTGCTACTATTAGGCACCTACTTTATTCATAACCCCCCCCCCCCCCATTGTATATTGGTCGACACTTAAATTAACAAAGAAAAATACGATATATAAGTATATTTGGGCCACTGGACAAGATAATGCTTGGAGTTATTTAGATATTTAGAATTATCAATAAAACACAACACACCTCCATTATTTCTTTTTGGAAAAGTGTGTCACAAGTAATTTTCATTCACTTACTAAGTTTGTTATTTAAATACTTTCTGAGAAGAACATTTTTCTATAATAAGATAATAGTAGGAATAGAGTGTAAAAGAAAGACCCTTCCTCCACCTGCTGAAAAACAGTGTACGCAATATACAGTTCCTTATATATGTGTGTGTGTGTGTGTGTGTGTGTGTGTGTGTGTGTGTGTGTGTGTGTGTGTGTGTGTGTGTGTGTGTCTGAGTGTGTATTTGTTCCCAGTCTTTGTATTTAAAATAAAAATTTGCACATTGCATATTCTGTCACATAAATACACTTAGTACCACAGACAAATAGCTGTAACTTTAATTCCAGATTTAGCACATAATAAGCCTTTGCTACAAAATGGAACTGAACTAATAAGAAGCCATATTAATTAAGTTCCTTCCTTTTAACAGACAATAATATCTAATAACATGTTATAGTGCATGCATACTTTTGCTCAGGTGGGACTTAATGAAAACAATTTAATTAAAACCATATGCTGCGTAATGAACGAGCTATGAAACAAAACTAAACTAATTAATATCTATATTAAGCAGGTCGTAGAGAATACTCTAGCTACCCATTAAATAAAAATTGGCCAAGGTAAGACTCAACAAGTCTCAAAGGACACACTCTTGGCCTCAACAGCTTATTAGTGTTAAAAATTCAAATGACTTGGGCTATAAAAAAAAATCAGTCCAGTAACTTGTAAGAGGTAAACGGGAGGGGACTAGGCCAGCACTATGGAGGTATGTCTTCTTTATCCTTGCAGTAACTCGTTAACGGACACTCCTTTACTTTCAATAACTATTACCTGGTGCCAAACCAACTCTAAAGGAATCTGCATACTTGAAAATTGTCTTATATATACAAATGAAAAAAATGATTTACCCTTAAAATCCCTGGGAATAAATGACTGCTTTGTGTAGGACATAGTTTCAAGTATAATGTCTCCGGACTTTATTGTTTTAGGTGACCAAGGCATGTATAACGACCAATTACGCACAAATCACCCGAAAATTACATCAAAATGTGCATACAAGTTATGTAGTCTAGAAAAGAGTAATTAGTGCTGGTTTAATTAGTGCTGGTTTTATTATTATTACTCTGCACTTTCACCTTGCCTGTTAATTAGTCATGTGACCTGTGTCTGCTGTCTCTCGCCTAAGAACTGCAGCTTTATGTTGCTTTTATATAGAGTTGAGGGAATCAATAGAGGTGTTGTACCGCCATGCAGATAAAAATGAAATAGCTTTTTTTTAGCATGAAAGTATATGGGAAAAAATGCAGTTTCTAAAAAAAAAAAAAAAAAAAAAAAAAAAAGCATTTAGGAAGTTACTATCTAATATCTAAAAAGCTATTTTACTAGCACTTACATTGAATGCATAGAAGAAGAATACAATGTCCCCTTAACAAATACAAATAAGACATCCTAATATTTCACTACTATGGCTAAATAAATAATAATAAACTGGCAACAAAAAACAAAGCTGCAGAGGCAGCAGATTGTGGGAAATGAGGGAAAGTTTGGGTCATGGAGGCAAAGTAGCTCCAAAAATGTTGGGAGGAAGGCTCCAGAAAAAGATTAGTTAAAGAGTACGAGCTGGGCATCCCACAGGGGAGGTAGGAGCAACAGGTCACTACTCAATATGCAAATAGGCATTAGAAGTAGGTCGGTCGGTGGGGGGGGGGGGGGGGGGGGGGGGGGTTTGAACAAAATAGTGAGAGAATATAGAGGTAAGGGGAAGATGGGATGGGGAATTAAGCAGGAACCAGAGTCAGACAAACGATATATGTTGGCCAAAAGATGCAATATGAAGTGACCTAATTGGTGAAACCATGACCAAATGATAAGGAACACTGGTAAATTGTCTGATGGCTAAAGAAAAAAAAAAGGAAAAAAAAAAGAAAGAAAAAGGAAAAAAAAAAAAAAAAGAGTACGAGCTGGGCAGTGAGTGGCTGATCACCACCCTCTGTATCCAGAGATCTCTAGTTCTATAGTGAAGCATATATTCAATACTATGGAGCCTATTCACCTAATAAAATAAAAGATGACATCGCATAACATTATTTTTGATCAAAGATAAAGCATTGTCACCAATTTTCCACAAATAGTATTTAAGTTCCTTAAAAGTATATTTCAGGCATTAGTGCATTTTTTTAGGTCTGTCAGTCTAAATATCATAAAATAAGTTTGTATCAAAAAAGTAATCAATATTTATCTCTCTGAAAAATCCTTTAATCAGCTGCTCCTTTCCTATATTGTATTTTAAATCTCCATTTACATTAATCATCTATAAGCAGGTAGTATGATCATGGTAATAGCTTAAAAAGTCAATTACAATTGATCTGTAAAAGCAATGAGGAAAAGTAAGTATTTGCTTTAAAGACAAAACCCATTCCATCTAATTATAGAAAATGTAATATATTTGCATGCCTTAGAATAAAGACTGCAAATCTGTATAGAAGTTTAACTCTTTTTTATGATTTTAAATAAATGAAACCAAAGGTGTGTATTTACATAGTAAGAAATACACGTACCATAGAAGTGATGACTAATCTTGGCACAGCAGATGTCTGGAAACTACATATCCCATGATGCTCAGATAGGTTTATGACTGTAGCTCCCCGACACCTTAAGTGGCAATGTTAGCCTTCGCTATGCCTCAGTGTATAAAAAAGTGATTTTGAAAACCATGTTTGATTAGGTTCACCATTCTGTTACATAAACTAGTCAAGCCCTCTATGTGATACAATACTTCTAAAGCCATAAAAAGTAATGACAAGCAAGTTACATTACTGATACAAATATTTGAAATTTTTTAAAACAAAGTTCTTTTTTTTTTGCACTGAACATGAGTTAACGTACTACCTTGCCTTCAGATGTACAAGACCCAATCCTGTTTCATGATAGATTTACTATTTTTGCTTGTCAGAGTTGTATTGAAAGAGGAGTACCATAATTATAGCAGAATAACTCTTGTGTCTGAGTCCCAAACAAAGAAGCATCTTATTCGATTGTGCCTGTTTAAATCTGTAGCCTGCGATTCAAGATCTTGCTCACTCAGCTATCTTGATGATAAGATGCTCCATCCTACTGTCAATATTTCAAAGATGCTCTCTAATGAAGTACTCAGAGAATTTGTTATGCGTTCTTGGCTTCTGAGAAACAGCTATGATAATACCAAATGGATAATACAATTAAATAACTGCTAGGAAAAAGGAACCAATAAAACCCAAAGATTACGTTAATGGTGTCATTAGTGCCATAAAGAGTGTACTTTACTGAAAGGAATACAATTGCTTCTCTCAACTTTCCTTCTCTGAACTGCCTTACAAATGAAAACATGTTTACTGGCTTATGTCAGATATTAATTAAGAAGCTCTAACTCATGACAAGTGTGAAGTGTCAGTAATCCTGAGGCATCTCATTTCATAGAGGAAGCATAGAGAACAAGGATTATTACATCCACAGATTTGCTAGCTGATTCACAGAAGAGCATAATTGCCATAAAGGTTGCACATAAATAACTAATGTTTTTTAACTTTTTGGGCAAGTGGCTACTTTTCCAAAATGATTGGGGGTTTATACACACTACACTTTTATGTGCAAGAACTGTGCCCCTTATTTATGCTCAATGGTGCAAACTAGAGGTGCGGACATAGCACTAAGTCATGGTTTTTGCACTTTGGAGCAATTTTGGCATGCAACTCCTTTATACAGAACCCGCATAATGTAGATCCTAAAGTACGGACTAATGCAACACAGGAATTCTTCAAAATAGAAATGTACGCTTGTAAATTACTTTACCTGATTTATCTTTAGTATTACTTTTTATTTACTTAATTTGTTGTTATAAATTACATTTTCAGTTTTCTGTTAATTTCAAAACATGTAGATATTTATTTGTATTAAAACAATATAGCATGCAGCTAATCTGTATTTCATTGTTATCATGTATCTCAACTTCATGTGGGGAACTAAAAAAAAATAAAGTATTCTCACAGTTACAAAATTCTGTTTCTCAAAGAGAACTATAGGAATCTGCTACAGGAATGGATTAAACTATTGTGGAAATGTAAGCATATGCACAGAGCACCACAAATGTAGATTACACTAAAACATGTAAAATATATACAACCAAGTACTTCCGATTAGAGGTCATCTAAAAATGACATGTGCAAATCTTACCTCAGATTTAACTAGAACACTCCAAGGTTTTTTGACTATTTTTACCAGCTCCTTGTATAGTGTGATTAAAAGTGAGAACGGAGCTTTACACAGTATAGCAAATATCTTGAGGTGAGTATACTATTTTAAAGTAACCGTTTGGAGCATTACCAACAATAACAAGTGCTGGACTAATGTTAAATACCAACATTTGGTTTTCTCTGTGTTATGTGCAACCATTTTCCGTTACCTTGATCTCTGTCGTGCCATGACCGACTTCCAGCTGCTGGTGAATTTGGGGAAGGGTAAAAATCCCCCGTTGGACTTGGTTCCATATTCTCATCTATTGAAATGGTCTTGGGTCTTTTGCTATTTAAAGGGACACAAATAAATAATGTTTTCTTCTTCAATGTACACATACATAGTGTGCATGCACAGCTTCTTAATCAACTCCCAATGCAAGCATACACAAGTGGTTGGCACGCTATGCACTGAGAATAACATTACAGACACACCTCCTTCACAATAAGATTGTAATGATTCCTAAATGACTCCTAAAGCCTTAGTAGTTCTTGGCAAATCCCCATAGGTTTCTAGTTGTATTATTAGACATCTTTCTTAGTCTAAAAATGTTGTTTGTAGTATTCTCACATTTTCTACCTATCAGGTCCGCCATCAAGAATTACAGTGCCCAGTACTACCTAGATGTCCTGCATGCTCTTTCACCCATGATCGTTTAACCCACCCGACATTGCCACTACCAGTCCTCTCTCTCCTATACCCCCTTAAGTCAGAACTCTATCACAAGACCCTTTTAGTTAAGGGCTTCCAGGCCATAGTGCTATTATTGACGGCATGCCTGCCAGTCATCAGTTACTATTAAATCAGTATGATATCATCAATCTAGGTTTTCTATGCATTCTCGTCTCTGGAAATGCACTTTGTAAGTGCTGCTCTTGCTTCAAATTTACCTGCTTGGTGGAGAAGACAGTGACCGCTGTAAGCTGACTGCTGTATTCATGTCATGGTAGTATGGCTGACTTAGTGGCTCACCAATTGGAAAGTTTACTCCAGAGCCTTGTGTAATGGGAGCTACAAGACAAAAGGAAAAGAAGCATTTAGTGCAGGATCAAGAGAAACACAGTAACAGTTCTTTCATTCTCAACTTTTCCCCACTCACCATTAGTTTAGGTTATACAAATAGTAAAATGACATGACCGAACTTTGGTGATCTCAATTTTGTATGAAAATGCATTTACTAAAAAGAGTAAATAGTTGCAAAATGTAGGCCAAAATGCTGTAGTCAAGTTGGTAAAAAAAAAAAAATCCCCTCATTTTTTATTATTCTAACTTGACTATTTTTCTAACTAGGCTATTTTGGTCTGAATTTTGCAACTTGGTTTTCAGTTCATTGAAGTGTGATTAAGAGAAATGTTGTTAAAATTCCCCTGTACATTATTAACATTGGGGATTATTTACTAAACAAATGTCAGGGGTTTTAAGGATTCCTATTGAACTTAAACAGAATATAACTCCTATTGCCCGTTCATTTAATAATAAGACCAACTCTAAAAAGCTATGCTGTGAACAAAACTGGGATTTGTATACTTTTACATGAGTCTTGGGTGTTTAAGGTGGGCTGTAATGTATACATGAACCAAGGGTGTAAATACGTCTTTGTGTAATCAGACACTTTTTTATGGGATGCACCAAACCTTGGCTCATTTAAGGACTTTAGCAAACCTAATTTACACATAATACAGTTATTTCCTAATAAAACTGACGATTAATGGACTGTGACCGCTGGTCCCATTTTCCTCAAGGAGCTGTGTTTTCGTGCTACAATATGTGCTGCACTGTGGGACATCAATCAGTGTAGCAAGGTCAGCTCCCTAGGCCCCACTCAACTCACTACAAGCAGATAGGCTTTTCAATTAGCCATGGTGGAAAAAAGAGATGCTGATGACAGAGGTGCATTCTTTGCATTTTTGGATGAGTCGCGGAGTACCATTCTCTTCTATCTTTATAGAGATGTCTATTATAAGCTACACTTGTACCTGGGAGAAGAGCGCAGCTGCCAGCTCAAATGGCTTAATATCAACAAACTATTTTAATCCCCTATTTAGCAGGGGCCACGAGCAAAGAAGATCCCTTGAGAAACACATGGGATGAATAAGGCTTTTCATGTGTGTGTTACAACCACACTAAATCCCTAGTGGTCCACTATTCTCCTGCTGTATCTACCTCTAGAATTTCATTGTTTGGTAGAAAATCTTTTGTAGTTTGATGTATACCCATGGTAGAGCTTGAAACTGTTGGCCCGGTGGGCAAATATTATTTAGTTTGGTGCCACTTCATCAGCCTGATATCATCATAGATAGACACACATAGACATGTAAGACAGAGTTGCTGACAGATAAGGTACAGAGTTTGATAGGCAGACAAAACAATTGGATAGAAAGATGGAAAGTGCTATCAACTGGGGCATTGCATTGTCCTCCTGTCTCCCGTTCCTGCCCTCCCCTGGGTATACCATAGTTTAAACAAATGCCTAACGAAACTATTAACTAAAAGGGTTATTAAACTATGGCTTGTAATATCAAAACAATGTAGTAGAGTAGGCTCCTGGAAGAAATTATAGAACAATAATGAGCACTATTTTAAAAGCAGTGCTTGTTGTAGCCTTCATATAAATGTAAAGAATTCCAGAATTGTCACAAACTATAAGCTATTGGAAATAAAAGTATACAGAATTTGAGCAGGATGCAATGACACTTAACACACCCTTGCTCAGATAGAGGTAATGGTAGCAATCAGAAAGGCAGTAGGAAACTGCAAGATGTAGGGTCTACAGAAGATAAAATGGCTTCTGAAGTATGCCAGCAAACAAAACATACACTTTCCAATAACTTATTTCTACAAAATCTGTTATAGAAAAGAAAATATGTTTTGCAGATTATAATCATTTTTAAGTCATTTTTAAAACACTACTACTATTGTTTAATATCTTATAAATGATGCAACTTTCGTTCCAGCAATTTCTTTCAGGAGTGCCCCTGCTTCACAATTATAAGTGTATAGTAATAAGTAAATAGAAACTGTAAACTGTGCAAAACAATATCCACCCCAGAATCTAAGCTCACATTTAGATATATTCAAACATGGGCCAGATTTTACAACACCTTGAATGGTGAAGACAGACTTAAAAGCCTGTTGTACTACCATTTAATGCATCATATTTAGTTGCATGTTTGTCTAACTGAGCCAATTCTACAGCCCACATACACGACAGAAACATAGAATGTGTCGGCAGATAAGAACCATTCAGTCCATCTAGTCTGCCCAATTTTCTAAATACTTTTATTAGTCCCCCGTTCCAGAACTTTTTATGCAGGTGGGGAAAAAAATGCTGAAAAGTGAGAATTCTTTTATAAAATTGAAATGACGATAGTTTATTTTTCTCGATTAACACAAATCAAAAGTGAGTGAACAGAAGAAATATCTAAATCAAATCAATATTTTCTGTGACCGCCTGTGAGTTCAAATCAGCCCCAATTCTTCTAGGTAGAGAGATTTAGTCCAGTGTATGATTAAACAATTATATTACACATGCTTATGATCCTCAAATTAATATGTATGTTGAAACACAATCATTAAGTGAAACAGAAACAGCTGTGTAGGAGGAATAATACTGGGTGATGAACAGCCAAACTCTGCTAACAAGGTGCGGTTGCTGAAACGGTTTGATTTCAAAAGGCAACACCATGGCAAGACTGAGCACAGCAACAAGCCACAAGGTAGCTATAGTGCATAAGCAAGGTCTCTCTCCGGCAAACATTTCAGGGCAGACAGGGGTTTCCAGATGGGCTTTCCAAGCTCATTTGAAGAAGTACCAAGAAACAGGCAATGTTGTGTACTGTAGACAGAGTGGTTGGCCAAATAAAGTTAGTGCAGCAGATGAAAGACAAATCATACTTACTTCGCTTTGCAATCACATCATCTAACTGTCCAGAGAAATCTGGTCACAAGTGGTCTTCATAGAAGACTTGTGGCCAAAAAGCCATGCCTCCAATGTGGAAACAAAGCTATGCATGAAAACACATGGGTGCAGAAATATGGCAGCAAGTACTCTGGACGGATGAGTCAAAATTTGAGATATTTGTCAGTAGCTCAAAGTGGCAACAGCGAAGCGTGGCAGAAGTTCCTTGCAAGTTTGGGGCTGCATTTCTGCAAATGGAGTTGGGGATTTGGTTAGAATGAATGGTCTCCTCAATGCTGAGAAGTGTCCATCAGGCCATTTTATTGGTTCCAGTTTTGCAGCAGCATGATAATGACACAAAACATTCAACCAAAGTCATTAAGAAATATCTCTAGCGTAAAGAAAAACAAGGAGATCTGAAAGTGATCGTATGGCCTGCAGTGTCCTGATATCGAAATCATTGAGTACAAGCAATGGAGGTATCCTAATTCACAGAAAAGCTGTGCATAGTTTATCAGGCTGTTTGGAACAACCTACCTGCCAAGTTGCTTAAAAAAAAAAAAAAAAAACTTTGTGCAAGTGTACCTAGAGGGATTGATGCTTGTTTTGAAGGGAAAGAGTGGTCACTTCAAATATTCATTTTGAAATTGTGGATCTTTCTTCTGTTCACTCACTTTGCATTTTGTGAACTGATAAACTGTTAACATGTCTATTTTTGAAAGCATTTTGGGAAGTAACATTCATTCTTTCTTACATGCCTTATTTTAAGAAGTTGGAATTGTCACTTACTTCTAGACACTCGCACAAGCTCTGCAACATTGAAGACTCCAGACTTTACAAAACTGTCTTCAAGGTATCCTGACAAAAAAAAAAGAATGTATTTCATTTTTAACAGAAAAAGCAGTATCACGACCAAAATCAAACATATGTGAAGAGGGACATGATAGGGCTGTAAGTAGAGAACAAAAGCATACATAAGAATCTAAAACTTCTCCATATTTTACATTAAGATATATGACAAAACTTTATATAGAATAAGATTTTATTTTGTTGGAAATGTTATATTTATTTACTGCAGTAAAAAGAATTTCAAGATGGATTAAAATATAATTATCTTTCTTTTAATTTAACTTTCGTTAAAAAGTAAATTGATATGGTTTTTAAATTGCACCTACTTTGACCCAATAAGGCCCAACTTGGTTGTTAAGCTCCAGAGGCATTTGCATTTTAAGGGGTCTTTGTGTAAATGGGAATAAAGCCATTTTTCAGCCAATGTTTTATTTATGTGTTATAAATAAAAACAAAGTTTGTGACCATGGATGTTACCTAGTTTGTTGTACAAAAATAGAGGAAACAGACTTTATTTTGACTGACAGGCTCGTCAACTGATTCTTGTCAGGACAGACGATAACCCTGATTCTTGTCAGGACAGACGATAACCCTGATTCTTGTCAGGACAGACGATAACCCTGATTCTTGTCAGGACAGACGATAACTCTTTCTATTTTTGTTTTCTGTTGCTGGCTATAAATATATTGTTGAATACTTTTAAGATCACTTTTAAAGTGCAGCAGTGATGTAAAATGGGATGGTTAAACTGATAAAAATGCATATATAAATTGTGACAGCCATTAACATCCACAATACATTTGTGTTTGATGCTGGCCTATGCATGTGTGTCACCCAATAGTATTGTGGTAAACGTTTGCTGGAGGTTCTGCCAACATAAAAGAAATGATAGAAATGACTTACCTAAATTGGATCATGTGATCCAGACATTTTTATATGCCACAGGTATTTAAAAGTGCATTGTAATCCTCTTAGTAAGGATGTACCTAACATTTACTGGTAAAATAAGTGATTATATTATTCTCTGTAACAATTTAAATCTAGAAGAGTTGGAAATAAAACAAAAACGAAGCTATCTTTGTCTACAATTAATAATCACTTCAGAAAGAGAATAAATGTCACCTCATGCCTACTTTCACAATTTATTAACAAGTGTCACTCCAATGACTAATGCTAATGTATTATCCCTAAACCACCTTTCAATGTACTGTACAATGTTGGGTGTGTTCTTGCTATTTTTAGGCTGTGTATGAAAAGTGTGTTGCATAAATAATGCATATCCAGTAGTATCAAGGACTTAATGTTCAAGTCTTGGCAAGCTCATGGATATGATCAATGGTTTCAA
Source organism: Pelodytes ibericus (assembly GCA_036172795.1). NCBI lineage: Eukaryota > Metazoa > Chordata > Amphibia > Anura > Pelodytidae > Pelodytes > Pelodytes ibericus. The sequence goes on along the minus strand of CM069860.1, from coordinate 75,978,868 downwards.
GACCCCGCAGGTCAAACACACATACTTACTGAACTATTTCAGCAACTGCAGGTAATATAAAAAGTAACGCCAATAAGATTAAAAGTAATGGATATTAAAATGAGAAATACCATATATATAGCTTAATTCTATCATGTTTTCTGACAGGCACCCAAGGCTTAAACATACTTTTATTGGCTGTTACGCATTTAAGGGTGATGCCAAGTCTGAATGCGAACAAGATATTTGGAAATATGTTAGTTTAGAAATGTTCCATATTGTTACCATTGTTTAATACAGAGGTATTATATACACCAATCTCACGAAGAGGGGAACTCCAGCAATAGAGTATATATGTCAGTAAAACGGCTATCAGAATTTCCGCCTCCAACATTTGAAGTAGTAAGCTCGTTTGTTACAAAACACCAGATTTGAGCAGGAGCAAGTAGACAGCCCATGTTTCCTTTGTCTCTTTCACTTATACCAGGTCTTTGTTCATCTCTTAAATAAACAGATTTCCAGACATTTTTTAAACACTAAGCCATTTAGGCCTACTGCCTCTGATGGCCTGTTCAGACTTCATAGGTTTGTTTGGAATTCAAAAAGTAAACAACAAGTACAGCATGAGATAAGTGATATTTTGTATAATAAGCATGCAAGGCCTTTTATCTATGATGGAAACGTGCGGAGAGCAGAAGTATGGAGCATAGTAGGCTTGAGTTGAGCGCTGTATGTGTCACACAGACACTTTATCCATATAGAAACAAAAAGTTCAGACATGCTAACACATGAAAGGCTGAGAAAGTAGTGTACATTAATTAGTGCCTATTTGTTCTATTGCTGATCTTTCTGATTAAGTTAATTAACAAACTTCTAGTTTGGCCTACATTTGTGGTCTAACATTTGTCAGTGAAAATAATAGTCTAATTAATTAGCTGGAAAATATTTTTGTTTACAAACAATATATACCTATATTTCTGAGACAGTCTGTTTAGTAATTTGCACGTGACATTATGGTCTACTCAATAAAAAGATTATTGGAGGGAATTGAGATGGGAATTTTAAACTTTAGGCCAAAGCAGCAAAGTTGGAAATATTTTCTGTCCACAGGTTAGCATTTACAGTGTTGAAAGGAAAACTGTAAAAAGTGCAATTTTCAAAATGAACAAATAATAATCATCTGTTCCTCCCTTAATAGCCATAGTGCCTAAATAAGCATATCTGTTTCAAGTGTGTGTGACATGTGTGGTCTTTGTATGTGATGTGTGTGGTGCCCGTGTGAGGTATCTGTGTGAGAAATGTGTGGTGTGAGGTTCATGTGATGTGTGTATGAGAGACAGGGGGTGTTGAAAAATGAATAGTGAATGTGTGGTATGTTTTTGTATTTTCTGAATATGTGCTGGTTCTGCAGAAAGTGAGACTATGTCTGTGTACTTGGAAGGAGGGAATCTGTGGTTGGCAAAATACAATTTTATAAGAGAGACAGATCTACTTGCGAGCCAGTGAATAGTTTGAAAATCCAAACTGTCAAAAGTGAGTCACCAGCAGCGATGGTTTCATTTCCCCCTGAAGCTTGCCAAGCCCATATGTGTGTATATGTGGATGGATCCTACTCAAAACGAGCATGTAGTTAACATATAAACCTATAGAGGTAGGGAAATTCTTCAAGGTTCTCAGCATGTTAATCAGAAAAAAATCTGGCCACTCCCAGTACAGAAATGAAAAACCACTGTTCTACTAGACTGTAGGATTCTGGGAATGTATGATATATTCAAATATCATGGGTGGTAAAGTCCTACCTATTATTAGTTATGATATATTAATATTACTGCAAAATGTACAGGCATACTAACATGGTATGATTTATAATGGCACAAGCAAGCTAAAGAACTTGCACTATTCAATAAAAAAGAAGGACATTTTAGCTCTGTATGTCTATTTGAGCTTGCCTCATAAACTTTTATTTTTCATTTACATAATTAGGAAATACAAATGAAGAGTATATACTATTTAAAAGTGTTACATTTTTGTAACACTATACTTCTCTATCCTATGTGATGCACTATTTAAGCAAATTAATAGAAGTGTTCTATTTTTTATTTTTTTATCACAGCAGCTCTTCAATTTATCTCCTACTATGACACTTCCTCTTGGGCAATGTTACATTGGATTCTTGCATCCACTGGACTCCACTGTGGCCCATCCAGAAGAAAATAAACTAGTCCTATTGGCCTACTTTCAAGCAACTATAGAGATAATCTGTGTGCAATGTAATCCAAATAAAATATTTATGTGAGTACCACGATCATGCAAATGGTTTCATTCTACAAATGATCAATGGACCATTCTGAGATCCAATATTTACGGTTACACAAGTGATACTATGGTGGTTTATGTATCAATGCACTATTAGTGGCACCTTTACTTGTTAGGCAGAGGTGCAGCTTCACCAAAGTTTCGGTATGTATAACAAAGTGCATTTGCTTTTGTACATAAGAACCCAATGACTGTAGCTTTTTTTTTTATCCTTTTGCCAAAAGCTTTCTGTGCTCCCCCTTTAAACAAAAATGTCTCCACTCTATACTGTGGGTAAAGATACAATGGAGAATAATACCATGTATGTAGCATATGAAGGAAACACATGAGCATGTATCCTTTGTGTTTCACTCTTGCTTTATACTTCTCAACCTTTTCCTACGAGTGAGAACACTCCCCAAGATTAACTGAATCTTAATGAAGTTGCAGTTAAAGCATTTGCTACAATAAAAGAGGTAACATAATCACTGCTTGTTCTGATTATACCCATTGCCTATGCAAAGCAGATTGCTGACCAATTATACACTTTTAAGCTATCACAGAAGCACCTTTGTTCTCCGTCATTGTTAGAATGTAAATGTTCCCGAGGTTATATTTACCTGGTGGATTCTTGGCAGGATCATTGTGGCTTGGACTTCCTGATTGACCAGGATCTGTAAAGAAATAATAAAAAAATAAATAAAAAAGGTAAATGTTTTGTTTGTCACAAGGCTTAAAAGTTTTTCAGAATGTTGATGAACTGTTCAAAGTAGACGGACAGACTCAATTTCCCCTATTTCGCTAGACAAATGCGTGAAATAGATTTCTAGGTACAGATGAGTTGATTACATTGTATAAGAAGCTTTGCATAATTACACTTTCACATTAATTACTCTTTCACATGGCACAATACAAACCTCTAATTGAATCCCAAAAAGAAAAAGAAAAAAAAAGAGCGAGGAGAGAATTGTGAGAGCCCCAATACCCCTGTAAATAATGGCATTTTATTTGGCAATTTGGGGGAGGTTAGAATAGCATTAGCCATAAATCGGTTCTAAAGAACATACTGCTGTCATTACCGAGCAGAAAGCAAAAACAATTCAACAAAAATATAAAGGTTTTTTTAAAAGCTTTCTTTTTAACTTTTAATAGAAAACTAATAAATAGATAACCTGTAAAATCCCTGATTTTTGATCTTAATTAAGATGTCAGAGTGTCATTTTTTTTTTAGTTTGCTATTTTTCTTCATCTCAAGAATGATCTAAGAATTAGCACATTGTATGTACATTTTGAAACGGTCTAACCTATGGCTACTGTATTTTGATTACCTAGTGATTATTTCAGATTTCATACATTAAATCAATAGCAAACAATGTGTGTGCATTACTTTTTAGTATTTGGACTCGTTTAGGAATCTGTGAAATTACCAATTCGATCTTAAAATTAGGAATTGGGGTCCATTTACGACATCTTTAAACACCTTCTGTCTTTTTCCCAAATTGAAGCCACTTCATTGCAATGATTTATTGAACTGTGTCATTTGCAAAGTTCGTTCCCCGACATGCTCTGCAGAGGTAAGGCAAGGATGACCATCCTTAATCTGTAGCTTGAATGTGCAGTCTAAGCTGCATTGTGGACCGGGCTTCCCCACCTGCCAGTTTCTGGAATGACAGAGCTGTCAGCTGTGGAAGTGAGCCTGCATGTGTGTCCGCGTACGTGCTGTGGTAAGGGCACAGGGGGAGTAAACCATCTGCCTCAGTTAGGCATCCATTCATTGCTGGATTTAACAGCTGCGGAATAGGAGTGCCCAGAAGGATAGAAACGTGTAGCCTGGGAGAGACTGTGGGCATAAGAATTGGCACTGGCTACTATTTTCCCAGGGAATAAAAGGCTTTCTCCAGATGTCTGGGTGGCACAAAAAGAGGAATGCAGTCGGATTTCCTTGTGGCAAATTAATGGAGGGTGAGAGTGCCAATGTCTGATTGATTAACCACTTCTTTACAAAAAAAATTCTCAGGAAAAAGAACAGGCATGGTATCTCATTAAAACTTGATAAGGGATAATACACAGTGTATTATATTACACCAAAATGTCCGGTTATGTCATGCATGGCATATACCGCATGGATGAAGCACTGTTTAAACGCTCACTACCAGTTGTCAATGGTTTTGCAAAACTCGCCACAACTATGACACATTTCATTTTTAGTTTCTTTATCATTTCACAGATTTTAAATGATCCGGGTTCTCTGTTGCCAAATTACATTGGGTTTAGTGATCATTTGTGCTACAGGCAGAACCAAGGTATCTTGAATCTGAGTGCAACTTACAATTCTGTCTAGTTTACAATGACCGTATCTGCTTCTTTTACCATATGTATGTTTGTGAATGTCAGATGTGCTTTATAAGTCTGCAAGTCCTGTCAGGATTTTCTTTTGCCTTTATTGTTTGCTACAATCGTTTGGTAAACACCACAGCAGAACTAGTTTCTTGTCTTTCACAATCAGCTTAACTCACAGGAATTGTCTTTTGACAATAATGCATCATGGGTAAAAAAAAAAAAAAAAAAAGTCTCTCTTACAAAGCAATGCATCCGATGCTGCAGAGTTGGTTTATAATAACATTTGGCGTTCCACAATGTTTGGTAAGGGACAGCAGCCCTTAGGGACTGGGTGTCTGCACATTACTTTTAAACCTGTTCTGCTACTCTTCTGGAAAGGAACACTCAGCACTTTATAATGGCAGACACATTAGTTATTACCAAATTATATTCCTCTGAATACTTTCACTGAATTCATTATCAGAAGCCTGAGGGATAATACAATGCCAGTCTAACATAGGATCAGCAAAACAAAAAAACAAAAAAGTACTATGTGACAGCACTGACTGGCGAGATAACATAATTGGGGCACATATCCAATGACTTGGAAATTTAAGAAACTGAAATACTCACTGCCATTCACACCTGTTCAAGTGGTGCCACTATTACCAACTCACACATGGATTATCAGTAAAGCTAAGTAGAACGATATAGGAGGAAAACCTCTTAAAATGTGTCTGTGACTGTAATTATGTAAAAAAAAAAAAAAAAAATCTGGATTAACTTGCAATTTATCACCAAAACCTGCACCAGCCTCGTGCAGTATATTGGTTTATATACACTAGCAATCACCTGGCACCCCTCTTCCTCTGAAAGGGTTAATGTTAATTAAAGATTGTGCATAAGCCTGCCACAAACCTTTCCTTGTAAATGGGCAGTCGTGCATCAGTATGTATACATCATCTGGGATTTCTAAGGTTTAGAATAGCAGTTTAGGGCACAGCGAGGTCAGGCTGTCTGTGTCACTTAGGGATTAAGGTGTCCCATCTTGAAAAGCTTGCATTCCCAAACATAGGTTTCAGTTGCAGTTTGATATTACTTGCTTAAAATAGTTGTGGTCAGTATCCAGTGAGAAATCTCCTATTCTACCATGGTCAGCATTGACTGTTAATGTTAGAAGCACTGGCAGGTTCACTATGAGAGGGGTAATTGTTTTTAAAAATAAAATAATGCCAGCTTCCACAGCAATAGTTGAATAGCTTAAATGTACAGTAACATCAAGGAACCTAGCTTCAATGTACAGTAACATCAAGCAACCTAGCTTCAATGTACAGTAACATCAAGCAACCTAGCTTCAATGTACAGTAACATCAAGCAACGTAGCTTCAATGTACAGTAACATCAAGCAACCTAGCTTCAATGTACAGTAACATCAAGCAACCTAGCTTCAATGTACAGTAACATCAAGCAACCTAGCTTAAATGTACGGTAACATCAAGCAACCTAGCTTCAATGTACAGTAACATCAAGCAACCTAGCTTCAATGTACAGTAACATCAAGCAACCTAGCTTCAATGTACAGTAACATCAAGCAACGTAGCTTCAATGTACAGTAACATCAAGCAACCTAGCTTCAATGTACAGTAACATCAAGCAACCTAGCTTAAATGTACAGTAACATCAAGCAACCTAGCTTAAATGTACAGTAACATCAAGCAACCAAGCTAAAATGTACAGTAACATCAAGCAACTTAGCTTAAATGTACGGTAACATCAAGCAACCTAGCTTAAATGTACAGGAACATGAAGGAACCTAGCTTCAATGTACAGTAACATCAAGCAACCTAGCTTCAATGTACAGTAACATCAAGCAAGCTAGCTTAAATGTACAGTAACATCAAGCAACCAAGCTAAAATGTACAGTAACATCAAGCAACCTAGCTTAAATCTACAGTAACATCAAGCAACCTAGCTTAAATGTACAGTAACATCAAGCAACCTAGCTTAAATGTACAGTAACATCAAGCAACCAAGCTAAAATGTACAGTAACATCAAGCAACTTAGCTTAAATGTACGGTAACATCAAGGAACCTAGCTTAAATGTACAGGAACATGAAGGAACCTAGCTTCAATGTACAGTAACATCAAGCAACCTAGCTTAAATGTACAGTAACATCAAGCAACCTAGCTTAAATGTACAGTAACATCAAGCAACCAAGCTTAAATGTACGGTAACATCAAGCAACCTAGCTTAAATGTACGGTAACATCAATGAACCTAGCTTAAATGTACAGTAACATCAAGCAACCTAGCTTAAATGTGCAGGAACATCAAGGAACCTAGCTTAAATGTACGGTAACATCAAGGAACCAAGCTTAAATGTGCAGTAACATCAAGGAATCAAGCTTACATTTTGCCAAAACTACCTAAAAAGGATTTTGATAAGTTAGTATAAACTTATTAGAGATATGCAGCAATAACAAAAGTGGACTTGCATATTGAAATTAGAAAGGTAAAATATGCATGTTATAATAAATATGTTTACAATGGTTCAGTAAATCCACTTCATTTATGTTAGTCTTGCATGTTTAGAACTATTCTCCTGTTATATAACTTCCTTTATCTACTGTAAAAAAAATGGCAAACCTATTTTTAAACCCTTGCATCCTAGAAGGAAGCTTGGCAGGTGCCATTCAGAGGATGAACTAGCATGTACTGTCAAACTAGGAGTAACTAGGGACAACTAATTTTTATCTTGTGGTTCTATATTAGAAGTTAGCAGAATTTAAAGCAAATACATACATGGATATATATATTTAATCTGCCCATGCTGTCTCCTATTGTGACATCACCTTGCAGCGTTGTATGCAAATAAACTGCTATAATGGAAAACATGTACTTGCCCTTCCCTGCACAAGATGATGTCATAAATAGGAGACAGATTAGACTAATGTTTTTCTTTGCATGTATCTTACACTAATAATTTTATTATTTTAGTAATTTAGGTGAAATTTTCAGAATAATATTGTGTTACCCTGAGCAAAACATATTTCTTTATGCTTATCATTGGAATCTTCAAAAACAGTAACCAAGGTCCAGTTTCCATGTTCTGTGTTTGGGAGTAAACATGATACCATTTCCTATGAAAAGAAATTAGTTATCATTTAACAATGTAACAGTGTAAATGTGGTCTGAATACCTAAAATGTTGTTTCAGCAATGACACATTTCACAATGGAATAAAGCAAACACTTGTAACTATACTTTTGTTTGCTTAGTTTTTGCAATCTAAAGTGGTTTTCCACAGGCTTTCTTTGTGTAACAGTATAACAGCTCTATGAAGTAAAATCTTATTCATCGTAACAAATAAAGAATTACTACTTGGTTTCAATATTTTCCCCAAGCCACTCTTTTCATACACAAATGACAGTCTTGTTCAAGTAGACAATCTTTTTCACCAAGTGACTGGCGCATTGATACTGAGAGTTATATATGCACTCTATTCACGAACAGTGAATTGTGGTGAACTGACAACCAAGATTATATTTTTACAGCTCAGCTATTTTTGGGCCGAGTTTCTATACGGTTGTATTTTAAGTATGAGTAGAACACATATTTGGTTTGTCTATCATCACTTTGGGTAGTGGCTGCATTGAAAATTGCATGTTGCACTTCATACTTGGAAATGATGTGAGGTAAGTATCTCAAGCAATGGTTCTGCCTGGCAGTCATTGAATAACTGAGGGATCTGCAAGAATTCTGGGTAATTTATTGTATAGCTTTTTTACAGGATAAAAACCTGTAGTGATGGAGCAGTAAGCATTGTACTTAAATGGTCAGTAATAAAAAAATAAAAATAAATTGTCATTCACACAAATAGGCAAACTTTATTTTTTACTCTCTAAAATGACCAGAGAGCAAAAGCCCATAGTTCTTCTCTGGATAATGCTATTTTGAGAACTAACACCACTTTAATCCAGAGTAAAAAGATACAAGACATGCACACTACATGCCAAATATTTCTAACCTCAAAAGGTCACATGCAGCTGAAGTACATTACTCCAATCTCAAAACTTAGGAAGCAGAGTAGACAAGTTGATTCAGCAATGCTCTGTTCGAAGAGGCTACAGAAGCATATATGTATTAACACCCAATTGAAAAGAATAAAACGTATTTCTGCAATAAACTGTATGCAACTATGTTTAACAAAGCTGTCAGACAGTTCACTGATATATTAAAACGTTTTTTTTTTATTTATTTATTTTTTTTTTTAATTCTTCCTGGTTAAAAAGAAAAAATCACCAAAGCTGGTTAAAAAAAATTATACTTTTGTTGACTCATTTGTCAGTGCTACGATAATATAAAACACAAACTGAAACTAGAATCTAAAATATATTTAAGTATAACAACTACATTAGGCACATCGACGATTTGTGTGAACTTTTATCGACTGGTTTAGAGATGGGCTAATTATAGTTCTTAGATGTGATTAACTTTATCACATCTAAGTTATTTCAGTCATAGAGAGACCTTTCAAATTCCCTTCTCCGGTTGTGTCAGATAAATAGCAGAGAGAGAATGATAAAAGAGTTTTTATTAAAAATAAAATGTTTATATTATGATGTGTATAGTTCATACAAAGTCCAGCAGTCAGCAATCCTACAGACAGACATTCACTCTCCGGATACTTTGGTATCTGATTATAGTTGTATAAAAGGAGGCTTTAAATGAGGTGCTTCCATAGAGTTCTATGTAAAATAATCAAAACAATTAGGAGCCAGCAGTGGGGATTTGTCAAGCTATGTGATAAACTATTTAGTTCAGGCTAAAAACTGACTATATTGTTAAAACGTAATTTTAAGTTAAACTTTTGAAAACAGAGAAAACAAAGACAATCAGTGATGATCATTTGATTGTGAATATTCAAGGACTGCTTCTTTAAAAGCTTACAAATGTTCAGCAATCAGATTCCCAGTGGCACAGGTGATGTTGGCCCTCACTGAGCTGACCATTGCTGGAAGGAGTTCTTGGCAATATGCTCTTGGCACACTCCACTTCATCCTCAGCCAGGACAAAGAGGAAGACAGGAAGTGCAGAGCTGGTCCTGTCTCCTTGGCAGCTAGACTGGCAACAGGGTGAAGAGCCATATCACTGCCAAACCTGAATCAGTAGGGAAGCCCAGCTTTCTGGCAAGCGACAAACTACTGTGTAACACCCTGATCTCAGGATTCCCAATCAAGTTAAATGCCAAGGCCAGAGCTTTCTTCTGTTTGAACTGCCAGCTATTCTTACAGGCTGCTATTTTGGCTTCCAACCTGCTTCTGTTTGCTAGAAACTGACAGATGTGGACATTTATATGGGCTAGTGGTCAGGATATTTAGCACACAAACCTGGATGCGTGCATATTCAAAAGACAGTGAACAGGGAAATAAAGCATTTAGGCAATGACAGAGATATCATTATTATCTTATTACAGGATAATAAAAATGTTTTTTATTGATTATAAATATTAACTCAAAAAACAATGTTTCACTATTGGTGTCAAGTCTTCAATGTTAAAATATCAATGTAGTAAACAGGCCAAATACGTATCATTAAAGTAAAATTGGGACAACTTTCACAAAATTAGACTAAAAGCACGACTAAGAAGACAATGTAGGGAAAACAAAAATTATAATTTTGGTAAAAGCACAATAAAAAATTTTAGAATCCACCTAAATATTGTTGTAAATGGTTTTTAATCAGTAATCACAGGTCCATGTGGCCAAAATTCAAGTGAAATGTTTTAAGACAGTGAACCACTTGTGGTTGTGACATAGTGTGTCAGCATATGGAAAGTTTGGATATAGTAGATTTTACATTCTGTTTAGGTGAGGAATGGTTATATTAATGTTAAAGAAAGATTTTACGGCAGTTTGTTAGTAATTGATAAAGAACATGCAGTAATGAATCTGGGTAGGGCAATAGTTGCTGTACAAACTGGTTTGTGGGTGCTATCACCAGTCAACATTAGGTGGAAGTAATCCAAGGCCTTTCGATTACCTCAAATGGTTTCATAACTGATATACTCTTACCAGCCTATCAGTTAGCTATTACGTTAATATTGTTTGATTAGCTGAATTAAGGTTGGGTTCTTATCTCCATGTCAAGGTGACTAGGGCTGGGATAAAGTGCACAGAAAATATGATGACCTTAGCAACAGATTCTATGGTGACACTTGTATCAGGGCCTAAAACTGAATTCATTCTGTGTTTCTTTTTTCCTGTGACAGATTCAAACCATAAAATATGTACTTTCCCTCATTTATATCCTTATTATTAGAGGACCAACGTGACCGACCCATTGTCACAACATAGGTCAGTTGGGTCATCATGCGTGTTCATGATAATAGAGAAACAAAAATGTGGGAAATGGAAACATCAGAAGAAGAAAAAAAAACACATTTTGGAAAGCGTAAGATGACTTTTTATAAAACATTACAATTCAAAGCCATTACAAATAACGCAGTGTAACCATTGAGAAACCCGTCACTTAAGGACACACCGCACTCTGCTCCGTCTTCATTATGAAAGAAAAGAAAGCTAAGGCAAAAAGGTGACGAAGGTAAATAAGGATATCAACTGGACTTATGTGTCCTAGTTATCTATCTCCTAAAGAATGTACTGTACCCATGTGAAGGCAAAGTCTGAGATTTCACTGCTTGGATTATTTTCATAGTGTTTTATTTGTTTGTTAATCATTGACATTATTCCGCTTTAAAGTCCCACAGAACCTCCATGAAATTGTACTTTTTGTGTTATTTAGTTACCCCCTGACAAATAATTTACTTTTTGGCTACCTCTATAGCCAATTGAATTGTATGAGTATAACTAAAAAGCAATAAAATATAATAAATCTAAGTATAGACGTTTTATAAATGATAAGCTTCAAGTTACACCTTTAAACATTCAGCAAAGTGCTATTTTCAAAACGTATCTTTCCATCCTAGCTTATGCAAGTAGCAAACATTTTAAAAAAATGTTCATTTTTTTTTTTTTCTTTTTAATTCTCCATAATTTAACCACACTTTTCCAGAGTAGAAGTAATAAATGGCTACAAAAGATGTTACTTACTGCTTTGCTACCTAAACATGATATTCAACCGTCTGCTTACAATCGCTAGTCCTTTAAAGCACAACTTATAATTATACTTTTACAATGTAGAACTTAATTACATGCTCAACTGGTATCTCAATATACAAAATAAAACTCAAGAAAATGACTGTATTATGATGTCGACATATTTAAAAACATGAAAGGAAAGCCGGGAACAATGACTGACAAACCTAATATTAGTCTGCCTGCTGTACAACACTGTTAATGCCTTTCGTTAGCAGAGGGGTTAATTTTGTTTAGCTTTATTTATGTTCAGCTACACATCAGACATATCAGTTTCTCACAATGTCATGTGCAGGAATCCACACAGTAAGGGTAATTACAGATTTAAGGCGTGTGGGACTTGGAATGTCTGCTACTGACAGAACAGCCAAGTCCTTGTTGTTTTGAATTCCAACGTAAAACTTTTTTATTTTATGGGAATTAGGCTGTACTCTCCTTCCATGAGACTGAACCTAGCTGTTCTAAGACTACCACTGTGATGCTTGTCTCAGTGTCTGTATACCATGAGCATTACCTGATGGGCAAGTTTCACTGAACCAGCTGAAGGTTCACAAAAATCACACCGGTTTATGGACTACTAACACTACTTGTTATGAAGACACAAATTATAAAACGTAATGTTTTTTTCCATATATATATATATATATATATGCATTAGGCAACGTGTAAGGACTAACACTGGTGCCATCATTCTGAACCAGGTTGAGATAGGTAATCCAGCATTGGCTGAGAGGCCTCAGATAACCCAACTGTCAGTGCCATTAATAGTATATTGTATAATGTATATATTAAAAAGCTCTTAGGACATACGTGGAAATGTTTTAAAAGAAAACAGTAAGATACCTTTATCCAGAAGTGAGGGAATCAGTTCATCACTATGCCCATGACTTCTCAATTAAATAGTTATTATGAATATATTCATTACTGTCCTGAGACAGCAATTACACATGTAATGCATAACAGAAATGGATTTATGAGAAATGGACGTGTATATCAAGACTGAGCTTGTAAATATAAATATCCTGATTTGACAGCGAATACCTGATTTGTTGTGTGCTTTTTATGATTGCGGTATTTGATGTCATGTTTAATTACTATTTATTATGCACAAATCCATTTCACAGTAATGTAAAGACTTTAAACCATATGAAGAGAACATTTGAGTGGCACTATTTTCTCTGTGGACAATTGCAAATATTTATCTGACAGGAATTGGAACAACCTTAATACGGTGAGACCTCACATGAGGAAGGAGGATTGTACTTGTTGAAGCACCAGTGGTAACATCTGCTGCACCCACCAGCAGCGGCCATGCTGGTCACCCAGAAATCTTCCTCACTACGTCTCAGACTTGAAAGTGGTTTGGGACAAACAAAAAAGGGGCTACACAAATAAAAGTACTTAAAAAGGTACACTATACAGCACTGGTTACGATGAAAACACACACCATAAAACAATCTTAAAATATTGAACGGAAGAAGGAATTTCATTCATTAAACATCTTGGTTTCAAGTCTTTACATGATAATGTATCTAAACCATGATGAAAACTGGCATGGCCTATATTTTGCATTATGTTGAAATATTGTGTAGGTATCATAATCGTGTCCTAATCACACAGTCTGTGAGATGATGAATCGGCTGTTCATTTCATCATTCAATCGTCATTCTTTGTGACAACTATGGCAACAAAAATCTGATCAAATATATTATAATCAGCAATGCAATAGTTAACAGCACAGACTGTGCCAAAGTTTTCGAGATTTTGCTGTAGTCAAATGTTGCATCTCAATTCTTTCACTGTGATACTAGTAAATAGAGATTTGGATAAAACATTTGTTTGAGAGCAAGACAAAATACTAGACTTTAAATATGGTTTACATGATTGTTAAAAACCAGTATTCATTTAATACACAGGAAGCAGCCAAAAGAAAAATAGAAGGGGAATGTGTAAGATAATAATCCCAATTCCCAATAAACTACATAAAATAAATGGCATCACAAGTGTACATACATGTAAATCATACATAACATCAATCTATAGTTAAATAATAACTATAAATTAATAATCATTCCATAGATTTTTTGATTGTTATTATTATTAAACTTGAATGCCACAACATTTTGCACTGGATCAAACAACGGCGCGGTTTTAAACCACCTTCGGCTTCTGCTCTACTCACACACATGCACGTCTCTAGGCCGACGACATTTCAGGATAACTGTTTGGCAGCCATTTTAGATATAGCCTGCGCATGAGAGCTTGTGTCTGACTGCCAAAATTACAGACGCTCAGTGCCAAAACACTCTTGGCAGTAGAGATAAACTTTGTCGAGATACACAGTCTAGAAATATCTTATAATTACAAAGCGCAGGGGGGCAGAATGTTTTTACAATACAGCTGTGCTAATGTAAACATTTAATTTGGCAGCCGTCTCCACCCACTTTTCAATTAACCGGCTTTTATGCAGATACTTTAGCTCTGCAATAAAGTTTATGGGTACTTCTCTTTGAGTACAGTTTATGAAACACAGATTGGAGGTGTTTTTTAGAGAAATCCATCCACTCTGCTTGATATAGATCAGGGTCTGGGCTATACTATAAAGAGGAGGTGTAGAGGGTTCTCAGTTCCAGGTTGCACATTTGCTAGATGGAGGCATAATTCACTATGGCTACCTTCCAGCATAAGCAGGAAGAGAAACTCAAATTCATAGAATACATGCAGAAAGAGCAATTCCATGGCAACATTCGAAAAGTTGATGCTTCACTTTAACCAACCTTTCCCTGCACTGTGTATATGATAGATATGTAAAAACACTTGTGTATATAACAATATATTATTAAAAACACCCCAACTGTTCCAGTTCCCAATTTTCATTCTCTAGTATGTGGGATTCACGCAGTAGTGATTTGCCTTTGCGTGATTAACACTCCCCCTCTAAAGCTAGGCTTCCATCATTTGGGGAAAAGTTGGGAAGTACCGTGCTGTGAAAAAATTTTAGGCAGCTGAGAAAAATTGTGACTCCCACATTTTAATTTATGAAGAAAAGAACAAGTCTAAATATAAAATGGCCATATAGGAAAAAAGATTTAATTGTGAATATTTATTCACATATAAACAGTTTCTTTCATATTTAATAAAAATATGATTGAAAATGCATTTCTTGTTTTTATTTCATTGTATTTGCCAATGCACCCCCAGGCTTGCCAATATTCCTTTGAAACTTGCCAGTGTATCCCAAGACTTGGAAATCTGTCCCTCAGACTTGTCAGTTCATCCCAAGACTTCCCTGGTGTCTAGTGAGGGCAGCAGGAAGATGTATGTGTGCTGCTCAGTGCGCACAGACATGCACAGAAGCTGTCCAGCACTTCCGTTGGGACTCCTGAGATAGAATTCCAGGAGGTCATGTGAGTCATGGGTGTCAGGTAGCATTGGAGAATGGCCTTGTTTTCACATCAGACATATGGGTTTTTGAAGACCACTTCTCACCAGATCTCTTTTTACAGTAGATGGGTGTACCATGGTCCCACTGTCTTCTGGCAATTCTGAGCTGATGAACAATCTTCTGATTGTGCAAGGGAGTAAGCATGATGGATCTTTAACCTGGTGCAACAATTTTCCTTGGTCGACCACTGCACCTATGGTCCTGAATGTTGCCCATTTCTTTGTGTGTCTGCAAAAGAGACTGGACAGCACATCTGAAAACCCATGTCTGCCTTAACATTTCTGCCTGGAAGAAATGTTGCTGATGCATTATAACTATCTTGTGTTTAGTTGCTGTGTTCAGTCTTTCCATGGTGTAGGAATTTTGATATTGAAATAATCTTTAGCAACATCACCTTGTTAGATGAATTTGGCTGCTCCTCACCAAGTTTAACTCCTCCTACATAGCTGTTTCTGTTCATGATTATGTTTCAACCTACATATTATATTGATGATCATTAGTACAAATTTGGTATAATTGTTTAATTATACACCTGACTGTAGGTTTTAAAGGCAAAGATTTTGATTTTTACTCTGTTCACTAACTTTGCATTTTGTTAATTGATAAAAAAAATAAAATTTATGTTTTTGAAAGCTTTATTACTTTACAGAAGTTTTTAACACCTACCTAAAACTTTTACTCAGTACTGTATGATAATATAGTGCAATAGCAAACACGAATAAAAGTGATGTTTTATAAACATATGATACTCTCTCAGAAAATTATGACAAATTGTGAAATAAAATTTAGAACCAAATATGATTAACAAGGTTCATTGCATAACCTTAAGTGATCAAATTGCAACTTCCATTGTTATATGCCAAGTAATCCACCTACTTAGTTAAATATGTTCTGTATTATGTTCACACACAAGGATCCAGTTAATAGAATCACAGTGTAATGTGAAATATACATTGAAGTTGAATGAATAGGCAAACACACCAGTAAATGGACAAACACTCTGTACTTAGGCCATCTTTTTTAGAAAGGGAAATTTTATTTTTTCTCACCTCAGTTCGGAGCTTAACTTCAAGCTACTGTGAAGACATGATAATTATATGATTTGTGTGGAGTGCTAATTTGTTTTAAGTGCACTTTGGTATTATACATTTAATGGAAGATTTGCTGAAGCTGGGTTTTCTCTTGTCATCTAAGAAGTGGTTTGCCTTACCTTTCACAGACAATTCATTTGAACCACTTTCGGTAATCACTCACTGTTAACTGTGTGTGTCAGATACTAGACCTCAAGGACACGAACAATTCTTTATGGGTAAAAGGTACAAGGTGGAAGGGATGCACCAATTTCGAATGTTAATTTAAAGCATTACATCCATAATCTCTGTCTGCTGATATACATATAGAAAATAGTTTTTGTTGTCTTTCCTCAGTTAAGGCATGTAACACTGCATCTGAATTGCAGTGATTTCTCTGACTGGGTGTAGACATATCTCAGGCAGTGCAGTTCTGTGAGAGTCCTGTATAAATGCTCTTAACTAGAGGATCCCACAATACTATAAAAAAAAATGTTATCATTTAATTGCAAACATACTAACGTCTTACAGAGAGAAGAGGGTTTTATTTTTATATATATATATGTGTATATATATATATATATATATATGTATACACACACACACACACACACGTTAGTCTTTTAAGTCTTTTTGTATTAATGTCAATTTTAATGTGATATATATTTATAACATTTCAGTTACAGTACATTTTTCTTTTCAGTACAATAAAACACACCGGAGGAGGTTCATTCTTTCCTATGCCCTCCGTAATAAAGGACAGGATAAACTAGTCGGAAGGGTGGTTGATATGTTTACATTTTTGTTAGAGAAAAAAAAAAGCTACAATACACCCAGCAGCAAATATAATACAATGTTGTAGAAGAAAGTATAAAAAGGGAACTAGCCAGAAGGCCAGTAGCTTGAGAATATGGCTTTAATTGTGCATCCATATTTTTATTCATTAAATTGAGTAACCCATAAAATCTCCGCATGCTATGGTGTCCCAGCCCTATAACCCTATTAATAAAGTTTCTTAAAGGTTTTGGCAGGGAGCCAGCACAGTCCATTAACTCCTTGCAAGTTGTTTAAAAAAAAAAAAAAAAAAAAAAGGAAAAGGAATAAAGCCATTTAGACTGTTTTGTGTTTTTGAATGAAACAGAGGGGGGCTGTATAGAAACGTCTCTTTGGATATAGCGCTACTAATGGATGTCTGAAAGCAAGAATCAGGACAAGGATGTTAACTTGTGAATACATTGCTTTGCAGTCAAAGGCCTAATATGGATGCCATCAATTTTATTGGAAGACATAGGAGGGGATGTGAGACTAGGAGAGACAGTAACCTGAAAATAGAAGAAATATTGGTAATAAAAACGATTTGCTTTCCAAATAGGCTGGATATATATATATCACTGCTTTGTGTCTAGATATAGTGGGAGGACTTTTTTTTTTATTTATTTTTTTAGAGGTAAGCTTTCTAAAAGCAGCTCATTCTAGGCAATTATATTGTGCCATTTTTAAATAAAGGCATAACATATTGTGGTGATTCAGGGTTCAACCTCTGAAGAGTGTAAGGACTCTTTCTTTCACTAATTGTTAGATGAGGGTAGGCTAATCTTTGGCTGAGTAGTTGGAATATTTTATAAATGCAACTTGTTCTTATCAGCATAGTAAAGACCACAACAGAGGCATACAATGGAGATAAGGATTGATAGTTTCCCAGTATGTTAGTATATGGGAAGTTTGTGGAGTCAGGGTTAGGTGCAAACATTGTTCATGGTGGACATTTACTGGAATTTGTGGAAAGGTCTGTGAAGGTCCATTGACCGTGGACTTAAAGTTGTCCTTTACGATGCTTACCCTTGACTCAAAGTCCCGGGCAGTTTTGATACATGCTCATTCATGTTTCCAGGAAACAATGTATGCGTGTACAGAAAGCTTGACTACATGAAAGAGTAACTGGAAATCCAGAGCACATGTAAGGTATATTCATCCATGTACCCAGGAATCAAAGCACATTTTTCGAAAATCCAGTTTATAGCTGCCTCTCTCTCCTTCTGCGTGTTGAATGTTTTAGCATTTAGAAACATATAGATCATTTTTAAAAAATCAATGCTGCTCTACCGTAGCTCAGAATGTTCATATTTGTTGGAAATGTGCGTGTTTGTGAGGGTTCTAGATTTGCAACTTCATTTGCAAAGAAACCTCATTTATATTTTGTTTTAGGAAGCCCTAATCGGTGTTTTATCATCAATCTTTTGTTTTTTTATTGTTCTGCATGTAAAGTATTCACAACATCGAGCCGAGTGGTTGTCCTTAATGTTGCCTTACAAATTTGCATTAATCTGCTATATTTTTCCCATTCAGTTTTATAAGGCCATCTGTTCACTCTGCTTCTTTATTCGCAATATTACAGATGTATCCCTTTGGATGACTG
The DNA here is from genome assembly GCA_036172795.1 of Pelodytes ibericus. NCBI lineage: Eukaryota > Metazoa > Chordata > Amphibia > Anura > Pelodytidae > Pelodytes > Pelodytes ibericus. The sequence goes on along the minus strand of CM069860.1, from coordinate 75,960,187 downwards.
CTTGCCGTGTTCTTGTCTCCTTTTCCCATGTAGCAAAAGTTGAATGGGCTGTAACCAAAAGAAAGCCACCCAATGTCTTCAGCACTACTACCTAAGCAGGAAGTTCACTGTGTCATAATGCAATACATGTACACACAGTTAGTATGTAGGGAACCTACTAAATGTGCGTCAATAAACCCCTATATTTATTATTTCGATTTTAGTAGATTTTCAATTTAACTTATACATTTTTTTTGTAATGCTATAAAAACAGTGTAAATATAATTGTTCATACTCTGCATTCCTAATATATGCAGTTTTTATGTGATGGTGGCTTAATAAGATAAGAGTGCATTGGTCAGCTTACAGGTCCTAAAAAAATTGGAAGATTGCTGGGGAGGGGATACTGATGTATAAATAACACCAGCTTTTTAATGTGCTGTCAAAGGCACTTAAAATACACTAAATGGAACTGTGATACAAATTTCTACTTGAGTTAGCAAAAATATTTTCAACTAGCCTGCAGTGCAATCATGCTGCTCGGAATAAGTCTTACAAATCCAAATTTACAAACTTTCTATAATTACTGAATATGCTTAATACCATTCAGAAAAAAACAGTAATGCTACCAGCTTGATATTTAGCTAAGGGAGAAACTATACCTTTAAGCTTTGCTGAACATTTCAAACATCATTACATTTGCTTTGCCGAATACATCAAACAATATTTTACTTGTTAGATATACTAAGACCCATTCTACCAGATCTAAAAGCATTACATAACTCAAATGGCATGTGACACCACTAGATTCAGCTACTGACCTAAGATCCAAGTGCTATATTCTAATTGAACTGCTCGCTGGGAATTGGAAATGACCAGCTTAGGTTTAGACAATCAAAAGCTATTTTAGAGAAGCTTAGAATGCAGATTACAATGTTGTCATTAATGTTAAAAGCTAGCAGATTTATCATATCAGATGCAATATAAGCAATATTCTAGGATAATATGATTGGGTTTAAAACCTAATGTGAAAACCTTTTACAGTGGAATTCATCTTCCACTGAATGCATTAAGAGATAAACTACTGGTGTATAGAGTGTGAAAATAATTATGGGATGATATACTAAATAACTCAACATTAAAATAGATGTGCATGCAATGACTCCTTCAATCTTATGTGTTTATGTGTACTTGTTTGTATATCTTTCTTCTTTTCTCATCTTAAGTTGTACACATGTAATAAGGTACAAATTGGCCTACAAAGGAACCCCAGTATTATGCTTGTCAGGTGTTGTCAATAGCCAGACAAAAATAGACGAGACTTAAAAATTGTGCAAGTTGCCTACTCATTTATTTTGGACTGATTATTACATGGTTATCAGTTTCAATATTTTAGTCAACAGACCTCTTTGAGCTGTACTTAAAAAATAGCCCAGAACCTGATCGCAATGTCATTTACTGCTGATTAAAGTTTGGTTTTAGGCTTAACCAATAGTGTGGGTTCTAACTAGCAAGCCCCTTGTCTCAGCACAAATGGGTACTGGTAGAAAAGAGGGTTGTAGCACATGGAATATTAAATGTTGTTGAGAAGCATTGGGCCAAAAAGGTCCCATGCCTTTCCATTTTACCTGTGTTTTTTCCAGGCTGATAACACAGACAGGTGAAAAAGGTACAGTACTTATGAATATGCTGTGCACAAAGGGAATTCAGCTCCATGGAACCACACAAAAAAGCTGTGAAAATCTGTATATGAAATACTGCACTAAAATAATGGGCTATGAGTTAGATTGTTTTTTTATTTTGCCTTTAATTAAATGTTATAATAAAATAAAAAAAAGAATGTAACAGGTTACATCTATAATAAAGAAATAGGTTTTTAATAAAATTGTCTTGGTCTAAGTGTTAGTTCTTTTTAAATTCCAGGAAGCGAACATTTAATAGAACACCAACGTAATGCTCTTTAAAAAGATAAAACCTGCACAGTGCCTATTTCTCATTGAAAGAGAAAGACAATGAAGATATGTGCTCGTATCAAACAACACATAGAAAAACAGACAAGCCTTAAGTACTTTTTATATTTGTGAAGTATCAGTGAATTGAGTGGCCTTGCTGTGAGGAGATTCAACACTACCTACCAGCACCTGCAAATGTTTTTATACTTCTAGACTGTTTCTCTTTTTCTACATTACTGCATTTTGCTTTTTTTTTTTCTCCTCATAAAGCCACTTTTCAAACCTAGGAAATTTTAATTAAACATTTCTGACAGGATATTTTGGGTGTTCAGTAGTATGAGTAGATTAAAATAAAAGCAAACCACATTCACATAAAAGAGAACAGATCTTTACAATGTACAAAGGAATGTCCCAGTTGGAGTGACACACACTTTCACTGTCAAGAAACAGGCTTGTGGTTTGGCTGTTATTGGGTGTTTGAGTACATGTGTGTTGGAAGAGCCATTTCATCTGGCATCTCTCATCATGACTGTGCAGTAAATTATTGGGAGCCGGCGTTTTATCACTGTGTCGGCCTTAGTTTGTAACATGGCCCTTGGACAAGTCGTGCTTTCTGCGTCAGGGCAGAGGAAATCCAGAATGAATCACTTCCAGTTCTGGTTGCTTCTCGTGGTTTGTGTTTTTATATTAAAAACTTAGTCACTTAGTGGGCACTAAAATATCATGGAGAAACCCCACACAGTAATCTGCTATATTTCAAAAAGATGGGTGTTCACCCACAGCACCGCAAATAACAGGAAAGGCGGGTGTACAGTACAAAATTATAAAATCAGAAGTGGAGGGTTTAAAAAAAAAAACATTGCTTTCCTTTTTCTAAATCATATAGAAAGTTTTATTTTATCCTGAGCAACTTTACTGGGACAAATGCATAAAAGGTTTTCAGAAATTTACATTTTACATTATTTTGGAGAAACTGTCATTTTATTGAGTATATGCTATATTAACAGGTTAACCTCCTAAAAATTCTAATTTTGCAACAGACACTCATTTGGTCAAATTCCACCACAATCCTATTTAACCATTTTAGGGACGGAGAGGGTCAAATGGGATAGATGCAAGTGTACATTAACGCTTCGAGTGTATTGCATTGCCTTTCCCCACTGACATACAAAGGTTTAAACGTTCCTTAAAAAGACAAAAAATATAGAGGTTATTTATAAATCTAATATGTGTGACTGGCAGCACACATACTGTGGAAGTGCAACTAGTGAGACTGGGCTCTGGAGGGAGAAAAGCACCTTCTATTGGATCTATTCACTAAAATGTAAATTTGGAAGTCGACTCATTTTGAAACTAAGTCAAATTCGGGTTTGACTTGGTCTCAAAAATAGCTTTGATCATTTCACCTCCCATTACTTTCAGTGGATTCAAACCTGAGTGTTTTTTCTAAGTCAAACTCAGGTGCTGATTTTGACTTGGTCTCAAAATGAAAGTCACCCTCCAAAGTTAAAATGTTAGTGAATAGACCCAAGAGAAAACCTGCACAACCTGAACTGGTATTGCCAACGTTGTCCTTTGTCAGAATAAAGAAAGCAGTTGTCTTTGTTTGCCATGGAATGCCCAAAGGGAAAACTGTAATCTCAGCTAAAAAAAATATATATATATAAAAGAATAAGGGATTAAACACCTAAACCTTTTTTTTCATCTCACATTTAAAAAAAATCTTTAATGCAAGCGTATTTCGCTTGAGTTGTTTGTTTTAAACTATGAAATGAAAAGAGTCGCCAACAGTGAAGTGGTTAAGAAGAGCATAAGGGGAGTTTTTAGGGAGGGAGCTGTAATTTTATATCTCCCCACCAGACACGTGAATGGTTCATGCAAGGGCAACAAATGCATACCAGAGTAATCCTCTAGCATAAAATAGCACATCCTTTGCAAATTCACATATGTGTAGCTCTATAGAACAATGTCCTGATTATTCATAACACAAATACTGCTGAAATAGAAAACTAGACGCTCTCTCGACAGATAAATATATACGAGTTTGTACAGACACACAGCGAGGGAGAGACAGACAGCCAAAACTCACAAGCTGTGTATCTCTATTGTTTCTAAAGCATGTTTTACTGCTGGCATCTAACATGCATGTACCAATGCGCCAATGTCTTTTACACTATTTCTCATTTTTATGGATGATTCCTTCTTACTTTTTTTTTTAACCTGCTTGCATTGAAAGGGAACCTTTCAACCTAAATATTGCTTATACTGTAAATTAATTTAAAAAAAATGAATAATGTATTGTGTTAGAAGGATTGCATGGAAATGCATAAAATAAGAGAAAATGTGTTCATTCGCATATCAAGCCACAGGTGATGTCATAAACTGGAGACACCACAGACACATTTAAACATAAAAACATACTATTCTGCATATGCATGCCATTTTGCAAATACAATGGGGATTAAGTTAAAAGATGGCACACCCGGCAATCTAGCCAAATACTGGCGCTACAGTTGTGTATGACTATGTATAAATAAAAGTCTCAACAAATGTTGGGAGTCTGTGTCGCCTCTGCTGAATACCACATCTGGGTTGCACCGGGACTCAGTATCTGGTGCCAAAAGTCTGGTGCCAGTATCTTGGTGGAGCTTCATCTCTCACACTGAAAAAAGTGTCAGGATTTATTTTAGAAATGGGCGTTGTACAAAACTAACGGCGATTGTTACAATTACAAATGGTTTAATACATGATCCCCGTTGTGTCATTTGAAGCAAGGGTTCCTATATTGAAGTTGGCTGGGTAGATAAGAACTGATAAACTCACTAAATATGTGAAGTTCTTGAATCCAAATATGCCAGCCATGCCCTAGAAACAGCAATGTGGCTAGTTATGCTGCATGCACCTGTGCCCCAGCATCACTGAAGAGACACCTGCTCTCTCTCATGAGGCTGACTGGTGTGTAGAAATGTAAAGTAGCAGCCTTTTAGGGTTAAACATGGCTGCTTTTCATAAAAACTGCAGACCAGCAGTCCTGGTCCCTACGGATGTATATAGCACACCAAGATTAAAAGGTAAATAAATCAAGTTGGGGTGTTAATCACTGACTTTTAGATGTCACTGTAGTAAGAAATAAAAAGGTAATTATACTTGTGTGTTTCTACTCATAAAGAAAGTTTATTTATATCTTGTTTGATATAAGCAATGCCAGGGATGATCTGTGAGATTAATGAAAATATGGACATTGGACATATCAAGCAGAGTAAAATAAACAGATTAATGTTTAGAACTCCAACAACTGTTATTTATTAAAATGTATTCATTTCTTTTTGAGGGGAGGACATTTATACTACACATTAATTTATGCATTGTAGCAAACATGGAACCATCTTCAGATGAGAATCCCATATTTCCAACTCGGGGGTGGGGGTTAACGTCACACTATATTTTAATCTTGTCCGTATGTTATCCCCATTATAGTTATTTATCTCTTCATTGTTGAGTTATGTCAAGAGTTATTACTGCTAGAAAAACCTGCATTAAATTTTCCGTCTAATCAGAAAGACGTATTGATGATAAGATAATGGGCTTCTGTAGTCCAAGTTCTAGGTGTGGTATTAAACTAATAAAGCATCATGTTCAAAGAAAAGTAAGTGACAATGGCCAAGTCAATCGTGTTTGTGCTGTTTCTGCATGAGTGCATTTTCTCATACAAGAGGCACTTCTGGACAATAATGAGACTCCGGTAAAGCATCTGCTTAGGGATTAGGGATCCTGCAACACTGAATGTTCAATTTAACACAGACCGGTCTCTTAACTCTGTGTTCTCCGAGCTGACAACAGCTTGTGTGGGAAATTAGAATCAAGTGTCCCTGAATTCCCTCCTTATAATACCGTGATGGCTATAGAAAGCCATGGTCTGGCGTGTTTGGTGAGAAAACCAGCATTAACACGTTCATTAATTAAGACTTTCATGCTTTAAGACAATTTGCTCTGCGGTACAGTGCTGTCCCCCTTGGCACTCAAGGAGTTGAATGGAGAGTGAGCCGCTATTCTCCAGACATACTGTATCTGCTGGCATTTGTAGTCTTCGCAAAGGGCAAGATGTCCGTGTGAAACATTTGTCCCTATTCACTTACCCAGCCCGCACTGTGCTTTCTTGTCAACAAATACCCGATGTGATTTGGTGCAATTAATCCCTTGTTAATGCAAGAAACCTTAGTCAGGAGTTTATTTCTTTCATCCAATAACTGTGATTAATCAGAAATAGGCAGGTTTAGACTGAGATTGAAACATGCTGTGCCCTTGCAGCCAACTCCCTCTTCATTCTTGCACCTGGTGTAACATTCATCAGCCATAAACCGCAAGGAAAGGTAATATGCACTAAAGTTACACTGATGTTATTTAGAAAAAAAAAAAAGAGGTGAGCAGTGGATTGATAAAACCATCATTGGACTGGTTGGCACAGCATCTCATTCCGTACAGTCGTGTTTCAAAAGGCAAAGTCCACTGGTTGGTTTAATCTGCAGATTTTTTTGTTCTCTGTAAACTTTGCTACATACACAGAGCAATTAGTGTCATGCCCTGCAACTGTACTGAAATATGTTAATATAATTTTTGTTTCAGCCTGAGGTAACAAAATAAATGATTAAGGTCTACTTTTTAAATAGTAAACTGTAGACAACAGATAAGGAGAATAGAAAAAGAAAATCAATAATATCTGAGCTCTTTACACTTTCTGACTTAAGTATTAATACCTGGTTTTCACTTTTTATTTGTCAGTTTACCAGGGTTTACTATGTAAATCCCACTGCAATGTCCCCATAGACATTCTCAGACATAATTTCTGTATTTAGTACAAAAATATATATGAACCGATTTGAGACACTATTTGTCTCCACACAGACCCTATTTAGCTTGTCTCTTGTGAAAAAGATTTATAGATGATGTTTGCTTTTTATGGGGAGACACCAGACTGTCACTATAGACTTTTCTGGATGACCTCAATGACAGAGACCAGAACATCTGGTTCACATCTGAACACGAATTTGCTAAAAGTTTATTTTCTAGTCATGTGGATCCTGTGGAAAGATAGTAAATTACATAAGTATATTTTTACCAAGACAACAAAAGTATTATTATAGTTTTCACCCTAAGGTGTTTTCAACACCTGTAAGGAAGGTCTACCTTAGTAGAGTTCCTCAGGGTCAAAGTTATAGTTTCTAAAACAGACAAACTAGAGATTAGACTTGACAAAATGATACACAAATCTGAAATGAGGGACTTTACATAAAAAAATATAAAATGGAGTTAACAATAAAACGAGTACATAACTGAATGAGAGTATGACCAGACGATTCATTGTACCTTTTTCCCACATGAAAGGGATCATGCAATAGCATTGGTACATTTTTCACAACACATCCCCCCCCCCCCCCCCCCCCATTATTTTCCTACTCAATTTTTAGGATAATTTGGTGAAGACTGATATATACGTTTCCAGAAACACTACACATTATTTGTGCACATTTCCATGCCTTTCTTGTCCTCACTGCAATAGCGTCATCAAAAATTAAATTTTCTATGATCCACACAACGGGACATGATTGATATGTTATTTGTTTTTTCTAGCCTACAGTGTCATTTTTTTTGGGAATGGAAAATTATTGCTTTTATATTGTTTATTTATGTTTATTTAATTTATGTATTAGTGTTTCAAAAAAAGCCATTTTGCCATTTCCTTTTTTCAACATTGGTTATAAAGCAATGAAAGGGTTAAAAAAAAAAAATCAATCATGAGAGGATCTTATTTTTTTTACAAAAACAGCAGGAGTTATTTTGGTCACCTCTGTCCTAAATGTATAAATTAGTATCTATGCAAATGTATAAAAAATATTTCAGTGTTTAGTCACAAATCAACTTGTCAGTTAGGGAGAGTCATGGGAAGGTGCTAGTTTCATGACACAGTGAAAAGATATTTTGCAAAGTTTTAATCCCATACTATAAAAAATATAAACTGAAGAAGCTATTGTTCATACATTCATGTTTTTATTCATAATACCCAGCTAGAAGATTGATTTAATCCTTAAACTATTTTCTAGAATAGTAATTTATTGTATACATTTTTTGCAATATAAGTAATTGTACAACCATTAGCTGGTTTTCATTTCTAAATGTTAAATTGTGCCAGAGGAGTCTGAAAATATGAGTTTATCTAGGATTATTATGTGCTTGGTGGCCAAGGTCAGAGGGAGCTTGAGTCAGGGATACCTCCAACACAGGAAGGGTTGGACAGGCAGCTGTTGTGTCGATCACAGTGTAAACAGGACTTCCTCCTACATGTCAGGAAGGATGAGTGACTCTGTAACTAAGTCACTGGGATGTGTCTGAAAAGACGCAAGTTCAAGACCTCCTGTGTGACTTCTTGCAAGTCCCATTTCTTTTTTTGCTTCACATAATAAAGATGATAGGTAGATCCAGCAGATAAAAAGAAAGCTTGCACCTAGGGATATCGCACAAAACAATGGGGAAAAGGAGGGTGGGGAGTGAAGTACATCATACAAAACAAGCCGTTTTTTTCTCATTAGCAGCTATATTCCTAGTGTATGAATGAAACCAGTGTTTCTCAAACGATGCACTAATGCAGTGAAAGTTAAGATGTCCCCAGATGGTCATTGTAGCTGAATGGTAGAGTGGCTGTGGTTGCAGGTTATCACACTGATAGACACACTTAGGAACCAATGGAAACTGGAATAGTACCGTGGCAATACTTCTATAGCACTTTTATGCTGCATTACTCATTCATAGCCTGTATAGCTGAATTGTTCAGACTGGTACAGCCTAGTGGTAGCTGTAGATGATAATTGCCAGAATCATAAATTGGCCATCATTATTTCAAATCCCTTGGCTAAAATATGTGAAACTCAGACCTCATGCCTCTGCAAATAAATACTTTTTTTTTTACCCTTAGGAAAAAGGTTTAATTACCTGGTATCTAAAGACTGGTGTTTAGTGCATAAATTGTGAGGTGTAGCGTGTACCTATGTATATTTTTTTTAAAATAACCACAGTGCAATGTGGCATTTATATTCCTTGGGAGAAAGTAAGGTATTAAGTATGGTATGAACCGCTTTCCAGTGACTTGGGTAAGCCCATTTTTGACCTTCAGTGAGCAGGAAGCTGCTGAAAGACCGACAAGCAAGCAAAGAAGAAGAGTGCTTCCACCGTCTGACGAGCAATACTACAAACACAGTCAAGAACAGTGATCAAAGCACATGGTGAAGTTGAGAGGTTGAAGCACAAATGAAAGAAGAAGTAGGATTCAATTCATGCCACTGCCAAATAAGATTATACATATATTTATTATATAAACCATTGTTTTGTGCCAAAATGGGCATGTCAGCCTTGTCTTGTACGGTTAAATTCCACATTAATCTTTGGGAATCAGTTTCATGAATGAGGATGTGCAGTTTTGTGCGGTGTCATTGTTCTATGGTTTCCCTTGTTTATTTGAATAGCTTCACAGCACCGGGTAGGAAATGTACTGGTTGGCAGCCTTATCCTTTAAACTGGGGATAAACACACCATGTCCTAGCAGGCATGGGCGCTATCTGCCTCACAGGACTCCCACTTAGAGCAGAGGAGTTTCCGGACACACATTTGACACAGTATATCATGGAAATACAATGCATTTGTGAGATTACCGACAATATAAAACAATTAGAAGCATTATAGTTCAGCATCAAACACGTACTCTTAACTCTCCAAAAAATGCAAAGAAATAAAGCCACAGTTAACACAGTACTTTGAGGTCAAGGAATATTAGTAAACTTAACTTTATTGATGTGTTTCTATGATTAACGTGAAACTATCCTTTCACTAAATATTATAGGGCGCACATGCATTAAAATAATACAATTTATTTCATTATTTTGGCTACATATTCCTTTAATGTCACATTTGCTAAAGATGAATAATTAAATATAATAAACTAACAGTGACTTAGTAGCAACCCACAAACAACTTTAACCCACTGCTCCCAATACATTACTTAGAACTGCTGTCTTGGTATAGCACGCATCCCAAGAGGCTTACAGTATATCAATTTCATAAACAGAAACAGAAACATGGGTGGTGCCATCATAAAATTGTGCAGAAGAGGGAACTGACTGGCATTTTTTCTTAAACAATACAGGGTAGCATGAAAATAACAGGAATAAAGCAAAACTGCATTCTAATTGAAGAATTCACTATAACGTTTTGCTAAAATTACACTTGACTTCATTCATCATAGCTATGGCAGATATATATCTCCCATACTTTGTATATATGGAGCCTGGTCTCAAACATTCTATTTGCAATATCAGGAAGCCATGTTTAGCTCCTGTTTGTTCATGCAAAGCCATGATAAAAAATATTGCAAGTGATAAGAATGATGTATGCATTGAATGACAGTGGAATTGGCAAATAGGAGATAAGATACGGAGTTAAAAGGAAAAGGGTGCGTTACTAAGTGTAATTATCCACTATAGATTTTTTTCTCTTATGTAACACTTTGCATAAAATTGCGTAAACAAACCAATGAAGTCTAAATATATATACATAAGTGTGCAACTCATCAATGTACGTCATATGCTTGTTTGTTATTATTTTGGTAAATAATTCTCATTGTTTAAGGAAAATAAAAAAAAAGTATACACAGCATATCATGTGAATAAAGTGGTTATTTATTACACAGTTACAAGTGGTTCCAGATCCTGAGACATTTTGTGGAAGTGAAATGTTGGCACTGTAGGTGTGCAATAGAGAACCACTTCCTTTACCTACAAAATGGAGTGCTAGATTTTTTTTTTAAAAAAATTCATGTTACTAGGCATTTGTAGCACCCTAATCTTCTTTCAGCTAAAGGTGGATTAGGTTTTGGATGCAGTACATACCTACATTTGTATTCTTGTGCAATTAACACGCTTTCTAATTTAGAATTGTTTATCTTTTCTCTGATTATTTAATGGATTCCACTGGTTCTTTACAGTGGACTGTTTGATGATCCACCAGTTAACATTCAGCAAGCGACACTATAATATAAAGGTATAGAGTGGTCAAGGTGCGTGGGCTTGTAGCACGAAATGCTTTATAGTTATTTAAGATATCTACATATGAGGTTGAGTTTGAGCATTGGTACCTCTTGGAATAATAAGCTGAATTGTATGCCATGACAGTTTAGAGCGCTAGCCGTAAAGGTATAACAAACCTTTTTTAGATTTTGGTCTATCACTACCAAACAATAGGCCCTAACATTCGACCTTGTGAATTATTTTTATCAATAATAACTTGGTTGTTGAACACGCTAAATTTCACTATTTAAACAATGTCTATGACAGGAGCAAACAAACAAAAGCATAAACCGCATGTTTAAATGGATTATATCCTATTAAAAAGGTATCTGTGAATAACTGTTAATCAATAAAAAAATATTGATTTACTCTTCAACTAGCATATTCATTTATAATAATGTCTCGGAGCTACCGAATAGTTAAAATTCTATACTAAATGAGTTAAACAGAGGTCAGTAAAGTGAGAGCTGTCAGTGAAAACATCCAGCACTTCCTCACTCTGATAGTGACAGCATCCAGTGCAAACATAGGGCATTACAAACAAACAAAAAGCCCATAAAGGATTTTCCTCCACAGAAACTTGCACCTGTGGCCTCACATCCGCTCCGAACCAATGGTTTACTCTAAAACAAAAGTAGGAAATAGCTGAAATCTTAGTACTCTGTGCGTCAATCTCATTTCAGTTCACCATTTTTCAGTTTCACAAAAATAATGGGTTTTTAGTCGCGTTAGCCAAGAAGCTTAATGCATAAATTATGCTAGTCTGTGAAATCTGGTGAATGCTTTGATCCAAATGGACAATATAAGACAAAATGTAGTGGAACAAAAGGTAAAGTTGTCCTGGTCAACAAATACAGGAATTAAATAACTCAGGTGGAGTCGATCAGGGTTGTTTAGAGAAAAAATAATAAAAGGATCGAACCTTTACCCATTGGAATATAAAGCCGTTATAGTAATAGTTATTGGGTGAGATCATGTGAAAGGCACAGCTAATTTAAAATATATAAGGTGTAAAAATGTAATAGCGTGTTAAGCTAGCCTTAAGTTAGTTCGTAAATCTCTAAAGCAAACTGTTTTGTACTCCATGATTTTACATACAAGGCTTTGAGATAGAGTAAAGATTCACTAGAAAAAAATAAAACAGCAAAAAAGGAAAATTTTGATCACATTAGAAAACAAAGAATAAAGGGTATTAAGTGGCTAAAAAAGTGGTAAAAGTTGAAGCATTCTCATGTTACGAACACTTGGCAAGATGTCCAAACTACTCCATTCAAAAGCATGTTGCAATCTGCCTCTTGTGCCTGCCAGAATCACTCCCCAACTGCATGCACCTTCACCATAATCACTGCCTCCCTTGGCATCAGATCCCTACCCTCACTCCGTTTGCCCAGAACAGACTTCACAGATTCCCGATCCAATTTGCAATCTCTACACGAAACATAAACAGATTGCAAAATGGAAGACTTGCCAACTACTAGAAATGAAACATCTCCACTCCCATTGAAATCATATAAATGGATGTGGTCAGCAGGTGAATTGTCTATGATGGTGGGAGGTATTTATTAAGACAAAACAGGGGAACTTCTAAGGGAAAGTAGTTGATCCACAATCTTCTATTTAATTTAACTAATTTTCTATTGGTGACAATAGGTGAAATCATTTACTGCACTGCTAAGAAAAATAACCACTAATATGTTTTTTTCTACTTTTATATATACTAAAGAATAGTGAAACACAATGACCTGTTCCACTCTCAGAATACCATAAGCTGACACACAGGAGCAAAACTTAAATAATACATGTTTACTATATTGTGGTAATTCTACAGCATAAAACGTTCATAGCATTAGTATCCCTTTTGACTGTTGCTTTGTTTCTGTTCTTTTATTGTGTTTGTTGAAGTCCTATTAACATGTCCTATTGTTGGCAGTATAGATGCCAATAATCCCAAACATGTTCTATTCAGTCAGACCTCTACAATACTATACTCCTACTACATAGCTTACTGAAAGAAAAGGAATAAAGTTTCAAAAGGTTGGCTTTGACTTTGGACTACAGGCCAGAAAGCGTTGTGGTCCCGTTTACTCAGCTCAGATGAAGCCTGTGGAACTAAAAATTATAATTAAGCCATATTTAGGAGAAAAGTAATATCATCAATGAATCTCAGGCAAGATAGCTGAAGCAAGAAACCGTCAGTAGAAGTTGTCTTTCTTATCGTTACTTATTTCACATTTATTTTAGTACTCCACTGCTAAACGATGAGAGCTATAAGCACTCCAATGACTATATCAGTAAGCTTATATATGAAGAACATAGCATATTTCAATTATATAAGCCAGCTTCTTCAAACAGGCTTCTGTGACTTTCTAGCTGTGCATTGACAATCAAATTAAAGAACTGTGCATTCTTTTTTTTATCATGCAGTCATCAAGAGAACACATTAAGTTTGCCTCTTCCTTACCTTTACAGTGTATTAATATTATGCATATGCAGGAGAAACACTATGTATATCTCACTTTTTTACATGAAAATTTAAATAAAATTAGATTTTATAGCCCACACCTCAATCCAACTTGGATAACCTCGTTTCCCTTGACTGCCAATGTTCTATCAACTGTTCACTGATATCCTGAAGTTGAGTATACTGAAAAAATACTTATTGACTATAGTTCCAAATTAATTTGGAATTTAATAAAAACCTGATTAAGCATCACAAAGACACAAACAAAGCTGATGCAAAAATCCTCCATTGCTTTTTGTCCTGGAATGAAAGAAAACTGTCTGATGGAGCAGATGATGACTTAAAGATAAGTATTATGTATATTTGGAACCAGATCGTTTTTCTGCATATCACATCAGTTATTTCACATCACTTTATTTTTACATTGTGGAGTAAATTGTACTATAAAAGAAGACAATGTAACCATTTTTACAGCATTAGCAGTTACTTAATAGTTAATTGACAGCTGACAAACCCTTAAAATCGATCTTCCAATGCACATGTAGTCTTTGATGACAGAAACCCATGTTATTCGTAGGGGCACTATATCAAGTCCTGCCTTTAGAATATTTAGGAAAATGTATAACATGACTATCCATAGTGTTTACAAAGAAAGCTAAGGTACAACATTTGGTAGATGGAGCTGGGCAGAAAAATGAAGAACTTTCAAAAATGTGCCCTTGAACATCATTCTTAAAACAAGGGCCACAGGACACAAGTGAATGAACTTTTAGACTGTGTGCTAAATTTCGAGCAATCACAATAGAATCAATGGAATATAGGTTTACATATTTAACAGCCGTACACTAATGACCTATGTGGAAGTACTTCATGTTAACTTTTGATGTCTGTACACTATGCTGATCCAAGTACATGGCTCCTATATGAGCCATATAAGTAGGACTGCATAGTAGTGAGTGGCAATGTTTATTGTTTTGCAGTTTGGTGCATAGTACCCAAGGTCCCAAACCTTTACATGTGCACACCTCCTCTTCACAAGCTTACATTTGACTTCACTGGATTGCACAAGAGTAAAAAGCCTCATTTTATAATGCTGAGGGGTACAGCTTAAGTTTTAAGATGTTGGCCCGACTGTACTGCTGGACACAAATGCTCTGCTGACATATGCTTACTTTCTCTTTCCGTCTGATTTCTCTGGTATTTATTTACATGAGCGACAAGTGAACCATTAATGCAAAAACATGAGATGTTATTGTGAGCTGGAAAACATCACTGACGCATTCGTCTTAATACTGCTACTTCCGGAAATGCCTATAAAGCAACCTTATTCTGACTAGTCTAGCAGCGGGTTCATGGCACTATACATGTCATTTGGGTGGTTTTCTGGTATGTAAGTCAACATATATGGTGCCAAAAAAGACATGCTTATATATCTGACAATTGCATTTTCAGATGAAGCTGATCTACAAAGGTCTTTGATGTCCCAATAGTAGCAAAGTGGTTAATGTGACTGACAGATCATTTTTAAAAAATCCATGTAAAGTGCCTAAATATTCCAAGCAGCTCAGCTAAAAGGCCGATCGTGGCAAAATGCCCATCATTCTTTGAGGCCACTCTTGTCACATAAACTAGAGCTGTCTGTCCAGCAGTCGGCTGATTGCTTGCAAAGTCAATGGGGCTCCCAGCCAACCCCTGAGATGGCTGCCAGCCCCCTGGGTTTTCCAAGGCCAAGTTGTTCAAAAGAATACACTTTGCCAGAATCCTGTGATGTCATATTCATCCGTCCCACAACCAGAAGAACCAGTCATTCTGGTTACTGCAAGTTGTAAACAGCCAACCAGTGTACAGGGAGCACTGACCTCCATAGCTAAGAAACATGCTGCACTAGGAATGGCAAAGCTGTATAAAAGCAATGGGAACAATTACAATATCAGTTAAGGCAAAAATAAATTACGTTCACGTGTAACATTAAATAGAAAACACAAATAAAACAAGCATTCTATAAACAAAATAAACATGAATTATATTAAGAGGCTATACTGTATATTTAAATGCTACTTTATTATATATTTTCTAGATTTGTGCTAACCAGACATCATTATTAATGGGTCCTGCTGTTGATCCAGTATATTTAAACCTACATTTTCTGTGTTGCTTTACAATTTGTGAGCACTTGAAGCTTTGACATTAGTAATCCTGGCAGCAAGTCAGTGAGTAAAAATGCACAGATTTTAAAGCTACTCTAGTGTATATAGCGCCAAGCTCCTTAAGGTTTGAAAGTTTAAAGGGTTAAACATTTTTAGATTAAAAGAATGGCAAGGGATTATTGATTGCCCCAATCACAGCTATATGTGCCTATTTTTCTAGAAGCATATTTGCTCTACACTGTTTATCTAAGCATTATAAACCAGAATTCCGAGCAAGCGGCTTTACTGCTGACAGCTAGGTACAGAGAGAGCATATTGCTATCATTTCTCTCTCATACCATTTCTTTTTTTTATTTCAGTTCCCGTGCTTGACCTGAACTGACACGGCACTCTGTTACAGCATGTCACATTCAGCATTTTAGTATTTATTGAGACAATTAGCAGAAGCTGAAATAACATTATGCTTTTTGTCACACATGCAAACCGATGCAATTTCTTTTCTCCTCCTTACATGTTCTCACCACAAAAATACAGGTATAACAAGTTTAGGATAGAGGCTACTAAATTGGCCAGCACCCTGAGAATATGTACTGGTGCTGCAAAGTCAACATGCTTTGGTGGTGATGGTTCACATTGCCACTGCAGATGTTTTTAAACATTGATATGTCCTTAAAATGTAAATTAGCTATGAGGTCTCTGTTTATTCCACCCGGCAACTGAAATGGGAAGCTGGAGAAGGATAAAATTGGTGAACACAGATTTGTGTCCGGTAGGAACAGAGACAAAATGTCTTTGCAACACACGCACAACAGTTAAAAAACCTCTCTCGTTGAAGCGTGTGTACTAGCAATTCTGCATGTTACTGCATTTAATTTTTGCTATTTGTATTATGTCAATTTGATAAACATATTGAAAAATCAATAAAAATGTATTAAATTAAAAAGATTTTTTTTTTAAAAATCAAAACAAATCATGGAATACTCCAAACTATTTTGTGCACCTATTGGAGTTGTGGTGGTGCAATGTAAGGTAAAAGCAGACATGTTGGTCTACCAACCATTTTGGTGTTTGTTAATGTTGGACACGTCTGGCAGGCAGTATACAACCAATGCCCATCCACCTTGTCCTAAGCTGGCAGCTCCTCAACACTTCCTGTACAGTCAACACTTACAATCTTTTTTTATGCATGGGCTGTAAAGCACTGCAAAGATAATAAGTCCAGGTGGACGCTTATGTGGTGTTATATGAAATCAGTTGTAAGAGCTGGGAAGAAGGAACTGCGTGTTATTCAGGTGAGATAGCCTAGATCTTCCTACTCTGTTGCATAATCATCATTATATCTTTATATATTAAAGTAGCTTCAGATACCTGCATACAGCTTAATAATCACAATATTGTTCTAGCTGTACTTCGTGTTCATCTGTGGTAGGCTTACCCTGAGGGAGGTGTGCGGGATGCTTAAGGTATACGTGGATACAGCAATCACAGCTTTAATAAAGGTTGACTTGTCATAATAGGTGATTTCCTCATAGACTGAACATTCACTTTCTTCCTCCTGGATCGCTCCCAGAGATACCACTGCAAGGCAGCCTACGCAATTAGTTTTCACAGGTGGCTGTTTCGCCTCCAGTTAAACTGCTTTCTTTCTTCTCTAGCAAGTCATAGCAGAGCGAATGTATATAAAAACATTTCAGATATGAAATAAACAATTTTATAAATGCAGCTGTGATGCAATGCATCATGTCAGTCTGACCTAGTGCCGAGACCCACTCCAGACTGCACAAGCTAAACAACTCCGTTCATATGAGTGGATAAGCCCAAGTAAGAAGGGGAGGTCTGCAAATATGAACACAGCCAAAGAACACAGGACACACAACACTCCGTGTACAAATGGCTTTTATTCCATCACAAGAATTGTTTAAAGCAAGAAAGCGGGTTTTTTTCACGAGGCGAAAAGTCGCCTAAGACAGTATAAAACATGGAGTGCTGGGCGTGCTGTGTTGCTTGGCAGTATTTTTTATTTGGGTAACATCCAGCTTGTGGCACCCCAACAATGTAAGTGTGATTCCCCATATTGACTTTCTACAAATACTGATGGGCAGGAGAAGTAAGTAAAACATAAAACTATGGAAATCACAAAGAGAAATAACTCGCACAGAGAGTTGCCTTGTGGCAAGAGCCCTAAAAAACTTAGAACAATAGCTGTGGAGTACAAAAAAAAGATGCAAAAGAAAAAAAAATAATGCCAACGTAAACATTAAAATTAACGTTAACAGGGCTTTTTTTTGGTTCTTCCTAACTGAAATACAATGTTAGTATGTAACTTAAAAAGAAACATCTGGAAAAGTATTGCTAGCTCTGGGGATAGTCTAACAGTTAAAGCAATAGGTGGTCCGAGAAGGATTAGAGACGGTCTTTGGAAAACGGGGGCGCTTGCCATAATGGTTCAACATCTGGTAATGGGCCCCTTCCCGCCAAAAAATCTGAAGAAACACTGTCTACAGCCCAGGAGCACTTAGATAACCTAAAGAAATTACAATTTGTGTTAGAAAAGCAAACAAACTTTGGAATCAGAATACATAAAGAATGTCTGAGCGTTTTTTGTACACTTTAAAAGCCATAAAAAATATCAAAAAATAGTAGAGGAACGGAAATAAGGTTTTATTTCTGTCGCCAAACAAATGGCGGTTTGAAAGTATTTATTATGCTCCATTAATGAGAGAGAGGTTTAGTTTACAGCTTATTCAAGTATTTATACAAGTGATCGGCAATCATGTTCCTGAAAACTCTAATAGGACTGTAAATCAGAGGGCAAAAACCTGTAGCCGATTTATTAAAATTCCACAAACTTCATTGATATTTCTTATGACCTGGTTTACAATGTGCAATAATTCCCCATCCATGGAAACAGCCACATTAAAAAAAACTAAGCAAAGGGACCAACTTAGATACAAATGCCAGAAGATTAAAAATAAAAACTAGTACTATAACTTGACGTTTTTTTTTAGGTTTGTGTAAAAACCATCCAACATAGTAACAGAACTGGCCAAGACAATATTTAGTGCTTCTATCTCTTCCCGACACATCCCATCAGCAGCCAAAAGAACCAGAACTATTCAGAAGTAAGATAAAAACTACACTAAGTTCCATATTTTGGTGCCACAGTTATGATGATATTGGAGTTCGCCTGTATCAGGTTTCCTTTTAGTAAAATGACCTAATGCATATACAAAACAGGAACCCTACACATTCCAAAGCCAAATGAACGTGGAGCGGTGATATACCAAACAGGGTTGCCAAGTGTCAAGCACAAAATTAGATTTACTGTATTAGGAATACTCTGATGTCCTAGAATTAACTTGGAAAGTTGCATCAAGAAAGCGAGAGAAAGGGAGGAAACCACCATAAAGTAATACATATAGGAAGAAGGACAAGTGGAAACCATGTTGCAGGATCCGTTTTCTAAGATTGAGAGCTGTATAGCGAGCAACAAACTGTTTCTCAACAACTGTGTCCATGTTGTTGGGGACAAAAGTTAAACAACTTAAATGAATTAATCCTCAAATAAACATCAAGACAAAATCATGTGTTACCTGATTAAGTTATATTCTTCAGTATGTGGCTGGATCCCAACGTATTGTTTAGCAAGATGTTAATGCCAATCTTAAACTATGGGGATATGGTTTACAATTCTGCACCGCAGACTCATCTGTTTGTTTTTTCAACATGTAAAAAATATATATAATATATAAATGATTTTATTTACTTTCATCTTCATTTGGAGTCCTTACCATTTATAATAAACTTAATTTAAGAACAGTTGTAAAACAAATGAAATGAAGTCACATTCCAGAACATTCCATAACATTTCATAACAGATTTTGACTGTAATGTGTAAGACATTAACATGCTGCTCAATAGGTACTGATTAACTTCACATACCTTGCAAAGAAGGAATGCAGTATTTACACAGGTGGCAAATGACCTCTGCTCAGGTAATCAGTAGTATTTTTTCTTATTAATTTAGTTTTGTGCCTAATACTGGAAACTACGCAGCCAGACCTGCAATATTCTCATTTCTGACAAAACCATCTTAACGTATATAACCACAGAAAGTTTACAATAAAGGAGGCAGTGATGTGCACTGATTAGTAAGCATTCATGTATCCACAGCCTCTCCTTGACCATGTTTACTCTAGGTCAGAATTCCATAATGCGTAAATGATCATGTGACGAGCCAAGAATTTATACTGTCACAGACCTGCATTTGAGGATTCATTTCATTCCTGTCTCTTTCTTTCAATATACTTCTATTACATACCATGGCTCAAAATACATCCAGTCCTCTAATGCAAAATGAATAAAGAAACTAGAGTGGTAGATGCACAACACAAAGAATGATTTCTTCCAAGTGTCAGCATGACGTGACTACAATAAAAAAAAATGACCTCAAATGTATAATTTACAGGCCTGCTGGTAAAGTTTTGGGTGGGTGGCAACGTTTGTAATTTATCAGAAGCCCAGTACAGGATTTATTTTGCAGACTTCTGTAAGTATAAATACAAGGCCTCTTCTTCAGTGGATCCATATAACACAAAAGAGTGACTGTTGCCAGGACAGACATCACAGCCAAGGGCAATCGTGGATTAGTGCCACTAGGCAGTTGAATGTGACACACCCTGAATTCCAAGAAAAGCCACATTGCTGGGTTCCTAAAGTTTCTACTTCTGAACGAAGAGGGAAGACATTCCCCATGCTGATCATTCCAGGCAACTCCATGCTCTTTGCCAAATGGAAATGTTTTGTCTTTGGATGCCAATCTGCACACATTAATGACAAGATAAAAATTCAGTGTTCTAAGAATAGTCTGGAAGACTGGAATCAAGGATGCTTGGAATCAATGCAGGATTGCTATGAGAGTCACCAAGTGAAATGAAACTATGTACGTCCGCCAGAGACTTCATGTAGCCAATTTGTCATGCTGCATCTTGCAGTTTGGTTGTGGCATCTCACACCAAAATGAATAGATGCAGTGAGATCTGACTGAGTTTAAAAAAAAAAAACACACACACACTGAAGAATTAATTTTCTATAGGATAGCCACATACAGGCTCATGGATGCTCAAAGACTGTTTAATCACACATAAATACCAATGCAAACACATGCTAAAGGTTAATGTACCAACAGTGTTCACTTCTTATATTAACTCATTCAGTACTGTATGTAAAAAATAAAAAAAACAGTCAGCATCCACTTTTTGGGGAATAAGAGTATCTATAAGTTATTCCAAAGGCATTCTTGAGAAATGTATTTTTGTAAGTGTGAATTTATGTTCTTGAAATGTCCTACTTGCTATATTTTTTAAGTTGCCATTCATTGCAATTTGTTTTTTCTAATATATTCTCCCCAAAACTCTGGAGGAGCCTGATCATGCTACTAATGAGAGCACCTTACACTGTCTTGAACTGACATGACCAGTAAACCTGTACTGGATAATTAAAGTCTCCCTCACACTATATTAGTAAGAGAGGGTGCTAAGACATGCTCAACTGCACATGGAGATTAGGTTATAAAATGGTAACCCAACTCCAAGAGGATTCCTGGCCTGATAACAGTGCAGCCTTCAAAGTCCGGCTTAACACCAAGAGCTAGCAAGGCATGATTAAACCTGTATCTGTTATATCTCTCAAACACATCTGCCTAACAAACTAAATATAGGAGCGGCCGGGGATTTGTATCAGTACTTCACTCCAAGTTTTCACTGAAGCAAACAACCCACAAGCTCTATCAATGAAAACGGTCCTCATTTCACTCTTGGAAAAATACTAAGTATGTGTATACATCATTTTTTTTTAGGTTACTAGTAATGAGGGAAAAGTATGTCCTCAGTCTTGTTCATTTGTGCTTTGTCTCATGCAGTGTTCTATAATGTACATTCATACATTCACAGGAGCACTTTCAGCATTGTACAGGAAACCAGCAAACTGTACGCTGTGGAAAATATGCCTCGGAAGAGCCTGCAGTTATAAAGCAGATCCAGCGAGTTCTGGTATATGTCAGAACAGCAAAGTTCATTACATAAGTTGATAGGTATGAAGCAGAGTCTCTGTAGGCCTTTCGAAAATTGCACACAGACTATTTAATACAAACCAGAAGCCAGTGACTGCTGGATGAACATCGGATTCGTTCCCATATGGGTAATTTAGCAGGACGCCCTACCTCTCCCGCCCCCTCACTGATCTCTATTTGCAGATTTGCAATTATAGGGTGGGATTCGAGGAGAAGGCACAAAGACGGAAAGGAGAATGTATTTGGGCTATGGGAAGACTCCCTTCTCTCCTCTCCGTCACTTCACCTCCTCCCTTCTCCTCAGCATCTTGCCACCACTCCTACAGCATTCTCCAACCATTGCAGGGGAAGCATGGATGCAGAGCATAGCCTCCCCCCATTTTAGCATCTGCCTTACCCAATCTCGCCTGGGCCAGCTCCAATAACAACATCTGCTTGGCAGCTTTTCAAACCTAGGGATAGTTATCTAACTGGGGCTTTTGTGCTGCACTGTTTATTCTATGTGAAGAAATGCCTCCTTAGTTGAAAGAGTACGTTAGAAGGGAGAAAAAAATAAAAAAAAAATAAAAAGCTGTGCACAGCTATTAGCAAGTGAGGCACAAGGCTAATAACCCCCACCTGCTCGTCAAATTAATTATGACATCTGAGTCATTAGAGTTCAGAAGAAAAAAAGAAAAACAACTGCATGCTTGTCGTAAGGATAAACACATTGCAACAAACTAAGAAAGATTGTGAGGCCTTAACTACATAGAACACACATTTTCCACAATGCTTGGTTATGTCAGCTAGTGTTGGGCTCTATTTGTGAAAAATGCACGCTACAGGGCAGCATTCAAATGTTTGCCTTTGAAAGGTTTTTTTTCCATATAAATTCCCAGATGAAGGTGCTAATCTACATAGTCTGCTAACTATAAGACTTTTACAACTCAACAGTTAACATACCGTCATTATCAATCTTTAAATTACCAAAACCTGCTCAGTCATTTATCTTAATCAAACAATAGTTTGCCCTCTTTGTATTCTTCCCATATCTGACTAACTAGAATTTGGTTATGTGATACAAGGAGACTGAGCTAACAGGTTAAAATGAGTTGTTGCATTTACATTTTACAAAGAAACTTCTGAGGGGAGAATAAAAAGAAACATCTGCTATATTTTCTTGGCTGAATGTTTTAATTCCCTCCATTATAATGTTGTCAAGATGGAATCACATCTTTAAATCTGGTCATTACATTACAATATTTTGCCAGCAAGAGTGGCCATATTGTTGTTCTACTCAGGGGTGCATATAAAAAATATGTATAGTAATAAAATGTAGGTCAGTCTACATTTTTTACTTTACCCAATACAGCCCAGTAGCATACACTTTTTAAATACAAATCCTTGAATAATACTGCAATGTGGTTATCTCATCCCAACAGAACACTATGCTATTTGTTACAGCCTATCTTACAGACAAATTATTAACTGTTAGTCTTCCAGCTGGATATTTGGGACAGAAAAGCAACATTACCCATATCCCAGGTGTAATAGAATGACAAGTCTATCATTTTACCCTCATGGGATCTATGCGATTGTAAACCTATTTTACCAGCTTAGATGAGAGGTTGGATTGATAATTAACCCACATATCTACTTTGCTTTAATAACTAATTAATTACTCCTGGGGTTAATAGAGTAATCACTTATCATTGCTGAGTACCATGTTTTTGCTCAGATACAGAGAAGGGTGAAGTGATACCATTTTTTAACAGCAGAATGAGTAATTTACACACATTTTAAAGGAATACTAAAATCCCTGAGGATATTAAAAGGGTTTGTTTTGGGGAAATGATGGTGGGTAATCACCTGCCAGCAATATACATTGAGGGGTTATATATGAAACTGGAGAAATAGCGCTAATAGTAAGCCAACTTATAAGCCAAGTCCAGCGTCCTTCACGTCCAGTGCAGCTGTGGGATTTTAAAACATATCAGAGTTATTTATAAAAGTCAAATCAGGGATAAAGTTAAAAGATGGAGCAGTCACCATGGAAACCATTTTAGATCACTATTTGAACTCCAAATGGTACTTTTATAAATAACCCCCACTGAGCAGATATACTATAGATTGAATAGCTGATCCTCCTGTAACAGAGCATGCATGGCCCAACACATTCAGCACCCATGCATTTTTTGTTTTATGTCAAGATTAAGAAAATGAATGATGGAACTCCAAGATAAATACACCTTCAACTTCAATATAAATATCATGCACATGGGAAAATGCACATGTAAATCAGCTTGTCATATAGCTCCAACATAGTGGAAAAACTTGATGTGCATCATGATTCACAGGGGAGGGCAACTGACCCACCGGGCTGCTTCTCAAATATCTCTCAATGGGCTGGGGCTGCACCACTTTTAAATGGCCCCGTCGTTAACACTTTTGATCTTGCATGTCTGTGTGTGTATGTATGATGATATCAGGTGGGCTGATGAAGTGGCACCAAGGGCAACTAAATTATGTTTGCCCCCTGAGCCGACAGTTGCCAGCCCTCCCCTATGATTCAGCTCCAAGTTGTGCAAGAAAATAAAAATCTCTTTAATAACACCTATTAGTTGTGCATGCTGGATCATGAATAAAAGTGATGTGTTGAAACATTCCTTTTTGTATTACTATATACTGAAAATACTTTGTGTCAGAGAATGTGGTATTGCTTAGCGTAAATTTATTTGTTTTGTTTTTAGATAATTAGGGTTTCTATTTTACAACTCAATGAAAAAGGACTAGTCTTGAGCAAATTATATATATATATATATATATATATATATATATATATATATATATATATATATATATATATATATATATATATATATATATATATATATATATATATATAATGTATAATTTGTCCGGCTGCTTTTTGAGCCATCTGTAGTCGATGACGTTCTCATTTTGGGAGGCCAAGGTACAATACTGATGTCTTAAATGTTATTAAAGCTTACTAATGCTGATAGTTGTAACTCCAACATACATCAGCATAATTAATTAGAGGAGATTGCAGTTGTAAACTTCCTTCATAACATTTGTGCAAATGTCTTAACTGGAACATGTTTCAAAAAAAGTTATATTGCGAAACAACATGGTGGTGGACATGAAGGCCTCTTGGATCTAGTGCATTTCGGTGCGTCATGATGTCATCAATAGTGCTGCTCATTTTACAGGTTTGTTTCCCAGTTGCCATTCTGATATGAGATGGAACAGCAAACACAAGCCTGAGCAAATATTAAAAAAAAAAAAAATGTTCTGCATTGCAACAGAGATATCCTGTACGTCCCACTAAGGTTCTTTAAGGACAAGCTCAGGACATCAAACAATATGTAGGTTTGTTTTACTCTCTCATTTTCCACTAGCGCTGAAAATAAATAAATAATTTAAATGTGGTTTAGGGAAAAAAAGAAACCATCTTGTAAACAAACGGCTCACTATGAGGAAGGGAACATTGTGTTTCCCATAGATAATCTTACCTGAGGTCATATGCATAACTCAATATAGACTTAAAGACTACAAATAGAGGGCCGCACAGAATAGCTTTGTACATCTCGGCACTGGAAAAACCCCCAACATAACCCAGCCCCAAATAATAAATCTGTTATGTTCTTATTTTGTTTAGAAATAAATGTATTTTATTTCAAACACAGTTCTAACAGGTGCTCAGTGTCTGTACGAAGAACTTGTTTAAGGTCGGCGATGAGTCATTTTATGTTCCATAGAAACATTTAGCTACGGGAACAGTAAAGTTTTACTCTCTTGGGGTTGTTAACAAATGCCCAATTATGGAGTAAGCCATTTTCTGCTTTGTTATTTTTCTTGTTACATTTCATGATCTCATCTGCTATTACGGGATGCACTGTGTATGTAAGGGAAAAGTACCAGCAACTCTGAAGCCCAGCTGAACAAAGTACTGCTTCATGTGACCAGGGCCATTATCTGAACGTGATCAGACCCAACACTTCCGTAAATACTTCCCAGCAGTACCTGACTCGAGGCAGCTTAGGAAAGACAACAGCTTTATGTCACAAACGCAGTTTAATTGCCAATGATTAATTAATATCTAATATAGAAACTAAAAACTGTTTTAATCAGGCACATGGCCATGAAAGGAGCAACATATCCAAATATTGACCCTTATTTCTTTGGCATCTCTCTGTGGGATAATCAGACCACACACAAACAATATCTCCAGACAAGGCGAGCATCTCCTCCCAGCTAGAGGTGTCCCCAATAGCTGCACAGAGCTTAAGTCTGGAAGTATGCGTTATACTGCCAAACAAACAATTATATGTTTTAGATGGTGCTTACTAGCAGCAATATTCAAAAGGCAATTTAATCATGTACAAGGCATCGTAAAAAAAAATTTCAACTAGCAAATTGAATATCCCTGCTAAATTTGAACTTGCTCTAAAGTTTATCTTTACAAATAACCCCAGACTGTTTCATGGAAAACCCATGACTTGGTTCTGGTGTGTCTTCACTATTTTGAGTATATGGATCCTTTAAGGGTACACATAAGCACACAATATGTTTTTTAAGTTTCACCCACTGAATAGAAGATCAACACCAATCATAGCAATACACTATTACACATATTTTAAGGAAGATTAAACACCAACAGCCAGTTAACCCCTTAAGGACAGAGCCTTTGAAACATTTTTGTCCTTTCTGGACAATGGCTATTTTAACATTTCTGTGCTGTTTGTGTTTAGCAGTAATTTTCTTCTTCGTCATTTGCTGTACCCACACATATTATATATTGTTTTTATCGGGACAAAAAGGGCTTTCTATGGATGCCATATTTTTGATCATATCTTATCATATTATTAAAAAAAAATAATAAAATATGGTAAAAAAAAAAAAAATACACAAATTTCTTTGTTTTTATTTGAAACAACTTCTCCTCATCGACAATAGCGAACGAAAAAACATGCTAAATAGATTCTACTATTTCTCCTGAGTACAGGGATACCACCCATGCATAGGTTTGTTGGGTTGTTTGGGGGCTAAAATGCCAAATTTGTGAGGTGCAGTTTTTTGTTTTCCAACTTGAAATTTTTACATGCAGACAGCCTGCACCCATGTCCCATTTGGGACATATTTGAAACCAGCCAGTGTATTTTACCCCATCAACCCATATATTTTTTAAAAGTAGACACCCTAGGCTATCTCAAATGGTGGTATTTTAACACTTTCCATGCACTATTTCTACCACCAGCCTTTGTCAAAGTTTGTGGTAGTAATTTTTTTGTGTTTTTTTTTCACAAACCTTGTACTTCAGACATAAATTTACAGATTTTGGTATGTGTCACTGCCAAATAACACCCCAATAAGTGTTCAGAAACATCTCTTGAGTACAGGGATACCCCCCATGCATAGGTTTGTTGGATTGTTTGGGGGGTAAAAGGCCAAATTTGGGAGGTGAAGTTTTTGGTTTTCCAATTTGAAATTTTGACATGCAGACAGCCTGCACCCATGTCCCATTTGGGACATATTTGAAACCAGCCAGTGTATTTTACCACATCAACCCATATATTTTTTTAAAGTAGACACCCTAGGCTATCTCAAATGGTGGTATTTTTACACTTTCCATGCACTAATTCTACCACCAGCCTTTGTCAAAGTTTGTGGTAGTCATTTTTTTGTGTTTTTTTTTTCACAAACCTTGTACTTCAGACATGAATTTACAGATTTTGGTATGTGTCACTGCCAAATAACACCCCAATAAGTGTTCAGCAACATCTCTTGAGTACAGGGATACCACCCATGCATAGGTTTGTTGGGTTGTTTGGGGGCTAAAAGGGCCACATTGTGAAGGTGCGCATTTTCAACTTGGAATATTGACGTGTAGCCAGCCTGAGCCCATCTTTCATTTGGGACTTTTTTTTAAAGTAGGACAGTGTATTTTACCCCAAAAAGTATATATTTTGTAAAAGTAGACACCCTAGGCTATTTTAAATGGTGTTATTTTAACACTTTCCATGCACCAATTCTACCACCAGCCTTTGTCAAAGTTTGTGGTAGTCATTTTATTGTGTATTTTTTCCCACATACATTGTACTTTAGACACAAATTCACATATTTCGGTATGTGTCACTGACAAACAATACCACAATATATGTTCAGCAACATCTCCCGAGCACAGGGATACCACCCATGCATAGCTTTGTCAGCTTTGTTGGGTGTTGAAAGGCTACATTTGAGAGGTGCGCTTTTTGATTTTCAAACTTGGAATTTGAACATGTAGAGCAAGGAAGGGGTTAATAGCTCTTATAAGAGCCTTTGTAGTACTGTACAAAAAAATTAACCCCTAAAAATGCACAGACAAGAAAAAAATTTCTGCTGTGCAGTGATCAGTGGCAGGGAAGGGGTTAATACACTACACTATACAAAGGGTATGGCTTTTATAAAAGCCCTTGGGACTCACAATTTTTTTAACATTTTATTTAATTTATTACAATTAAAAAATTATGTTATACAGATCTGTCTCTTTCCCTCACTAAAACTCAAGTGAGGAGAGGGAGGCAGATCCATATGGGTCAGAACAATATTTACCAATATTGATCGAACCAGACGAATGGTGATGCTCATCTGAGAAATCACCAAACCACCTTTGCCACTGATCGGCTGTTACTGATCGCTATACACGTGTTCAGACAGCTTCAAAAGGAATACAGGTAATCCCCTAGTGGGTATAATTAACCCCTAGCGAGTCTGACAAAAAAAATGCTGATAGCAAAAAAAAAATCCTTCTGCGACTAGATTGCTCCATATGCGCTGCTTAGGCAGTGACCATATGCACTGCTTAGGCAGTGACCATATGTGCTGCTTAGGAAGTGATATACGGCAAGGAAGGGGTTAATAGCTCTTATTAAAAAAAAAAATTACGTTAAACGTAGTCCCCTAGCGGGTATAATTAACACGTGACGGGTGTAATAAAAAAGTTTTAAAAAAATTAAAAATGCTTCTGCAGCAAGATTGCTGCATTTGCGTCAGATCTCTGCTTAGGCAGTGATCTACAGCAAGAAAGGGGTTAATCTCTCTTAAAAGAGCTTTTTTTTATACTGTAATGAATTACAGTAAAAAAAATTAACCCCTAAAAAATGCACAGACAGCAAAAAATGTGCTGCTGTGTATGATCACTGCGTACACAGCGATCAATGGCAGGGAAGGGGTTAAATGGCTTTTATAAAAGCCCTTGGTGTTTAAAATGTTATTAAATATTTGTTTTATTATTTTATTTTATTTTTTTACTTTATCTGATCTGTCTCTCTCCCTTACTATAACTAGTAAGGTGAGGGAGGCAGATCAATACTTGTCAAAGGCAATATTTGCTAATATTGCCTTTGACAGTATGATAAGTGCTCATCAGAGCACTTATCATACATGCCTGCACACAGATCACATAGATCTGTTGTGCCGGCATCGATTGGCTCCCCCTAGAGCATCGGAAGTGAAATACTTTCACTTCCGATGCTCTTGCCATTAGAAGGGAAGCGCTGCCTGTATAGGCAGCGTTCCCTTCTACTGAGCCGATGGGGTCGCTCAGGAGAGCGACCACCATCGGCTCTGGGGAGCAGAACGGTGTTGTTAAGTGCCTCGCTGGCGAGGCACTTTAACAACACCGGAGATGCTTAGAAAGCGAACGATCGTTCGCTTTCTAAGCACATGTGTGCAGCCGGCGCAGCCATTTTTAAATGGCTGCTACGATCACTCCGTGGAGTGATCGTAGCGCGCCCCTGCACTTTTGGGGGGTGTTGCACAATGCCTCTACCTAGAGGCATTGTAGCAACACCGTTAGAGTAAAGAAAGCGACCACTGGTCGCTTTCTTTACTCAGTTTAGTGCATGACGTGCCAGGCACGTCAGCTGTCGGCAAGTCCTCGATTTGCCGTGACGTGCCTGGCACGTCATCTGTCGTTAAGGGGTTAAGTTATATGAAGAACGCATACAAACATACTATATACATACATTACATGCTGCGCTTGTATATGCTGGGGACCAGAAGTATTTAAGATAAGTGGGTCAGTGGGTCATTTTCACCAATACAATACTTTAAAGCCTCTCAGTACTCATGAAATACAGTAGTATTAATGCAAATACTGTATTGAGCAAACAAATGCCCTGTGTGGGCGTGCATGTGTGGGGGAATTTGGGGCATGCATGTGAAAGCCATATTACAGATTGAGGGGGCTGGACGCTGAATAAACTGGTGTACGCTTGTATTCTGATAGGTGCGTGTGGAATTTGCAACTTGTGGCAAAAATCCCCAATCATTTTTTGGATAACAGATTATTTTGGATAATGGATTTTTGAAAGAGGGATACTCAACCTGTATATAAATAAATTCGCTAAATTGTATTATATATCCTAAATATAGGAGAAAACGTATATTGCCTAAATGGTTGGCGATAAAGATAAGTAGTAGCAGTATTTTAAAGAAAAGTACACTACAAAAAAAATAGATGCAGGTCTATCAAGTTCAACATATGCCACATCACCTTTCTATTGATCCAGAGGAAGTGGACACAAAATGTTCTTCCTGACTCCTAAAGGCCATCAGCTTGTCTGCTGTGTAAACATACTTCCTGTGTTTAAATGATGTGCCTTAAATGTCAGTGTCATTCTTTGCTACAAAAATATCAAACTCTTTGTTGTCTCCTTCATCAGACCCCTTTGTAGTGAATTATAAACTTCAATTCCCTTTATGTAGAGAACATTTTTCCAGCTAATGCTCGGAATGGACTCTTCTCCTTGGTGAGAAAAAAAAGTGAAATTTTCTCATCATTTCTCTGAAATTCTGAATTTGTGAGTTCTGCACAAGCTAGTGCTCAAAACCATGCAGTAATGGAAAAACCTAAAAAAGCTTGACTGTGTAAACTATGTGAAAATTCCTTATAGTATGTGTATATGGTTTTTTTAAAGCACCTAGGTACATATAAATATGTATATATAAACTGCCGTTCAAAGGTTTGGGATCAAGTAGAAATGTCCTTGTTTTTGAAAGAAAAGCGAAGTGTGCCCATTAAAATAATATAAAATCAGAAATACAATGGAGACATTGTTAATGTTGTAAATAACTATTGTAGTTATTGTACATACAGAGGTCCGTTATCAGCAGGATTACATTTGATGTATGTTTTTGTAATTGTACTGTCCTAAGAACTAAGGAGCCAATCAGAATCCAGCCTTGGCATTAGATGTGTTAGATTCTTCTGTTTTGTACACTTGTTAACTTCTTTTTCAAAAATGCCCAGAATGTTGCCATACATGTTGAGTTTTTCTCAGTGTGTTACATATTACATTCAGTATTCCACTTGTTATTCAATGTTATAGACTTGCTTTTATCAAATAGCTTATGTATAGTTACAACTAAATATTTCTTACATATTAATGTACATTTCCATAGAAGGGGCAATATAATCTTGCAAGTACCGACACAGAGGAAAAGAAATGCTTAGCTGGTCGTCTGAGGTGAAACAGAGGGATATAAAATGGGTGGGACACCAGGAGAATAAGAAAAAGAAAAAAAAAGTTATGTGAAAAGGAAAAGGAGTTATGAATTTTACATCATAAATCTCTGCAGCTCATAGCCCACAGCTAGTAGAGCGATTTTCATATTCACTTAATCTAGGCATGCATCTCCACCCTAACTTCCTTTCCAATGGTATGCGGTCTTGAGCACACAAATGTTGAAGTTTCCTGAAGCTGAGCTACAGAGGAAAAGTCCCAGTCCCCAGAGGCAGAGCTGCAGGCTGTTTTGGCTCCCATCTTGCCATCACTGCAAGCCAAGATGACATTTCACCTCAACGGGAAAGACATCCACAGCAGACACATTTCTGATGCTAGGGGACTGACCAACAGCAGACTTGCTCAAATTAACACACACACATATATATATATTTCACACACACATTTTTCATTCAGAGTTATCTTTGGTTGTAAACTTTTAAATTGTTCTGCATGGAAACTATAGTAATAGGGGGAAAGGCAGGAGGCATAGTGAAAAAGGAAAATACAGTTGATGCTGAAGGCTATAAATTACTTATATTTATAAGTACCATTATTTCTGTAATATATTTTATATGTCTGGCTTTCAGAGTACATTTTTAAAAACTATCAATTAGTAAAATAAAATTTAAAAAAAATAAAATTACTTGACATGTGCGTTTCTACAGCACACACATTCACATGTTCTTAATGTAAAAAACACAAAAAAAACAAAAGTGCTATAGTCTGTATCAAAATTTCAGTCACAACATATGACATTCCTCATATATATCACAAGATGTTTCAAATGAATCACTCACTGAGGTCATTAGCTGTAAATGGAGAGACACATACAATAAAAGGAGGTCAACATGATTATGTTTATGCTTATATATGCTGTATTTAAATGTATTTGTAATTAATTTGCTTGTACTGTTCCTTCATCCCCAATGATCATAACCAATCTCCCATAAGTTTGTAATCACTCATTTCAGAGGCTCTGGCCTAGATATAATGATGTACAATAGAAATTTCGATAAAGGACTAGAAAAAGTAGTCCAGTTTAACTCTTTTTTCAGTTACTCATAGAAAGAGACTTGGTAACAAGTTAAAACCTAACCTTTATTAAAAATATATTAAAATATAGGCTGCAGCATTAAATTTTAAATGGCATGTCTGAATGAAATTTTATGGGGGTATTATGCCATAACATTCTGTTCAAATAATTCAAAAACAGCCCTGAATAGTCAGTTAGGGCGATTACGATTGATGCTATTGATACAGGTTTAAAAATGCATTGTTTAAATTTGGATTGATTGCAAATCATGATCGCAACAATATTTCTCTTCTATTTATAGTGTGACCTTATTTGTCCTGTGAAAGATTCTGATTAGAGAAATGTCCTTTGAAAAAATGTATCGCCCAATCAAAGAGAAAAGGGTCCATTTTCATACATATTGGGATTACAAATGGCAAGGCCAATGTGAATGTTTTGATTAATGATAGTAACAAGGGCTAAAAAAATAAATAAAGATAAAGAGGTGATTATGAACTAGTGCTTTGTTGTATAAAGTACCTATAAAGTAACAAATATTATTTTGAACAGTATTCTACTTGGTATTCAGTCTTATAGACTTTCCAATCAAATGTTTTACTTTTTGTAAAAAAAAAAAAAAAAAGTACTAAAATATGGTTGTTAGGTGTACTTATTTAGTGACAGTTTAATATGAACTTAATGTAAAAAAGACCAGCTTTGATTCAGCCATGCTTTAAGATAATTTACATAACTCCTTTTTGCTTTATAGTTATCCCCCAAACAGACACATAACCCATCAGTCACACTGGTTCCCTGTTCAGTAAAGAAGCAAAACCCTAAAAACAAATGTTTTACCACTTTACAGAACAAAAACTTGGTGTATCCTAAATCTCTATAGGACTATTCCATCTGTCCAAAAGCTGCTATCCCCAACCATAGCCAAGTTAATTAACCTGAACAAATTGCATTTTTTTTTATTTATTTTTTTACAAATCAGATAAGCTAAGCATATTTATTCTTTTGATTTTTCCTTTTCTTTAAAGAAAATACTTGTCCTCTGCCTGCCTCAATAGGAAATTTAATACAAAAGATATTTAAAAAAACTTTTACATAGGCAGCATGTACACTTAATGTACTCTGGAAAACATTTACGGATTAGATTGGATCACAGAGACTGAAGAGCATGCCAGAATTGTGAAAATAGCCAACCTCTGGAACCAAGAAGGATCACATTGCATTGTGCCCGTAAATATCTAATATGGTACTTCCACATAGCACAGAGTTTTATTGTTAGGGGCTCTTGCTGTAAAGAAAAGAAAGGAACATTAGGAATGTTCTTTGGGTGCATTTTACTAACGAAATAAGCAGATCATAGTTTCAGCAATCATTCAGCCTTTATGAGTGCTTTGTCATTATACCATTACCGCTCAGTCGTCGTATCATGTTGCAGACTGCAGTACGCTCTCATTAAGAATCTCTCTTTGAAAAACCTTTGTTAAACTTCTACTTAAACTTTTTTTTTTTTTTGTTATTATATTTTTTTTTATTATAAGAATTTTCAAGGGCAACTAGAGGATAAGCATCTGGACAAAGGTACGGAACTGTACTGAAGAAGGCAGCAGGGAAGGCAAGACTTCAACATACCGAAATGGCAGCTAGGTTTCTGGCCTTAATTTGGCAGGCTGCCCAGTGAAGAAGCTGTCGGAAGCATGAGTTCTGGTAGTGAAGGGTTAAGAGGTGTTGCTCAGGTGACTTTTTTAAGACATGAAAATGTTCTCTGGAGTTCAATATCTATCAATGCTTCCGAGTTGAGGAATTGTACTCCAGGGCTTAACAAATTTCTGTAGACTTTAGGAGCCAGACAGACTAATTCCAGAGCACGTCTAGTTATGTTTAGGAGCCAGATAAATGGGACTTCCATAGACTATGTATAACAATCCAACAAGTTAGGAGCCAGCAGTAGGCCATGGCTTCTATTCTACTCCATGTACAAAAAAGCGGAAAAAAATGTCCAATTTCAAAAAAGGCATTGGGGATTTCCAATATATTTAGGCATGTGTTACATAGTAGTTAAGGTTGGAAAAAAGACTTGCGTCCATCAAGTTCAACCCTTTTCCTATCCCATGTTTACAGTTGTTGATCCAAAAGAAGGCAAATAAAAACCCCTTCAACAATTTTGAATTCTGCTTTCATTGTGGAAAAAAGTCCTTCTTTACTCCAAATCAGATTTCTCCTTGGATCAACAAGCACTAAATAAATATTAATGCTTATACTAACATGCATAGCCCTCTGTGCTCCGACTCGTTAAAAAAGTAAAAAAGTAAACATATATTTGCTAGAACCACTTCTTCATGCAGTGAATTCCATATCTTAATTGTCTTTACTGTAAAAAATCCCCTCCACTGTCGTAGACTAAATCTCCTTTCATTAAGTCTTAGCAGGTGACCTCTTACCCTTTCCTTGCATAATGAGCATGACCAAACGGAAAATGCTGATTGTTATCAGCTTTTTGCTTATGACATGTACATTTATATATATACACTGGTATTGGCTCATAAGACTGACACACAACACTGTATCCAAAACCATACAGCTACGTATCATTTAAACAGAAGCCTCTCTATGAGTATGCTGAAGCATGTTTCTGCCAGTGTGTTTGTCTTTAAAATATAAATCAAGCAGATGAGCAAACATGTGCAGTTTGGCAAACAGAAAGTAATGCTTTTTACCATTTCCCAGAATTAAACTGCTGTGCAGTTTTTGAATCAAGAATTGATAAAGTCTGATACCTAAATTGTTATGAATCTAAAGGGCAGCCTTACATGGTGTTATGTTCATAATTAGTGTACCCGAATTACCCTATTGTTCTAAAGAGGAACATGTCAACCAAAGGTGACCAAACTTCAGTCTTAACTTTGACCTCAGATGTATAGCATCAAAAAGAGAAGTTATTGGAATGGTTAACTTGATCAGCATGGAAGTACATGTATTAATAACTTTTTAAAAGCTGATCAGGCTGTCTGATAGCATTAGGGCAATATCTTATTAGGTTTACAGAAAGAAAAGAGAACAGGAAGACTGAACAGCATATAGTAGGGGTCGATAGAAGAATACACAGATGTAGTGCGCTGAAAATATCCACTAAACTGTTAATGTGGCTCTCAAAAGGTTTTTGTAGGACTCCTATCCTGGCTGCAAAGCCCATTGGTTCTATGGTATTTCCTCTTGAAATGAATAATACTGGCTGCCCATGGTTCTGCATGGTATCCAGTGCTCCACATTAAAAATAATGGGCAACACTGGACTAATCTATTTACTTACCATCTCTTGATTAGCAAGTATGTCTTCTCTTACTTTGATTGACTGGTCAACAGATTAAAACAAATCAATGCAGCTACTTTTGCAAGTTACAAAAGTTAATAGATTTCATAATCTCCAGATGGAGTAACTCTACAACTCCCATCACTATTAAACACCACCTAAACAGTTGATATCCTGTTCTGCCAATCACAGCATTGTCATTATACTATCACTTCATCTACAAATGGATTCCAAGCCCACCCATAATATCACTATATATCATATTATTAACATAAAGGGCCTAGCCCACGCTCATGCAAAACTGTTGTGTGTGAACTACAAATAATCCCATGGCAACTACTGGTATCCAAATATGCAAGAGAGGAAATGTTTTAACCAAACCAGTGCTGCAGTTCTGATGTTTCAGGGCTATTAATCAATAAGTAAACACTTTCTCTCCTCTAGGATGACTGCCATTGCATTTTGAGATAGTGGACAGGAGGCTGCTGTACAAGAGATAATGCGTGAGAAGCAGGATACTGTT
The DNA here is from genome assembly GCA_036172795.1 of Pelodytes ibericus. Classification (NCBI taxonomy): domain Eukaryota; kingdom Metazoa; phylum Chordata; class Amphibia; order Anura; family Pelodytidae; genus Pelodytes; species Pelodytes ibericus. The sequence goes on along the minus strand of CM069860.1, from coordinate 75,924,061 downwards.
AGGGATGGATTACACTCTTGACAGTGCCCCATTGTTATTGGAATTCTGTGTGTGAACTTTGCAGCCCCTTCTAGTTTATGCAGCTGCTGCTATTTGTTGTAACATTGGTAATAAGGTACATGTGTTCAATCAAAGCCTTTCCCTCTAGAGAAAATGCCCATACCAGCTGTAAAACAGATAATAATTGAGGACAATCAATAAGAACATGCATGTGCAACTACTGAATATGGTGATTACCTAGGTGGCTAATCATGGACACAATGTTACCACTGCCAACTCCAGTACAATTAGCTTTCAACCACAGACCCCTGTGGATTTCAAGTAGCTCCCTCCTTTGACCCCATTCTCCAGAAAGCTCATACAAGTTTAGCAAACTCAATGAGGATTTCCTGTTGGTCTCAAAAAGATGAGTTAGTGACAACACTCTTGTAACCGTGTCTCTGTGGAAGAACTGCCGGGGAACCTCCTAAACATGTTTCTGACTCCCAGATGCTCCTGGACAAAGCCGGGGATTAAAAAAAAAAAAAAAAAAGTAATAATCAATAAAGCATGCTATGTTAGACCTCAACTTTAAAAAAATTAAAAAAAGTAGGACAACAAAATGTTTTTTTTTACACGAATGGCTCCAAATAAAATTAAACACATTCACATATTGCCATTCACCACATGGTAAGTGTTAGAGAACAATAGGTCTGTTTTAAATTCAGTAGAACATGCGTTGGGCGAGCTTCATATCTGGGCAGAGGAATGTTACCCTGACAGATCTTTTATCGCATTCACTATTTTAGTGCGGCCTGGGAGCCCTTTTCATTTAGAATATGGCAAATTAGTAAAACATTTTGAGTAGTAGACTCCAGGGGTGCTTCTAGGTTAATGGAGGCCCTAAGCAAAAATTGAAATGGGGTAACATGTCGTTGTCCTCTCTCCATAACCATTCCCCATCATGTAGGTGCTAGTGGACACCTTAGGCAAGAAGGGAAACCAGACTACTGCTTAATTTCCATACATGGTAGCACCACAGCTGCTCTTTTGAGCAAAATAGCCAAGTAACAGCAGAGGGCAAACTTTTTGCACATTATTTTGCGCGCACTGACACAATGATAAAAAAAAAAAAAAGACACACATTCCACGTGGTTAAGAAACCTATTGCAAAACAATGAGAGACAAAACATTTACTATGAAACTTTATACAAAACTTCAAAAACGTAGATAGTACTTTTTTTTTTCAATCTGGACAGGTGTATTTTTTATCCAGTGCTCATGCTCCAAAATGCTCATTTATTTTTATAGTGTTTCTGATAAAGTGCATAGGTCTATATAGAAACATACCTGGGTAAAAAAGAATTGGGTTATGTGTGGCACTTCAGCTGTTAATAGACTACGGCTCCTTTCACCACTACCCACAATAGTAGTTGCTGTCCAACAGCATCTACTGGACTTTCTGGAAGTAAATTTTACAGTTGCAAAAACGTACATTACCTAAGAGGCTAAATAGGTAAATTAGGGCTTCTGTCCCCTTAACGCACCTTAGGCCTATAACACTTTTTATTTTAGGTATTTTTATTTGTCCGGTTTCTAAAATCGCCACATATTTGTCAACCACTGCACTTGACCATAAGCTTGTGTGACTATTAGTATAATTTGTTGCCATTATGTCCCGGTGGCATTATCCTAGCACTTTATTCAGCTCTGCAAAACATGCTGGTAGAAAATACAATGATGATATAAAATAGTGCTAAAAAGAAGGGGGATATTGCACATTAAATGTAAGGATTGTCAAAAGATGTCAGTTTTATTGACATTACTGGAGCCTTAAAAATTCATGGAGACCACCAGCAGCGTCATTGGAGCTCTGTGTTAGATTAAAGCTGTGCTAAATGTCTGGCTTCTCGGGGAGGCTGTGATTTGTAATGCATCGTGTTGCTGAGTCAAGAGAAAGTGAAATCAGAGCTGGTGAAAACAGACAAAAAAAAAAGAGAAAGAAAGAAACAAAAGAATGTCAAGAAACCGCTATTCATGTGGTTATCTGAGCACAACAGTCGGCAATAAAGTAGCCCAAACCAGATTCAACCAACTATTATTGTGAAACCAAAAGAATGCAGGATACAGCCTCACACACTGTCATCTACTGACTGATGCGTACTCCGGCTTCCCTCTTCTCACCCTTGCTTGAGCTGGAAACATGGATGCAATTACAGCTGATAGCTCTCGGGTTTGTCTGTAAAAACTTACCACACAGAGGAAATCTGCAGTTAACCAAGTGCAAGCTACATTTTAATTGTTCGCATTAAGCACTGGCAAGGAAACAAACAAAAAAAGAAATGCAAAAATGAAATACATAGTCTGTGTCCTGGCATTAAGCTACCTGAATTCCTTAAACAGTGTTACTCAAGCATAGCCCTTTAGGTTTCTTATCAGTCTGGTACAAATGTGGTTATTACTAGCTATTCGTTAAGCTATAAAAGACTATATATTTCTTTAAATGCTTAAAGCATTGTTCCCAGATGTGAGCTACAAGTTGTATTAAAATTCCATTGACATATTATACATACTATCTGCCATCTTACTTTTAGTGGTCTCTCTGAAAATACATACAGTTTTTATTAAGATGTGCTAATGAGAAATAATGTTTGTTACAATGAGCTTTATAATAGTGTTTAAAAAAAATGTGCACACTTTAAAAAGGTGTTGAGAAATGTCTCTCATTAAAACATCAACAGTCGCTACATCAGTTTCCATTACAAACCTGTTGGGGACTGTTCATGAAACAATGAACTGTGGTCAACAGACAAGTAAATTGAAAACTATCAAGCCAAAATATCAATTCTCCGACTGACCTCTTACTCCAACTTCACTAGTTAGGCCTGATGTTTGCTGGTTCCCTGTCAGTTCCTTACAGTTTACTGAATAATAAGTTAAGGTGTATAATGAATGGATTTATGCGTTCATTTAAGGTGTATAATTAATAATGAATTGCTGCATTTGTCTTTTCTAACAAAATACAAAGTTCAGAATATATATACTACAGAAACACAAAAACAATAAAAGGGATCAAACCTACACCTCGGGAATAGTGTTGTACAGGGCACTTAAGGTCATGTGTGGCCTTCACTCAGCTGTGACAGTTGCTCCTGGTACTACAATCAATCAGACACACGCGCTTTTGATTCATGCTGAAGAAACACGCACCCTCGTAGAGTAATTATTTACCATGGTCTTCATTTCAGCACATTGTGCAAAACAACAGCATGGACTTTGGTTTGTACTTCCAAATGCAAGTAACATCAGCAAGCAAAACTATGTGACAAACCTATTTTTGGCGTATGAGATCCTATCGGTCTGAAAGTGACAGTAAAGGGAATGTGGGATTTTAACCTAAAAAAGCAAATATATAAAAAATAAGGTCTTTCTTATTTGGATTCTTTCAGGAAGAATATCTCTATTAGCAGATCAGGTTGCTGCTGGTTATCTTTCAGCTGATCAGTCGTCATGATTAGAATTTGATTTGAAATTTTCATATACAAAACACATTTAAAATATAAAGCACAGTTGCATACTTCTGAAAGGACTAGAGTGTACCAGCCATGCTTTCCTCCAGAACTTCTGGGAAATGTCTCATAAATAAGTAAACATCACCATAACTTTATTATTGCTACCAAGCAATCTGCCTTGACTTGGATGAGGATCTGTGTTTACTTGGCAGAGAAAGTTACAAAACAAAAAAAAAATTGTACATGGGTGAGAACAAAAATGTGCTATTAGCCACACTGCGTCTACTGTGAGGCTGCTGTGCTTGCAATGGACAGTTTATAACAAAAGGAATTGTGGGAAATCTGTACAGACATGGGAGAATAAGACATGTAAAGAAGCAAATGCATGAAAAGCATTGCCTCTTTTAACCTCCATAAGGTAAGGATGACAAGCTGAGGCTTGCCATAAGTATACTCATTAGAAGCTTTACATTACAAATATGCCACTAGACTAGAAAAGAGTTAACCCCTTGCATAACACAAAGAGAGTGTGTAGACAATATCTGATCCACAAAGGGTTAACCATTAGTTCCAAACACAAAGAAAATTGTTGATTTTCCGACTTGTCAATTCTAGTAATTAAGTTGTGATAATTAATCAAAATGAGGAATCTTAATTGCTGATAAACTTTATACTACAGTGTAGGGTTATTAATTAGAGTGGGATAGAAGATACATGAGTGTGCAGTTTTTCCCCCTGAAATGTGTTGTGATTCCTTCTGCTGCTGGATCCTGAGCCACATAAAAGGGATCTTTGTTTCTTGCTGAATGCCCCTGTTTGTACTCAGAGAGGAGAACTAAGAGGCAATGAACTATTCACCCTCAGCTTTGTGGACATTCGGGTTCACCTCAAAATATTCCCTGCTAGTTGCTGCTCAGAGGGAGTATTCCTTCATCTTCCTTGCCATGTTCCATTAGTTAATAAACTATACTCCTGGGGATTGCCATCAGTAAGATCCGACCACTTTACACATCTAAGATTCCAGTTTCAAGTTGCTGAAAACTGTAAAACGAGGGCAGATTTATTGCCATGCTTTATACCATCCACTGGTTGTTCCAAATGTACACAATGTTAAGTCCCAGAATCCTCTCGAACAAAATGGGAAATGTATCATATACAAGTCTTCACAAAGTATTAGAAAAAGGCATTCAAAATGGTGAAGCATATCATACTGTCAACACCAAGTGGAAAACAAACACTAAACAAAAAAATGATACAGGAGGAATAGGACACAAACGGGACAATATTTTCTGAAAGATAGGGACATGGCAAGATATGTGGGTACTTGGCTAAACAATACTACACTGAATTCCTACACGGTTTACAATAAGCAGGATTCATGCCATCAATAGTTTACCAGCGTTTAACTTATATGTTTTTATCATAAAGCTCCTTTTGGGGTTTTTAATACAAAGTTCCTTTTTGGGTTAACATATTATGGGCCCGTTGACTCCTGATAACTATTTTAGCTCTATATTTTCCTAAAGCCGCTTTATAATTTTGTCAGCATTGTAATTATTTGAAAGGTTAAATAAAGTTGTCACATTGTAGATATTAGTTTATCATGCCATTTCCACATAAGGTGAAGATATTCACACATTTATGAATAATTTAAATTAACATGAATAGGTGCTTGTTGGTTGGTGTTCTATGCGTATTTTAGGGGGTTTTTTTGTGGCAATTGCTTTCTGTCAGATAAAAAAAAATGTGTTAGAAAACTGGGACGTTTTCACACCTAAGACCAGATGGTGGATATTTCATGCCAGGTGTGTCTGCTGGTATCTCAAGAACGTGCAGGATATGAAAAGGCTGGAGAAATTCTCACCTGTATGGAGCCAAGAAAATAATTCACGTATCGGAGATGCAGACAAAGCTCCATGACCAAGAAATACATGTATATACCCACACAGTTACATACTCTATGAAATATATATATATAAATGTATATATCCAGACACCCACATAGGTACACCGATCATCTATAGCATTATGACCACTGACGACTGGCAAGCCAGCAAAGGCAGTGTACTGCTTTGGACAATGTTCTGCTGGGATACATTGGGTTTTTCCAGTTCACGTGAATGTTACTTTGACATGTACCACCTACCTAAACAGTGTTGCAGACCATGTACACCCCTTCATGGAAACGGTATTCCCTGATGGCATTGGCCTCATTAAGAAGGATACTGCACTCTGCCACAAAACAAAAATGGTTCAAGAAGGGTTTGAGGAACACAATAATGAGTTCAAGGTGTTAACTTGGCCTCCAACTTACCACAATCTCAAACCAATCGAGAATCTTTTGGATGTGCTGGACAAACATGGAGGCCCCACCTCGCAACTTACAGGACTTAAAGGATCTGCTGCTAACATCTTGGTGCCAGATACTACAGAACACCTTCAGAGAGCTAGTAGAGTCCATGCCTCAACAGTTCAAGAATGTTATGGCATCAAAAGGTGATCTACGCAATATTAGGCAGGTAGTCATAATGTTATGGCTGATCGGTGTATATACTATACATACATGTGCAAACACACACATATATACTTGAATGTTTCAAATAACTCACTTCTGATATGAGATAGCACTTAATTGAATAATCTGAATGAACAGAAATAAATATTAAGTACCCTTAAATCAAGGCAGATGAATATTACTGCAACAAATATGATGTCAAGTATCTAAAGAGGTTAATTGCGTTTACACACGGATGACACCGCCCATTAGTAATGGCCTTTGATCCCATTTTCTTGCACCTTTTCAACACTCCCCTAAGATGACTTTGCAAACACCACGTTCACCCTCTATTTGACATCTGGTTTAGTGTAAAAAGGAGTGGAAACTCTTGTGAGCAGCAAGTAGGCCCTGCGACTGCCTTTGTCTCAGTCTGCGGTCACATCTTTTACGTGCATATTCAGTGAAGTTTAGCATTACAGCTCTTTTGTTCCCCCTGCTCTCGGCAGCTAGAACACTGGCCACAAATAGGTGAAGGTATATAAATAAACCCTCATTTACTCTGCTTCTACACACAACTGCAATTTCGAATGGGCATGGCAAAGTTTCATAAAATACTTGTAATCATTACATGGTCGATATTTTGAAAGCTTAATTCTCAGATGCTCAGCAAGTATTTCACGGTTGCTAAATGCTACTTTTTCTTTATTACCAGATTTGAACAAATAGTGGCCCAATGTGTTAAAAAGTGCTCGCTGCCGTTTCAATTTTTTGGTTGTTCCTTCTATTTTTTTTGTTGCTTTCTTTCATTTCTATTGCTCACAAAATCCAATTGACCATTTAACTTCGCATCTCCCACTGTGATCTTGAACCTTCAATATGATTTTTTTTTTCTCTTTTGCCACATGTGTTTTATTAAGTGCATACCAGAGGGCCAAAAAGTAGATTAATTGTAGGATCTAATGATGTGTTTGTTAGCACTAAGAAGTCATTTCAAATGTACCAAAAAAGGATTAATGCAGCATAACAAGTCTATTTAATCCCTAAAAGACCAGTGATCCTCATATTAATATAAGCAGCTTTCTCTCTCTCTCTTTGGACTCTGTAAATAGAACAGAAAATGTTGTACGATATTCATAAATCGCTTAGCAAAATATTTTGATTGGGCAACAAATACAGCACTTGAAGGAATCTAACAGCAGCCAAGATAGACAGTCAGATTTACAGCACGTATACAAATATTTAACACAAACATATGTGTACCATTTTAAGATTATGCAAATGTTTTCGAGATCGCAATTTCTGCTTACATTTTGGTAGTTGAAACATGCCTTTCAGGCCTGTTTAACAATACTGTCTCTATATAGTTTTTACTCTTTTTTTTTTTTTTACTGCAATTTCCTTTAGCTTTAGTAATTGCATTTACTTCTTTCTTAAATGGTTTCAAATGTGTACAAAAACTCCAGAACTTACAACGATTGGCTTATATAATAAGCTATTATGTTGCCTGGCCCCAATCCACACAATGACCTCACACCTTGGTTTCATCATTCCTCTGATGAAGGTGCGTTATAGAGATTGCACTGAGCATTACACCATCTAAGGATGTAGGACACAGTGCCTTTTTAACCTCTTGAATGGCCAAATGTTTTATTAAGCAATGGATATAAATTGTACCAAATAAAAGTGCATAGTGTCATGAACCAAGCTTGAGTGACAGTGTTATCACTCCACCTCTCAAGCCACACCAACATGAGTGCTATGTCACCTGGGTGAAACGTTGGGATGTATGAAGTTTACAATAATAAGAAATCATTTTACATAATATATGAATCACAACTGGATTCAGCTATGTAATAAGCTATGGCATGTTAGCTATACTGCACTATTCTCAGAACAAAGTCAAACATACATTCAATACCACTTAAGTGGCTGGAAAAAAAACTAGTTTGTCTAAGCGTGATGGCATCTGTGGTCAATCGACATGTCTGTTAGTTTTTTTTCAACTTTCCAAGTATATTTCAGTAACATGTACTTCATGTACTTCCCTGCTACAAAACGCACAAGAAGCAAGGTATTGTTCCTCCACCTCAACTCATCTACTCATTATCCAGGAATATCACATATTCTGTGATACAATATTTCTACTTTAGCTTTATGTTTACCTCTTATATCAAGTAGCACCATGGGAACAGTTAGCATATGTATGGCCTGTAATGCTTTAAGCACTTCTGCATTACTTAAAAATGTAGTAGAAATATAAAAATGACATGTTGGAACATAGATAGATAGATAGATAGATAGATAGATAGATAGATAGAACTTATAATTTGGTATTTCATTTTTGCCTAATAAAATAACAAATGTAATGATATTCCTGTAGGAAACACACCAGGTTCCAATGAAAGATCTGATGACAATACCTTTGGACCTAAAGTAGCATTGCATAAATACTTTGGCTATACACTACCATGGGAAAAAGGTGTATGTCACATGTACGTTCTTCCACAAGTTGTTCGCATAGAGATTCAGTGTTTTACAAGTATATTAAAAAGTAATATAACGTTAATGGAAGTCATCTCTGTGGGAGCAACTTTTCTGAGAGTAGCAAATTGTAAATAAAAAAAAGTTAAAGGAATGCATTTTTTTTTATATAATTTTGTTTAGTACTAAACATTTTTTTTCTAGCCTGGTGTGTCTTTAATTACCATGTAAAGAGTATATTTACTTATTATTATGCTATCATTTGATTTGTCACTTCTAAAATATTGGGAGAGTTGCAAATTGCCCTTTTTTAAGGCTACAAAATACTAGGCTTTGTGGAGCTGTAGATTTATGACTTGGTCAAAAAAAAAAAAAAGGCAGAGTGCCAGAGAGGTGAAATGAAGTCTCCTCCTAAAAAGCTGGAAATCCTCTTGACACCTCTTGTGCCAATTTGTCCCTATTACTGTCAGCAAACAAAAGTAACAAGTAGAGCCAGACCACATCAAACAGAAGACTGGGCCCCTCCCGAGGGATTGCTTGAGAGCCACTGGTGTGTAAAGCCAGGGCTGAGGCCTACTTGTCAGCTGTAACCACAAAAGATTCAGAGGGAAAACAGTGACACCAGCAAACAAAGGCAGAGTTCAAATGGCTGTCAGGCATTCCCTGACCCAGACATCTCTAGAGGTCAAGAGATTCAGGTAGCAAACTTGGTCTGGGCAGTTCAGTTACTGCCCTCCTAAATGAATTGTTTTAACAAATCAGCTCTGGTCAATTAAACCTAACACTAGGCGTTGCATCACTCAGCGGGGGTTCCTGACATTAAGGCCTGAAGCAGAGGCAAACCTCATAAAACAAGGGTCTTAAACATGGCATAACAAATTTACAGTAATCCATCCCAAAACAGCAGAGATGTTAGAATAATAAAATACAAGGCAGTCTTCAACTCTTAACATTGCCTTTGTTTTTGTTTTTTGTTTTTTTTTTATCCCACCCCATTTTTTTGGAATCCTTTTAAAGCTGCTTGAAAGGCTCCTAAAAACAACAATTGGCTGAAAATTACTGCTGGAAACAATTAATTTTGGTGTTTTTAACGCTCAACCACAAACCAAAGTTGAAAATGAATTTAGAATTTCAATGGGCAGAGATGTTTTTTCTGGAGCAGTGTTACGCTCTAGAAAGAACTGTTCAAGTGGGAAAAAAAATACATACACTTACTTAACCCTTTCAGCAGTCTTGGACAACTTACCACAAAATGGTTTGTATAGAAAGACACGTAGACTACAGCAATGCACAGTTGTCTGTTTATACAGAGGCATGTATGTCATGATTAATGAGAATATTCTAAAAGTTATTGGCTTTTCATATTGCAAGTATGTAACTTGGAGTTCTAAAAACTTTAATTGTAGTATACAAACTACTGGCATACAGTAGTTACTGGATATTTGGAATACTCTATTTAGGAAGAAATAGTTTCCTTTTTTGCTTTTTATTGTTATTCATTTTTAAGGAACCATCATATTCCACAGTAACAGGCAAAACACAAAAGTTATATTTTAGTATGTACATATATGATAGGTAGATATCAATGCATTTAATAAAAATGCTATATTATTAAATAATGCATATACACACACACACACACACACACACACACACACACACACTCACACACTAATATAATGTCAGAGGGACCAAACAGCTGTAAAATACTTTAGTGATTTTAATGATCTCCTCAGTGACTGCCTTATACTTATATAGGGTTGCCACCTTTTCTTCAAAAAAATACCGGCCTTGGTACTGTCTCCATAGACTTAACATTGGCCTGATGACAATTTTTTACCGGCCTGCCGGTAAAATACCGGCCAGGTGGCAACCCTATACTTATACTGTGATGCTAGCGATGTTCCAATCCCTAAACATGTATCTAGCTGTGTGATTGGTCATTTGTTTTTGTATCATTTTATGAAACGTGTATTACAACAAAAAACCAAGTCCATAAACCCTCTATAGACATTGTGATGTTGCATGTAGCCATTATTATTCTCATTAGTTTGTAGTCTTCCCTCATTGATCTAGATTAATCAGTCAAACCTGAAACGATTCTGTCGGGAAAAGTAATTGCTCACTATTTATCAAAGTAAACCTTCCTCAGAAATCAATAAGGATGCTCCTGCTTAATAAATATTGATTTTTAACGGTTTGCCCCAGGACTAACCAGTTGGCTGTATTTCTTGACATAATTTAAGATATTTCAAATTGTGTGTGCGGCTCTTCAGCAGGATGGGGAAATTAATTTTCCTTTGAACTCTTCACTTCCTGTTGTGTCTTACAATGGGATCCTGGTTACAATGTCCTCATCAGAACAGCCAGAAAACAGCACGGTATATGCAATTTTTCGATCTCTCCAGAAAGTTCTTTCCTTATGAAAATATAAACTTAGAAATCTTAAATATTTTCTGTACACAAAAAAATATTTATTTCAATAGTATTCTTTTAATAAAAGGCCAATACAGCAAGTTTTGCTAAATATGGTACAATCAGGCCAGCTGATTTCGTATCAAGGATGGCATATTTTATTTATTTTTTTCCTCCTGCAAACATAAGAAACTCCACTAAATAATAAATGATAATGTCTTTATTGCTCTAGACATCTGCACCGCAGGTGTTAAGAGCATGTTGTGAAAATCCTACACAGAAAAATAAAATGCATATATTTAGCATAATGACTTTACCAATAATACGCTTGATATTTTGCTTCTCACTTGTTTAAACACATCCCCAAAGCTACTGACTCGTTTTCCACCAAAATGTCTGAGGCATGCTATGAACCGTTTTAAACAGGGCTTCCATTATGAAGCCTATCGGCAACTTTCAGTTTAGAACATGTCAATGTGACAACCCTACAGTTGCTACACTTATACCTGGTGGATATTGATAACCTTCTCTGGTATTAGAAATGTTTACGTCCCGAATATTAGTAATTATTTTATGCTTCAAAGTGTCAAGAGTCTAAGGTTGTCCTGATGTAGTTTTATAGACCAAGGAATAATCGTACTATATTTCAAAAACCAAAAGAATTACCACCTCGGGGTGACCCAAAATTAAAGGCTAAACCAAGGGCTTTATTACCTGGGACCCCGACAGGGTTAATTTAATCTGCATTGTCAGCTCACTTAACTAGCTTAGAGAAAATGAGAACTACAGTAACTTAAAGTTCAATGAGTAGGTCTCTGTATGCTGCTCCTGAGGTGAATTCATAATAAAGTCAGGGGTGCCTATGTTAGTAAATTAAAGAGCTGCTTAATAAAATGTGTATTCAGAAAGTACTTTTACACAGGTACGAAATAAGTGTACTCAGCCCCATCGCTCAGTTGGCAATAGCATTGGCAATTCTTTATCTAGTATTATAATAGGACTCAGTCAGCCATGTAGTTGTAGTGCTCCAGCCGGAAAGTCACCTATTGCCTACATATGAATTAAAAGTACTGGAAACCAGCTTTGTACAGCTTTATCACAGAGTTGAGTTTGTATGTATATGTGGCACAATATCAATATAACATTTTATTTCCTATCATGTCACCTATTAATAACCGTTCTGTCTAAATATGGTTCTATGTTGGTTTATTAAAATTTGTATTTTTATAATAATGTAGAATTGTTTTCTGCATTATTGGCAGCTACATTTTAAAAAAATGGTATATGCAAAAATGAATGCTATTTAGAAGTCACATATGCCAACAACAACCCTGGCCTCCAGACATACAATGGATCCCTGGCCCGTTTAGCTCCAGTTGGTCAGTATTATATTGAAAGGTGTTTGAGGTTGAGGTTATCTAAGACTGTTTTCAATCAAAGCATATATACTGCTCTGGAAAAGCCTCTACGCTAAAAACAGATGGCTTAGTAGCAAGACTACTACAAAATTATAGATAAATTAGGTAGGTAGACAGATATATAGACTAGTATAGCCTGTATATGTTGTGGCTACCAGTATATGAAACACACCAGATCCGGACCCTGGTCTCAGCTTCATCAATAAAAGCCGTTTCCATGGTAAAGCCCGAGACACAGGTTCCAGCGAAACGCATTGAATTGGCTGCTCTGAGTCATTTGCTTGTTGTGCCCAATTATTGTGGACATTCTGTAAGTCTTATCTGTTTAAAGCGATACTGCACTATTCTGTATTTTATCCTCTTTTCCCAGAGGAAATATATATATATATATATATATATATATATATATATATATATAAATATATCATTGTGCTCGGGAGGTATTATATATATATTTGTGTGTTTGTCTGTTGGGGTTTCCTATCATCTCTAAAGCCCTCTTCAATAAGTAGTTTGGGGGATTGAAACAAGAGCGGGCATAGACCACACAAATAAGTTTCTAACCTAACACTGGTGTCAGGAAAACCTACAGCATCTTTCAAACGGTCAGGAACACACCTCAGAATGTGAGGTATACTTAACACTCTGTAAACCTATCAACACTTTCATGAATTGTATTTAACAATTCACAAAGCTTACCATTATGTTTCTTTGTAAAACAGCACTTATTAATATGCACGTACTAAAATAAATTACTTTTTTTTCTTAAAATACTACTTTAAATACCTGAAGGGTTGAATGGGTTTACGTACAGGTGTGTTTTCTAAAAATATAAACCCAGTTTTTAAGTATACTCCACTGCCCAGAACTCGTTAAAGCCAGTGATTATTTACCAAAAAGCCAAGATTCCTATATCGGATTTCTACCCATTTTACAGGATTCCAAATTAAATCATACTGTTTCCCCATAATATCTGAATGCTCCTTAGCCAATTACATTTATTTTTAATATTTAATGGACTCGGATATATTCTCTTTAGTTTGTTTATTCACGTCAGTGATTTTATTCAATAAAACTTTGCTTAGTCTCACTTTACTGTTGTCCAAAACAAAGTGGGTGGTGAGTTAATGACTAGGTATTGTGGAGAAATGCTTTTGTTTAAGAATATACTGCTGTCAGTAAATGTCTTAGTTAAGCAAGGGATATCATCAATCAGTTAAATTCCAGTTCACAAGACATCTTTATATAAATAGCACAATGAGCTATATAGTGTTACTGCTTCTTTACAAAAGCACAAAAACCCAAATGCAATGGGATTCTGGGTTGTGACATTGGAATAACATTGCGGGTGCAATAGCCTGGGTGTAATTAAATGAATTATTTTAGCAACGGGTTTCTATTCTTTTGGGAATTGTTGCTTTATAATATTTTAGAGTATTAATTATGACCAATGCAGGTAATAATGGTGAATGTTTCCACTTCTATTAGATGGAGTGTAACAAGACTGTGATTGTTACTGTGTTCCAGGCTAGCTTCATTTTGGAAGACTGGAAAAATGGGCGCCACGTAGGCTGCTAAACAGCTTTCTATTCCCTAGCAGGATGCGGGTGCCAAGCTAACCCCAATGACAGCTGGGCCCTGTGCAGCTCACAGTTGCCACTCAGTCTGCCACATGGCCCAGGGAGCAGTGGGACTGTAAAGATGCGACTCCTTGACTCTTGAAGGAAAGAAAAAAAAATCCCACGCTAATAGTTTCGCTTCCAGTCTGAGTTACATTTTTAACATTTAAGACTTTCAGTTCATACCACAGGTTTTCCGACCTGGCGCCAATCAGTATCTGCTAACGAACTACTAATGTTTTCCTTCGTAGTGGCTGTCCATATAATATGCCGGTATATACCATTTTGGACCACAAGTTGGGTTTTCCAAGCATATATTCTTTGGCACCCGTCACTATTATGTTAACTCTTTCAGTCCCTGTGCATCCATTCAGGTAGAATCATTCAAGCATGAATCTTCCTTTTCAGGAGGGATCTATCCTGCTTCCCAGCTTGTCTCCCCGTCTGTCCCTTCTAACAAATCCCTCCAGAGAGTTGAGATCCTCACCTACTGTCACCATCTGCATCCTGCATAGTGCTGTGCGGCTACAGATAATGTTACCTCCTGTTTTAACACGCTGCAAAATACACACAAGATATGCCTGTGATAGACAGAAGAAATATGAGAGATTTGCTGCTTTCCTTTAAAGAAATAACTAAACCTTATCCAGTGGGGTACCAAAAGGAAACTCTTTTATACCATACCCAAGCACTTGTAATCACGCTGTACGACTTCTTAGAAATGGTCTACATTTTTTTTTTTTTTTTTTAATGGATGATTCCCCAAAATATATTTAAACATTATATTTGTTTTCTCCCTAATAGTTATTTATGTATCGGCAAAATAAGATATCACAGCCCAGGTTAAGACAATAATTATGATGGAATGCATCCCATTTGGCATGGGACATAAACCAATGTAAATGAAGTATTATATATATCCTGGACTTTACGTAAACATGGTTTCTTCATAGTTTTTTTAAACATCTTGTCATTACAACTACAATCAAAATGTGCCTGCTATACCAGTTAATGTGCGACAAACTTGTATGTGAGTGCACATGTATGTTACATGTTTAAATGTGTGCTGCGTGATCTCTCCTGCACGTGCATGTATCATTGTGTTTTGTTTTTCACATCTTCAGCATTTACAATGTTGCATTAGTCATACGTGAAATCTATGTATTTTACAAATAAAATTACTTGTCACCAGTTAGTTTTGTACAAAAAACAGAGTTTATTTTCTTTGCTATAATATGTGGAGTCTGTTTTGTGTATTATTTACTTTTTTTTAAATTCTACAAACAGCATAGAGAACAAACTACCTTTTTAACCCTTTGAGTGACAGCTGCTTCAGCTGCATTGCTGGCACTCGAATGGTTAAAATCATTAAACCCAGGACTTTTTCAATGGGGTGGGGCCATCTCCAATAAGCTTGCCTGCTGGTGGGCCAATCCCTATAATAAAAAAAAAAATGTAACATATCAATGCATCTTAAAAAGGCCAGAGGCCATACAAGATTGAATGCGCGTATATCTTGCCCACGGGTATCCAAGTTGGACAGACCTGATTGTATCTGTCTTGGAAGACATTAACTCTTTCATACATAAAATGACCTGCATTCCTCCAGTTAGTTTGCAACTGCACAAGAATAGTTAGTCAAGACCCCATTGGGTTCATTGAACCCTAATGCAATTCCAGCTTTATCGGCCTATAGGAAGATTTGTCTGGCTTTCAACATTGTGAGGCCTGATATTTCAGTTATCTCCCTCATCTCTGCATTCTCCTCAAAACACTTCCAGACGTCCCGAGTTAGGAGCCGCATAGTTTGCAATCTCTTTTGAGTACCATGGTTACAGTTTTACAGTTAGCCTTTAGACTTAATCACTGTGAAATCAACTGCGAAAAATAATGGTATCTCGGATACACCAAAAAGAAGTCCGTATACTTAGCAAAAAAAAAAAAAAAATATGTTCGGGAGGAGCTTTTAGGCAAAGGAGACAATCCTGTGACAGAATTGGTTAACTGGAAATCTACGTATCAAAGAGCTTTTTATTTTTGGAATGCTTAGTATTATTTTATTTATGTATCTGCTTTGTGTTATATTTTATGGTTTTTCACACTGTTATGTGTGCTGGGTAAATGAAAAGGGTTAGGAATTTTACACAAACATGCATTGCATTGTGAAAGACAAGGCTGAGCTTTTCTCTATGGCCTGATGTTACGTGGAAATAATTGCAAGAGATGCAGGTTTGGAGATTTTTTTTCTTCCTATCTTTGGCAGATAGTAAAGCATATGCTTTGAAGCATAAAACCATTCCCAACAGACATTATCTATAACCCATCACCTCTAACTGTTTACTAAAGGTACCTTCCAACCTCACAAAGCTTTCTACATGTGCTATGTTCATGTGCTAACAATGCCACTAGTAAGGGAAGCAATATTTCTGGAAATATAAAGATTTTTATGATATGGTTCATGAATCAAATTCTTACAAAAGAATAGGATCAAATACAAATTCATAGAAATATGTGTACATACACACAAATTAATTATATATATATATATATATATATATATATATATATATTAATTAAACAGAAAGGTGTGCTCTTGATTTATTCCATGAATGGCTATATTTATTTATATATATATAAATATATATATATATATATATATATATATATATATATATATATATATATATAAGTGAGTCATATAAAGAAGAATTCAAGACTGTATTTCTCCTGAAACAAACAAGTAAAGCAGCTTTCATTCTGCGATTGTCAAAAACTTTACAATTTGCCCACTGCAATGCGGATGCCAACCAACGAATCAAAGGCATTCAGAATCTAGACAAAGAGGGGCTGATGCCAACCTCGGTGCCACTGGCAACCATTATTGGCATCATGCAGATTCTCTGCCTTTTTTTTTTCTGTACTCTTGGCACTTGATAAACAAAATGGCGGTTCTTGTAGAAACGGTCCACAGCAGAAGAAAAAAAAATGCTGCAGGGGCAGACACAGAGCCCACAAAAAAGATATTCTTCCAGGTTTTATAAGACGGCGATGTTTTGGGGTACAAGAGGACTAGAAAAATGCACAAGGGGTTTATTGTGGCCTGCTAAAAATATAAAAACATATTTTTAACAAATTTAAAATGTAGATTTTTTTTTTTTTAAAGCAATAAAACAGCGGTTTTATTTCCTTAACAATATATCTCAGAGTTTTGCTTAGGTTCCACCTTGATACACTCATCTCCACCAATCATGCATCTTACCTCAGGAGCAAATGTTTATCATTTAACCTCTTCAATGCTGGGGAGATTGCATTGATTAAAAAGGCTCTTAGGGAGTTAAATGTGAGCAAGGGTCAAAATAAATAAATAAGCAAAATAAGAAATTAAGTGTGGACTGTTAAATGAAAATAGCACATGCATATATTGGGCAGTCTTAATCCATGGGCATTACAAAGTGCACAATATTGACTTTACTATTTCTGGAAATTGTCAATATATTGAGGCATCGCTAAGTACTGCAATGCGGATGCCAACCAACGAATCACGGGCCTTCTGAGCAAAACAAAGAGGGGCTCATGCCAATCTAATGCCACTGCCAACCAACACTGGCATTCAAGCAAACCTTCCCTTTCTTTCTCTATTGATGCAATCAGATGTAACCAAATACACATTGCACCTCAGCTTTTTATTCTACATTCATTTTTTTTTTAACCTAACTCACTTGGATGGTGGTATTTCTAAATGCTCAGTTTATTTTTTACTTATAAAACCATTAAAAACACGAGCAAGACATTAAAAATCACAGAAAATCCCAATGTTAATGTCACCATAAACCAAAAATACAATACTATCACTCTTTACAAAGCGTATTACACACATGGAGCTCTGAATACATTATATAAAGGTGCATACATTATCATAAGACCCCACTTCCCATGTTTACTGTATATAAAAACATTACCCTCAAGCACTGCAAAGGGGAGGCATTAGACAGGATTTCTGAAGATGTATTTTTGATGAGACAGAATATAAAATGTAGCAGGCCACACCTTTCCCCCAAATGTATATAACCACAATGTCTTCTTAACTCCATTAAAATTTCTATAGCCTAAACCTTACTCAATTAGTGGCTTTTATTCTAGATCCAACAGATCTGATAGGTGTGGGTGAGAAAAGGCAAAAACATTAGCTCAATAACTCTTTCTACCCTGGGCAATTTGACGTAAGTATACCACATTGTGGCTACATTTAATGGCGTTATTGCTTATAATAGTGCACTTTTTGTCAATTAGTACAAATCGTTTCGTTTTGCACAAGATGACCTTTTGTCATCCAACGTATACCCTTATATTAAGAAATGTATTTTTTTTTTTTTTGTGGGAGGTTGTCAAACTTAGTCAAAGGATTTAAAAACCCCAAACAGTCAAAACTAAATGCACAGTTATGTGGATCCACTGAGAAATACCAACTTATAGAACGGAGAAGGACTCAGAAAAATTGGTTTAAATTAGCCATATTGAAAATTTGCTACTGCGTTAAAATAGCTCCCTACGGTGACTTTATGGAAAGCAAATAAAATTTCACGCAGTTTTTACATACGGCTGTCCTTTAATTAAAGGATGTTTTTTTTGGTTTTGTTTTGATTTTTACAAGTGCCTAAGCAGTTGCCTCAATCAAACCTTCCCTCTCCTACAAAATACACGTGTAACCTTTATTACCTGTATATTATGCACATTCTATTCTCCATCATCCATTTAAGCAATAAATAAATTGAACATGTGGCGTTAGATTTAACTTTATAGATCAGCACACAAAAGGAAAATAAAATGAAGGTATTACGGGTTAGATAAAAAGGGTAACTTCTGTACTAGGGTCGCGTTTGATGGTTTTAAGTATTGCTGATGATGGGTGTTATGGTCCAAGCCCTGTATGAGTGGGTGCAATTATTGCCTGCTTCTGGACTGGCAACCTGGGTATACATTTTTGGTAAAACCTCCTTTCTTGACCAATATTCTGCAGGTGTAGAGGCCTGCTGTGCATCATTTCATTCAAATAACTCCATCCTGCAGTACTCACTACAAGCAACTAACTATTCACCAGAAGCAAACAAAAACCTACACAAATTGCATGTGGGAATAGGCAGAGTGCAAAATGAATCACAATATATTACAGCTACGCAGCTGAGGACACTAAATACAAAACACCAATGGGTCTATTTGCTAAAATTCGACGTTGGCGTTCGACTTTCATTTTGAGACAATGTCAAATTTGGCACCCAACTTTGACTTAGTCTCAAAAATACCTTTTATCATTTTGCCTACCATTATATTCAGTGGGGAAAATTTGAACCTGGGTTTTTTTTTTTTTTTGTTTTGTTTTTTTTTAAGTCAAATTCAGGTGCTGAATTGTAGTGTAGTCTCAAAAGTCTCAAAATGAAAGTTGACCTCCAGTGTCGAATTTTAGTGGATAGACCCACAAGAGATGAGCAACAGGGAGTAACTTAATTTTGTAATAAAGTTAAACCAATTGGTTCATCTAATCTACATGTACTCTAGCTAGAGAAAACTTACATTTTGGTCGTATTTTCTGACAAGTATTCTTATAGCAAAAGCCTGTACATTTTTAGATTTCCAAATACTTATGCCCCACCTATAAGTCTTTTTTAGTGTATCCATTAGCGTTTGACAACATATACTTTATAGTACCATTATACCCACTACATTCAAAGTAAAGACTCGTTCCAGTCAGCTTCATTTTTGTACTCTTAAATCCCATTGTCTCATTGTGATGTACATAGCAAGTGACTCAGTAATGTAGTAACTGCCTATGCATGCACGAGTTAAACAAACTTTGTGAGCCGCCTAGGTTATTTCAGGTTTCCTCTACCTCACCACTTTGTGATCAAATTACAAGAAACAAAAACCCGAGCACCAAGAGTTAGGCTTTCAATTTAGAAAGCTCTATCTGTAGCCACAATCCTCCAGAATGAGAAATGCCTGCCATTGTTTAAAAAAAAAAAAAAAAAAAACAGACACACAAAATGTGGCATAGAAAATACCTGCTTGCAAAATGTTACCAGTGTAAAAACACCATCATCCAACTATCCAAACGCATCATTATTACTGCTTAATGTGACCATTTATTTACGTGTGAATAATCACACATTGGGTTTTTATGGGCTGGTGGGAGGAGAGTTGATGGTGTACTGACATGGCAAGGTGCCGCTATATTATGCTAATTACATGGGTAAAGATTCATTTACAGGCCATATTTCTGAAGAGCACAAAGTCAACATCAAAAATAATAATGAAACAGAAGAAAAAAAAGTTAAGAATCTAATGGGAACTCGAAGAGGGCAAAAGATTGAATTTAATGTCCAATCAGTTAGTTAGAGTTTGTCTCCAAGCAGTCTGAGGTACAACTGTAAAGACACTTGCTATCTTTAATAAGTCACATTTACTGTACATCTGTGCTTCTGTTCCTGCCGAGTATATGTGTAATTGAGTGAACTATAAATTTGAATACATGGACATAAATACACATTGAGCAAGATCTACCAAAGTGTGATATGATGAACATGTTTCTTTCCAGTGAGCTAATCCTTTCGATCCAAGAGAGTTATCCAAGAGGGTCTAAAATGTGCAACAATAGAATTATTTGTTCTATAGGATACTATTTGAGAAAGAAAGTTGAAGCTCACTGGACAAAATGTCCTCCAACGTATCATACCCTAAGTGTTTCAAGCTCGTTAAGTCGCAATCTGACTACATTGGTGGCAAACGTACAAAGAGCAATACCAAGTTAAAGCTTTGAATGTGCAGCATTGGTTTCTATGGCAATTGCTCCATTTTTAGGACTGCGCTCTAAAATTTATTATTTATACATTCTCTCTATGTACCTTCTCATATAGAAGTATTAAGATTATTTAAATTAACTAGCATTGTCCTGAATTTTTTTGTATTTTGTTTAAACAAATGTTGACATTAAATCCAAGCCAAATATAATCAATGTCACCAAATCCTGAAAAAAATCCTCTTAAATTGAATGCAATGGCTTTATAAATTATTACATTAGAACCTCAGGAGAGAGGAAAGTTCATCCACAGAACTGCTGTCTAAGTGTGTATGGGAACTTCACATTGTCTATTTGATATCACTAACACTGCAATGGAAAATATATTGTTTGTCTTCCGTGTGATATTACCGGGTTGCGCTTTCTGAACACGTGTTACCCAAATCATAGACCTGTAACTTAGCTTTCTAGTTCCTCACACTTTAACAAAGTTTGCACTTACTACTATTTTTGTATAAAAGTATAAATTTAAATAAATAACACATTTCAGTGTGTAGATGTGTTTATTTAAGGAATTGCTTCTCTAAATGCATCTACTGGACAGTGATACTAGTTTAAATGCATATTTAATACATAAAATAAATACACATTTGTATATACTCCCAAGTTGGTTATATACTCTTATGTTGTCTAGTAATTCTATATTATTCTATACATAGACACATATGGGGACACTTGGATCTTACCTTGGTCCTGTACGTAGTACGCCAAGAATAAATCAAGTTCCTTGACAGATACAGTTATATGATGTGGCTGGACGCAAAGTGCAGGGTTGGTGCAGTGTGGCGATTTCACAAGCCGTTCCCCGTCTGTACTTTCCAGGGGAATGCCTTTGAAGAGGATGACCATGACTAGATCCAGACGCCAGACCTTGTCGGCCTGCCGCAGGCAGTCAATCCTCCTGATTTTGCCCTTCTGGTCAGGGTTGGACAGCACACAGCAGGGGTGCTTCTTCCCCGTCACAGTGAGTACAAAATCCTCCCGGTACTCCTGGCGGATATCTTTGCGCAGCTTGGCCAGGAGCCTGGATGCCCATTTCTGTTTGATTTCTGGCTTCTCGCTTAAAAGCTCGTCCTTGACTGCCCTCTCCTCATCCTTTGACATTCGCTTCTCGTGTTTTTTAAAGTATTTGCGCTTACGGGCTTGAAGGTTGAACCAAGTATAGGCAATTGCACGAACATGTGGAAGAAGTGCTTCGATGAATGGATGGAACTCATCCTGCGGAAAGAAGAGATGTACAAATTAAACAACGATACAGCAATATTTACAAATATATTTTATATATATATACAAATTCCATTTTCCATTAATTACAGAAAAAGTTAGGCGTATGTAAAAAAAAAAAACTAAATAGCTGTAAAAACAAAAATAATTTTAAAAGTTGGTATTTTTAAGGAAATATAAAATACATATTTTCCGTACATGAACGCACACATACACATGCATCTACACATCCATTTATGTATATACATATTTACTTGTGTGTATAAATACACATACATATATGTAAGCATATAACACACACACACGCATATATTTTTATGTCGGTATGAAGATTTTGGAAAGGGTACTTAATATTTGCAATGAGAATAGAAAATCTGCCATTCCAACAATTATTATCACGGCACTCATTAAATGTGCATGCCAATGTAAATGCCATGCAGGATAAAGGAGCACAAAGCAATACATTCAATCTATAATGTTTCCTATCTAGCCTGATGGCTACGATGACTCCAAGCAGTACCATTTTTTTGGATGCCCGTGCCTCTTATATTTTGAAGGTTTTTTTCCCCTTTCTACCGAGAACACTACACAGTTAAGAAAAAAAAACAAGCAGAGATGTTCAGTAGGCAACAGTGGATGCCACAGTTCATTTCTCCTCTCGGTGGCACAGGAACACAAAGCAGAGATACAAGCTCAGTGCAGTACCACTCAGTTCCCGCTTTCAGAGCATGCTCTCAGCAAGAGACTGCTGGTGGCATAAGGAGCATGCGCCATTAAGCTACATCCATTTTCGTATCGGAATCACATCATTCCTATGGTGTCATTACAGAGCTAGGTGCAGGGACTAAATAAGACTGGCTGTATGTGGGTAACTCAAGTTTAAGTGTATTTGGCTAAATAGGCTGATGTGTTTCTAGTTATGGTCCCATGTCAGGCTGTGAGATGTTTACAGAGATTTCAAGTTATATTTTCTGAGGTGAATTGTAATGAAATCTACAGTGGTGGGACACGTGAAGCCCCAACTAATACAGTAAACAATGGGGATCTCTGTTACAAGTAGTACCCAGACTAATTGGTAAGATAATATCACCCCTATCCCTCCTAGGGGATAGAATTATATTGACGGGCTCCACTGAAACACCAACCCCTCTAGCAGGCAGGGAATACATCAAGAAATATTATTTAATATGAATGTGTAATGGAGGTTTTTCAATTGAAAACAGTGTAACAATAAAAAAAATAAAAAAAAAGTTGAAAGGGAGAGGTGGCAGTAAGGGGGTCAAACATTAAATATGTTTAACGAACCTCACAATTAAAAAAATAAATAAATAAAAACTTTCAATATATATTCTTTTTTTTCCCCAACAGTGCAACATCATCCCTGTATCGGAGAAAAAGATATTTGAAGCAGCTACTACTTAATGTATAACCTTTATATTAGTAAAAGAAGCTGTGTTCAATTAGTTTGGTTATTTTCTAGTCTTGATAAAGATCCTCAGTAGGAGAATCGAAACAACGATTCAGTGTTTTTTTAACAAGAATAAAGCATTTGGATATTTTTATATTTTAACTCACGTGAATACTTGGAATTTTCTTTGGATATATAAAGATATATATATTTTTTAATCCTACATATTCTTAGCTTTATAAAAAAACAAAAAAAAAAACAACTTTCACCAATCCTATGGAACAAGTTAACCTGTTCAGGGGCAGCAAGCTTGTAAACCACTAGTCACATTGAGTTCCTAGCATCTTTATCATTTTTTTGGGAACCATTTATGTTCACAGAGGATGGCATTATTTTAATGCCATCAAAGCCCTCCTCTCATTTCCCTTGCCTGAGCTACACTGTGCACCAGTGGATTTATGTACCCCTTGTTTGACAACAGTGAATTTGTACAAAATCTATAGCAAGTAGACAATAAAAAGACGGCACCTTGGCATGCCGCTGGCATTCACAGTGCCTGTGTGTGCTGGGATATTATGACTGCACCACTGGTCGTACAGAGATTTTGTGGAAGGCGCACATTACAGTTGCTGTAACAAATAAAATCCTGAGTGATCATGTTGCTGCATTTACAGCTTATCTCATATTTATTATAATGGCTGAGTTAGCATAGAAAGAAAGTCAGGAAAAGTCGTCTCATTTTCCCGGCACATCTTGTGGGAAATTTGGTAGTCCACAGCCAGACAGTCATGTCAGAGCACCACTGGGCATATTGTATACTACGTCACGGCTAATTAAACAACGCAGTAACCAGAATACGGTATATACAATGGGGAACTAGAAGGTATAAATTTGGCATGACAGTGAATTAACTCCAAGACAAATGTACTGTTTACAAGATATTAAAAACTAGTTAAATGCATTGCAACGGTCCAATGTAATCTTACAATACATAGTCATGCTTACACATAAAATAATATTAATTATAACAACTATCTTTTATGGATGCCTTAATAATAATAATAATAAAGAAGAAGAAGAAGAAGAAGAAGAAGCTTTATATTTTTAACATGATTATTACTAAACAAATTAATCAACGCTAAAACAAAATACAGGGTGAATTTACACTGGGGAAAAACTCACACATAACCTGCTTTTAAACGCACTCTGTAGTAGGTTCAATCACTGTTGCTAATGCATAAAAAAGTGATGTATTTAATTTTTTTTAAGTTGAAAGAGAAAACTATAACAGTACACTATAATTTAAAGTATTTATTTTAAAAAAAACGGGAATGTGAGACTGTACGTCTGCCCAAAGTCAAAGTGCCAGGGAGAAAATAATTCAACGGACAAAATTGTTACAGCATAGATATCCATAACTATATTTAACTTCCAAATAAGTAATACAAGGAGTTAAACCACAATCTGTTCTTTGTGTGGGAAGGCTGCAGTTTTCTGAAAAACCCGCAGCCCACGATAAGACTGCCCTATCTCAACACAGGCAAATTTGCCTCCTTTTTCCTTTACCTAAATTCGTGCACAGAGTTTGGGAGAATCTCCCAATGGAAAACAAATCACCTTATCCTATGATGACTTTAGAGATTTTTTTTCTGAATGGATGTAACTGAAACTGTTTAACAAGGAAAAATGAAGTCAAAATTGTGTTTTAGAAAAAGAGGGAACAATTGATTGTTAAAAGTTAAATTATTAGACACGGTATGGTGTTGCCATCCAAGAATTATTCATTAAACACATGAGATTTATAATTTTGATTATTTACATTTTTCAGTCACAAAAAAAGAAAAACTTAGTTAAAACAATAACCTGTATAGGTAATTGAATAAAAATACTGTCTGTGCATTTCTCACTTAAAGCGTATATATTTAATTTACTAAGCACACTGATACCTGTAAAACATGGTAAAAGGATTATGGATTATAAACCTATTACTAAAAACAAAAAAAACAAGGCAGGTGTGTGCAAATAATGAACAGCAGTGCATTCTGTAAACCTTAACCTACTAAAAGAAGGGCTTTTTAATACCCAGCATACTTTGCTGCTAGACTACAGAGAAGGCCTGTAGTGCATTACCTCTTACTATATATCCATGCGCCGTTATGATAGTGGGGAATTATGAAAACTCTGTGTATATAAAGATATATATATATACATACATACACACATATGATGTAATAAAACATTCCAAAAAACGTGTATGTATAGTACAGGATTATGGAGGCATCTATATTAAGCTGCAGGATCACATACACTGAAATAATACTGTTTTGCAAAGGATTGTAAAAGTATAGCGCACAAAGCCAAATATTTCTATCTTTCAGTAAAATCACTGCACTGTACATCATTAGGAGATTCTTTCTGCATCTGGAGTCCTTTCAAACAATGGACTGCTTGCCAAAAAAAGTGAACCTCATTAAAACTTATCTTAAAATGGAAAACTGAAATCAAACTTTATACATGCTCTCGCAAACGGTGCAGAGAAAAAAAACCACTTGTGGACTTTAATTATTTTTAACTTCTATATTAACTCTGCAACAAAACAAATGTTTTATTTTGTGCATGGCAATCTTCTCTACCTACTTTGTTTGACTTACAAATGTTAATTATATCAAGTCCCAAACATAGTTTGTGAATATAAAAAAAAAAAAAAAAAAATTTTTAAATAAAAGAAATAAATAAAAATAATTGAAATCTTGCAACTATAATAGGATATGAATATAATGTTCCTTTTTTTATTTGTTTCTTCCATTTCTCTATTTATTCTAAACCTCATATTTGATTTTTTTATTCTGTATTCAACTTATTTAGCATTTTGTTACAAAGACACATAACATAAACAAAAACATTTACATAATTTGTATGTATTTTAAAAATGCTAAAATAAACTTTTTGAAAGGAAACAATATTCACAAAATTAATATTTCATTCTAAACTAGTCGCCACTTGATCTGCGAACGAAGAATATAATTTAAAAAAAGTTATATTTTCCATTAAAAAAAAAAAAAAAAAAAAAAGATATAAACAATAGCCTTTATTACAAAAATGGAAATACATTTAAACATATCTAATTTTCTAGAATGATATAATGTTGGTATCGGGATATTGTTTCTGCAAGATATGAAAATATAAAATATCCCAGAGTGACCCAAAGTGCCACATACACACTTTTAAATTGTGCTACCACAAATTCTTTCTGTTTGACATTTGTGCAGTCATATAGGTCATATCCTGCACTTCTGGCCAGATCAAAACTCATGCTGTGATAACCCTGTGTCTATATTCAAAACATTTCACGGTGTCTGGATATTGATACACCATTGTGTTCTGTCCTTACAAAACTTATATGCAGATTACACAAATAAATAATGGTTAATGTTAAAAAAAAAAAACATTAAAAAATATATTAAATTAAAAACAAACACATGCGTGTATGTATATATATATATACACACACATATACATACATACACACACACACGTATATATATATACATATATATACATATATATATATATATATATATATATATATATATATATAGACACACACACACACACACACACACACAGTGTGTGTGATAACATTTTCAAATTTAAAAATTTAAAAACATAGCTTTTCAAAATACACGCATTACTTGGCAGATAATTTGGCTTCTAATGCAGAATTTTACCAGACTATGCACGAAATATAAAAGTAATAGATTAGAAATAATATATATATATGCTAATAAATACATTCATATTTAAATATGCTTGTGTATTTGCGCTTTTGTGCAAACATGTACATACAGCTGTATATGTGTATATACAATAAAAAATACTCACATTTTTAAGGTCAAGTAAATTATTTATAATCAGTAAAGACTTTATGGATAATATGCAAATAAATATATTTAGGCAAACAGCTTAACATATACACCAAATGCTGTGTGTACATACGCTCTGTACACACTTTCAGTTGTGCATACACCAATTTTTAACTAATGTGAATAAATTATAAATCTGTATCTACTTTATAGGTAACACATATATTTTGACAAAAAAAAACTAAAATTAAATATTTTCGTATAGTAAAGGTATACGTATGTATTATAATTTGCAAACCAAGTGCACGAACACCAAGCGTGTAAATTACGTGAAAGTTGAAAAGTGAGTCAGTGCAGAGCGCATGACAAAATAACAGTACCCGAATCTCTCCCAGGTTAAACTACTTCTAAGTCACTCAAACTCATATGCCAAACAAAATAGAAACAGTAAAAAAAAGTGTCGGCCAAAAAAACTACAGGGCTGCATCCAATCACTGAATAAGTCTTATCATTGTTTTCATCTTCATTCACAATTTGGAAATGCCTCTGTCTATTTGAAAAAGCAATGGTTTCTAATTGTCAAATCATTTAAATGTTAATTATTTGCACATTTCCACAAATGGTCTCACTCCTGACAGTATTACAAGTGACTCAAAAATAATATGCCCTGCACCCAAACGGAATACATTTTAGATATTTGCTTTTGCCAATGGCACATATCATGGCCAGACACAGGTTTTTGTTATTCTGCCACTGTTTTGTCCCAAAACCTCCCCTTCCTCAACATGATGTGCCTTTTGTCAGATGTATTCTTTCTTAAACTGGTGATAATGACACATAGATCCCCTGCAGGTACCACAAAGAAGAAGAAAAAAAAAAATCTCTTATTTTAACTCTTCACATACCCAAATTACAAGTAACCATGAGGTGCCATAGAAAATATATATATAATAATCTTTGCTCCAATTCTGTAATATATATTTTTTATGTTATTACATGACAAATTAATGCAAAAATATGATTTTTCAAAAGCTACAGTACTACCAAAATTTAATTAACATATGGATAAATGGTTTACTGTCCATTTTGATACCAGCAAAATCTTAACAGCAGTTAAAATTAAGGTGTGTATATATATATATATATATATATATATATATATATATATATTTATAATAATATAAGTCACGGTGATATAGAGTGCGACATATAAAAAAATGGAGCACATGTTCAGCATCACACTGACGCAAAATGTGTAGGGATTGGTCACACAATTCTTGCGTTGTTAAAGTAGTAGATCTACCGCTACACAATAGTATGTGATTATTGCTGAGCAAAATGGATAGTTCTTTCTCTAGTTTAAAAGAGAAACAAATGGGAAGGTTCTTTTTTTTTTATGAATATTTCTCTTTCTTTGCATATCGACCTAAAACATGACAGACCCACCATTAAAAACATCCAATTTATGCACATATTAGTTTTGATATACAATAGTGATATACCTAATATTTTGAATATCAGGCAATCAGGGAGCGAAAGGCATATTGCTAGAAATAGTAGTAGCAGTGTTTCTTAAGAATATATTTAGATTTTTTTAAAGCATAACAAATTATGGCAAAAAAAGTAATAATTATTAAAATAATCACATTTTCTCAATTAAAAAAAAAAAATCTAGCTTTGTATTAATTATGCCCATTGTATTTATAAAGAGATATATACAAAACTTCAATATCATATTATAAGACATTTGGGGGATACACACAAATACATATGTCATCAAATAAAACAGGCAGAGGGTTAACAACAAAGGGAAACTGACCCCATCCTTAATCTCACCCATCACCCGCAATTATCCTTAATGCCACCACAGCAGACAATACATTCACGGCTTTTGTATGTTCCGATGAGAGTTAGTCAGTGCAGCTATTTAATTGGAGTTCGTAGTGACCTGGCTCGAGCACAGTGCCATCTATACTGCAGTGTGAGTTTCAGGATAGAATGCACCGAGCAGGAATCAGACGAGAGCCTTTCCCCCGCAGCATAGAGTCTGCACACTACGTGTGTCTGTCCCTTTATGCGACACATCCATATGGGATGCCCTGTAGATTTTATCAAATGGGAACTAAGAACCAGTGCTGGCTCGTAAGCTTTTATCTGCCGTTCTTCGAGCGCTGTGGGTATCAGCTTTACACTAATGCTTTGCAAAAGTTTCATTTAAAATGAAAGTAAACTCACTTCTCAAATCTTTACCTGCACTAAAATTACAAGGGCATGCCATTGATTAACATGCTATTTACAAAACAAAAGCAGGTATTTAAACAGTGATCTGTTTATCTTACGAAAGGGTGGGTGTTATTTCATTATTTAAGCTGGCTATTCCCGAAAAATGAACTTACGAGTGAATTACAAAATTCAGGCATTAAGAGCGGAGTTTGGAAGATTCTCTTATCTGTCTATATGTCCAGATCAGGTCTCCTTTGTAGTGGTAGCTAATTGTAGCAAGTTAGATTTTGTCCTCTATCCCCCATTGTAGTGGTACCTAATTATAATGAGTTTGATTACAGCCTTCATACTTAGAAATGATGACATTATTGCTACCCAAACTCCAGATTCTATTTTCTGTAGATGTGGTGAGAAGTATAATTCTTTTTGTTTTTGTATCAGTGCACTGAAAAACCCCAAAAGCCCCTTCTTTATAAACAAGAAGTCGCTGCAACCACTTAACGCACAGCCCATTCATTCATTCACAAGCACACGAGCCCATGTAAGAGTTTCCTATCCTGAATTGTGACAGAGGACCTCTCTGGCAAAGGGTGAGTTAAAACGAAAAGCTGGTATACAATAGGACAAAGCAAAGACTGTACAGCATTGATCTGATTCAAATAAAAAAAAAATCCCAAACAAGATAAAGCCTTTTTGTTTTGCAATCTATAGTGACATTCGGTTTCGCAATCTTTTTACTTGGAAGGTAAGAGGGAGCCTTTTAACAGGTGTTTACCTGAGAGTTAACATTTAAATCCAGTATGTTATAATTTAATGAACTGCATTGCTATTTTTATATCATGTAAATTTAGTCCCCAATGCAAAAAAGGATGCCACAATTTTTACTAAGCGGGCCCAAAGTAATGGGGGATCCTAAAACACGATCAAATATATCTGAATCCATCTCAACTCCATCCTCCTTGGGCCTGTGAGGGTTAATGCTATTGCATTTTAAGCACACATCAAGAATCACACATCAGAATAGTATCACGAGTACATGTCTTCACCCAGTAAAAAGCATTACTTCAGCCCCACATGGGAACAGTAAGCGGCATAACATCGAAACAGATAAATGGTACACGAAACACCCCTGTATACAACTGTCGTAACGGAGAACAAAGTACACAAGGACCCTAAAAGTTGATTGCTAGGTCCCACCTGCTATACAGAATATACAAATCACTGACAGATATTTGGTATGAGACGGGAACATACAACCCTGCTGTTAAACAAGAGCAATGGAAAAGGCACCAGTTAGTACCCAAAGTACCTGAGTCAGGCAGATAGGAGAATACATCATGGCTTGGCTTGCACGGATCCCCCAAATAGCATCCAAGGGGGCAGCTTTCACCTATTCATTGTACACTGGCACTGGAGGCAGAAAGCAGTCCGGTG
This sequence comes from Pelodytes ibericus, assembly GCA_036172795.1. Taxonomy (NCBI): domain Eukaryota; kingdom Metazoa; phylum Chordata; class Amphibia; order Anura; family Pelodytidae; genus Pelodytes; species Pelodytes ibericus. The sequence goes on along the minus strand of CM069860.1, from coordinate 75,893,138 downwards.
TCCTCCTCAGTATAATCCCTGGGTGAGCCCTGTGTAGGTGGCACCGCTGCCCGCTAGCATAACGTGCCCAGGAGGAAGAGGAGGGTGCTGCAGAGTTCGCAGGGTGTTGGATTGTATCAATAATAGAACTTGTGCTGGCTGTATTGCACAGATCCCACAGTAAGCATGTCCTGTATCAGCTAGCTCCTCCTGTCTCTGGCTCTCAAACTTGCACTGGTTACACCCTCTGCACTGCTTCAGCTTTCCAAATCAGACTTAAGGATTTCGTGTGTTTTTTTTTTTTATTATTATTATTATTTAATTACACAATCATCAAGAAGACACACTCCTCCCCCTGGTGCATTGTGTGTGCAGCTCTTCTATATGTACCTCCGCCCCCTTCACATGCACACAACTTGCAGGGTACCGGCACCCAGCCGGAGGAGGAGGGGTTAACTCATATAAGAGAAGGTAGGGCTGCTCTTCCTCTCTTCGCACTAGAATACCTATACCAGTGCCAGCTAAGACATTGGCACGCCAGCTATTGTGGACTCAATTTCCGAAAGTACACAGCCATTTGGCTGGCTGAGAACCATGGTAAATGTAATCCAACGACAGCTGTAGTGCCATCACTGACCTCTACTAACCTACACATCACTGAGCGCCCCCCCACTACATAGCGTACAAATGTAAAGTGCATGTACAGTATAAGCATATGTGCATTCCACATGGGATTTAAATATCTATGACATGATTGCATTCACATACAAATCCCAGAAAATTACGGTGATGAATGGGGTATATGCCTAGAGTGACAATACCTCCCAAAAAAAGGACACTAAAGCAGAGTAGCATTGATTTTAATAATAATAATAAGCGCCCTAATAAATGTGAATTGTGGTCGCTCTAGTTCAGGATAGCTGACCCTTGACACTGTAGCTGTTTTGGAATACAGCTCCTATGATGCTCAGCATGCCCCCATGAAATGAAAACTATTCATCCGACACCTCCATAACCATGCACATATATCTAAGAGGAATGTAATCTACTAATGAGAAAAACAGTAAACTTTGTGCAGAATACAACAAACAGTTACTGTACCCTACAAAGTGCATTGCACATCTGAACTCCTTTAATAAGTATTCATTGGATAGAAAGACACATTTGGTCTGCATTTAAGTCTTTAATAAACTCTAGGGTGCTAACAAAAGCTGTATAACGCGTGTACGAGACCGATTCTGTATAACAACTGAAGACGTTGAACTGGCACAGTAGTGGCTGCCTTTTATACGCCCTGTGCCTCACCTCTTGATTTCCCGCCCCTTGCCCTCCCTCTCTGCGGTTATCTGGGGTGAGGGGAGCCGGGTGTGGCTCCAGCAGACTTCCTTAACTCTTTAGCTGCCTTGCACAAATGAACTGACCAGAGGAAACATGTATAGGTTATTGTCGAGCAAGACTATGACTTAAAAAGCAGGGATTGTACATCATAAATATGTTACGCTTGTAGCCAATCTTTTCCTTCTTTTCGTGCATTTTTTACAATACTTTTCATGTTATAATACCTGTCACTCCCTCCTGAAAAGATATTATGCTACAACATTTTTATTCCAAAGCCACATTATTGTGTGACAGCACTGGGGTACAGGTTCCTATCTGCAGGCTGCAATAGCCACAGTTGCCAAATGGTTCAGGTGCTTAAGCGGTTAATGGCTGAAGTAAGTGGCCAGGGACATATAAAGGATTTGGGAGGCTGAAAGCAGCTTCTTTTTCCCACTCTCCCATACACTTAAGAGCTGACAGGGGAGCCGTATAACATTCCTGTCAACTCACACTCATTTGGAACATGTCCTACTCATTAGATATACGCAGGTTTTCCAGCATCAGTGCCCTCTGAAGGGTTGTATGTAGCCTCATGCTTTAAATTCGTGCATTATAGCAGGGTGCTATTTCATTGGTTTGATTACACGCATTGGTGACTTATGGTTGGGTAAACCTTTGTATGATAGGAGAGGTGCATTATATTACAGGGTGTTAAAGACTACAGAGTCAGAAAGGGATCTTTTCAGTTACAAGAATAATGCTCATATTCCAAAGATGGGGGGGGGGGGGGAGTTTCGACAGATTAGCCTGACATTTCCCTATCCATTGAATGGGGGTTCTAATCAAAATTAATAAACTTCCAATATTATTTATACCTCCCAGATCCCATCTCAATGAAGAAACTTGTAAAATAAGTCAATACGTCAAATAAAACCAGTTTGAACATTTGTTCTACAAAGATTTGAAGATCTGAAGCAGAGAGGAACTCTATTTCACATTACGACCTACAAAACATGTACCTCGCTAATCTTCAGCATGTACTAGGTAACAAAGTACATATCTAGAGCACCAAAGAAGCCAAAATAATCTCACTAGTTATGAATGCACGTTCCAGTTCAGTTCTTGTGGAAGCATCTGCCAAACAACAAAACCACAAATATAAAGATAATCGCTGCTTACACTCCAAGTCCTAACGCAAGGTAAATACAGCATTCCTATTTCCCATTGCTTAAGTTTTCTTAAATGATCGTGGAAGTCAGACTGAACATCACAATTAGGAATCCTCATCATAAATGATGAGTCAAATCAGCCAAGATAGCTTACATGTGGACTGGGCCCTAGTATTTCTATAAACAGCCCTGTCCATAAGCATTAATAGGAGCCAGACATTCATTTGAATAATCATTTTTGGGTGATTGCTGCATAGCACAATAAATATATCTCTCTTTCCGTCTGAAACCCATCTGTGATGGTACACTGAGCAATGTACCACTTTTTACTGCATTGTTGGCTATCGTTTTATTAGGATTAAAGGCTGATAGGAACCGCAAGCTCCTTTGGACAGGTCTTCATTTAGTCTGTAAAGTCCTGCCAAGTGTTCTGCCATAGTTGTGCTGTAAATATATAAGAGCCAGTGAAGAGGAATGCTAGTTAGGGAATGAAAGCCGTTTGCATTGAAAATTCAATTCATACAAGAGTGTTCCAGCTGGTGTGAACTGAACAGGGACTAGGGACCGACAGCCAAAAAAGCAAAATATAAATAAAGAAATGAGTGCATGTTTAGGGCCAATGCCTGTTTGTGGTTTTGCTGCCTTGTCTGGTGTACAGAAATGCTCCACTTCAGTCAAGTGTGTGAGTGGAGTATGCTGGTGGGGACACAAAAGGAATTCAAATCAGGTATTCTGAGTTTAGTCTGCACACTGGAGAAGGTAAGTCATGTCAAGCCAACCATGAAATGGTCACTTTTAACCTCTGTGCTGTCCTCATTAAGGAAGCGCTCAGACTCGGCCCAGTGGATTAAGTGGAGTGGGGTGGGACTGGGAACAAAATCAAGCAGCTGCTGTAATTCTCCTGTGCCTTCCAAGCACAGTTTATATAGGGACAAGGCTTGAGGCGGCCTGGACTCTTACAAATTCCCATGTTAACTCTTTAAGGACACTGTAATTTAGTGCCAAATTCTTGGAAACTCCAATTCCTTTTGCGAGAGTCAGTTTTGGGGCATTTCAGAAATAATTACTTTAAAAACAATATAATAAAGTTCATTATTTTAACTTTCCAGGATACGCTTTTTGGCCAATATCTGGATCCATTGTATGGGTTAAAAATGGAATATTGCTACAGTTTTTTCTTCCACGTCATTTAAAACATGTATAATAAAAAGTGTAGCTAGAGTAGGGTGACTATAAGGAAGAAAATAATAGACATCATTTATGAGAATATTTATACTCCCTAGCAAATTAGTCTGATATTTTTGTATTTATTTTATGTTTACACAAAACTTAGCAAAAACTAATGAGCATAACAAAAATAATTAAAAATACAAGCACATAAATGCGTGCTAATTAATACCATTTCATCTCTTTCATACATAATATTCTAGATTCGCAATTCTTATCACATTCTGGATCTGTCCTTAAAAAAAAATTATATTTATCATTATATTTCCTAAATAGTTTATCAAGCAATTTAATGCCAATATCTTCCACAGCATCAGTGTCTAACTTGTCGCCTATAGGCAGGATGTATTATTTAATAACATGATAGAATTCATGTACCACATCATAATGTAATACTTTAGAATAATACGCTGCCCTCCATATGGTTAAGTTGGACAGCCTTGTTGAACATCAAAAATTAAATACGCGTGAATAGAAATTTGCAATTAAATACAAATATTCCAATTATTAAATTATAGCATTATGTTTTACTGTAAAAGAAATAAGACTACTTTACTCCTCGGTTAATGGAGGGTTAAAAAAAATCCTCAGCAGGGCCCTACGAAAAAAAGAAAAAAAAAAAGCAGCTAAGCATTTAGTGACTGGGCTGAAACACAGCTCTCATATCTGAGAGGGGGAGGGGAGAGGAAAGTACAGTTCACGTCCAAGAGAGAAACTCTGACTTTGGAGGTAGGACTTGTCTGCCTGCCAAAAAAAAAAAACTGGGAGAGAGAGAAAGAAAGAGGAGAGTTGGTGGGAGGGGGAGTAATGCAGTCCTAGGGTAACTATAGACTTTATTTTTTTTCCCCTCAGCCTGTCTTTATTTTCCATTGATATTACATTTCATCCCACATAGTTCTTAGCTGTTTGTTACCTTAGCATAACTCTACAAGGCTGACTTTTTCTATATAAAATCGGAGAAACCTCTTAACTTACGCAAGTGCAAAGTGCCATCTAAAAGCTCTACTCTTAGGGATCAATAACTCCACAGATTTGCAGAATGCCGTTGTGGTCCACTTGACAATCTATCTAAATATGATGCAATCTAGCTGTCTTTTTTGTGACTAAACAGTCCCCATGGCAGTCGCTGTTTAGTATCGTAGCGGCCTCAAAAGAGAGATCTGCCCCTTTTAACCACTTGTTTACAGCTACTTGCAGCTGCCTTAAAAATCAGTTTACCCTTTCTGAGCTACAATGTACACTCTTTTATATTAAAAAAAAAAAGTTTCTTTTAAACTTTTTTTTTTAAACTTAACTCATAGCCAAGCTCCCACCTTGTCTGATCTGTAGAAACAGTTTAACGTTTCCCCTATGGGCATTGCTAAATGCTGCTAATAACCTTACTGTCATTCCTGTGCACTCTGCCTGTGTTATAAATTTCCTACCCATTTACAAATCTGAAGCGCTGTACATTCCCGTAGGCTGAGCATGCCCCACAGATGAATGGGGTAATTGACTGAACCGGGGATAAGTGGGAGGATTTTTGAAACCACAGGATATTCCCAACAAGCACTCTGCACTGGAATACAAACCATACTCATTTTTTACCTTGTCCTCAATGTTGATGCCACTAATCTATAAAAAGAGGCTTCATTTATATTGGGCAGGAGTCCTGCATTTTTTATTATAATTTTTTTTAAAGAACATCTTGGTTCAAATTTGAGTTTGTTCCCATTCCAAATAAGTTTGTCTGTGTAACTCCAGCCCTATAAAAGGGAAAAATAAAGGGTTCTGCTAATTTGTAATATGGATGTTGTTCCTTTAACACCCCACCCCATGCTGTAGCTGCCCTAAGGTACTAAGTATTCTGTGTTAAAGAGACAGTTAAGCAAGAAAAATGTGACTACCCACTTAAATATGATGTGCTTATAGTAAAATCCTGTAAAATATTTTGGGGAGAGCCAAAGTCCTCAAAATCATCATAAGCTTGCCAAACCCTGTACAAACCAACAACCATTAGATTCAATTATAAATAGTATTTAAAATTAAAACTGTAATATCTACAGTAGAAACGGGCTGTACATGAATTGTTTTTTTTTTATCTGACCTCTTTTATTGGATAGCTTACGCTCACAACTAATTACAATTAAAATGCCATGCATAGTTATCACAACATTCATTAGACATACTTTCTGAAATAAAAAGATCATATAGTAATCTTGACTACCTGACACACTTTGAAAGATCAGTAAATATACAAAAAGCACACGTTCTCACAATTATATGGAAAATAGAAATAAATGTTATACTACATGGAATCATTTCAAGCCTGAGATTCCCCAGGAAAAGTGTAAAAAAAATCTGTCTGCCCGTCACCGAGATGAAGTATTTTACCTCACAGTTTCATGTAATTAAGCCCTGTGAAATAAACTAGTGACTGATTTTTCTTAACTATGTAACTGCCAGACAAGCCAGCGGTACTCTAACAGCAATAGTTACAGCTGGGAGCGCACTACGCTTTTTTTTTTTTTCCATGTGTGTTCACTATTTTGTAAAAGTTTTCTAATCCGGTTTAGGTCAGAGCAGTTAACCATATCATGTAAAATTATTTGAATTCTTTTTTTTTTTTTTGAAAGCCTGATTTAATCTGCAAAGGAAAAATAGAAAGGAAATATTTGAAATGTACATTCTGTATCCCCTGCTGCTGTCCTCCTAGGCACTTCTAAGCTATGCTAAAAAAAAAAAAAAAAAGAGCCGGACAAGCCAGATCACTTCAAAGAAAGTTAGACTTAATCTTGTGTGTTTTGGCGCCTTTTCCCTGCCAGCTACTGTACTTAAAAAAAAAAAATGGAGATCTTGTCTGTCCTGTCTCAAGTTCAATGGCAGCCCCTCTTAGTAGCAGGAGAAGGGGGAGTGGGGGGGGTGGAGAGGAGAGGGGCATGTTCAGTGCACTAATAATAATTCAGATCACGCCACCTCAGCTCCTTGTGTCAAAGTAGAGAAGGGGTGTCCCACCCCTCCAACCTGAGTGCTGCAAGCAACTCACAAACAAACACTCACAACAGAGGCATGCACATGTAGCCAAACTAACTTTCCTCTCAGAAAACTATACCTTCTGATTTTGTAACCACTGTGTATACATAAAGAACTATATCCTATAATAGGAACTGCAAATCAATCGGTGCACATACAGACTGTATGATAAATATGACTGCTGTCCAACTGGAAGCCTGAAAGCCTGCTGCAACCCATATTATCTGGGGGATATTTGGTAAGGCCCCCATCCTGCCTTAAAAAAAGCTCAAAAACCCAGTTATTTTACACCATGAATGTAATAGTGTCTGCTATGCTCCTGAATACATACTAAAATGTTAGTTCTAGAGAAATTATAATAATATTTATTGTATCTTTATTATTAGTGTCGAAATGTTACACTGAATCCTTATAAACGGTTATTTCACTCTGATTTTATACTGGCATTGATGCTCTATTTACTTAGGGCATATGTATGTATATGTATCGACCGTAAGAATGATGCATTTCTAACTAAGCAATATTGATGTGTGTCGTTACCTAATGTAGAAAGAGCAGTATTGGGAAAATAAATAGAGCAATCACTATGGAAACCAAAGGAAATGTTCCTGTTGAATGCACCATTTATCTGTATACATGTTTTTTTTTTAATGCAAACTGCCATTGAAAGCAATGATATGTTCCTGCTTATTGCTATAGACATTACCTTTATAAATAAATCATAATATGGACTACAATATAATGTTATTATACTACGAAGTATCCAAACAGAACTGGATTTTTTACACTATGCATTGCAACTGTGATTTAGTTTCTTTAAATGCCTTAAATCATTAATAAGCCTAACAAAGTGTTATTTTCCCAGTATTGTATGAAATATTAAAAAATATGATTTAGTATGAATATAAAAAAATAAAGGAGCATTTAAATAAATACTACCATTGCCATATAAAATACACAAATATATAGCATTGAAATACATACTACTGTCCCATAGAACATAGAGAGAAATGCTATTTGAAGATAACAAGTTTTCTATGTCACTGAAGATGGGATAATATAACATCATCACATTAAATTCTATAGTTCCATAGACATTGATAAAATATCAGAAACAGAATATAGTACAGGAAACATTCATACACAAACAAACATAATGGAATGCAGTTAAACACCATTGCACTGGTCTTGGTATGCAAATCACAGTTATATATCACTTAACCCCATATTTTAGAATCGATTTGTGCTACAAGGCTGCAATTTTATCATTGAAAATTTATCCGAATAATATCCTGCACCAAACAGGTGTGGGCCAGGTTAGTTTAATAAGATTCTGCAGACAAAATAAAATAGCCTATGAAGGATATCGGTATGTTTTGCAAATATAAATTTATGTTAGAGATAATTAACGTATATACTGTATGTCTAGTATAGAGGATCAACAAGGGCTTTATGGTACGTTTTCAGTCCCAGAGCTTTGGAAACAGGAATAGCAGGCATAAGTCAGATCATCGAGATATAGAACACAAGGGATGCTAATCAAAAGAAAATTATCCACGATGAGTGAAATTTCAATAAATGTAATGAACACGTATAAATGACGAATCAGATGTAGCTACTGCTTTCAAAACTTTGGTAAGGAACAAAAATAAAAGATTAGAAATAAACTCTTGAGATGAAAAATGAAAAATAATAAGTACATTGATTAGTAATGGCTTCTATAAAACTAGGAGTACATGTGAAGGTATTGCCCAGAGATAAAATGAGCCACACCTTACACTGTTTGGCAAGGGAAATCTTTACATAGCACACACTATATCTAGCAGATCAAACCCATAGGGGTTAAACGAGGATATACGTTCCAGTTCATGCATGCACCAGCCATGGAAAACAAAACCCCTACACAAGAAGCCAACGTTTGAACATCATGCAAAGGTTCTACAGGGATGGTGCATAAAGAGCAATTCTAGTGCAAAGTTCTAAAAGTGGAGCAATCACCATGGAAACCAATGGAACAGTTTTGCTGCGTGCACTGGATGTAGAACTTTATATTACAGCATGGAAAAACTACAAGTTTGTTGCACAGAGAATTAACCCTCTACTACTCCCAGGCATACATATAAAAATACCACATAAAAAAAGAAAGAGATTGCAAGTGCAGCTGAAAAAAAGAAAATAAATTTAAGCTGAATGAATATACAAAAGTGCATGTGCAGTGATGCCTTGTAGCATTCAGCTGTTAGGCGTCTGCCAGAACTAGAAGGAGGAGAAAAAGTTGCGGCAGGAAATGTGCCAAGTTCAGCACTCTTGGACACAAGCTCCTTCCACTGATTGCTGGCAGAGACGTGTGACCCACATCCAGATGCTGCCAAAAAACCAAAGACAAACAACCGGCACTTCTTAGCTCATCCCACAACAAGACATGTCACTAAAATATTCAGGAGTTATGGTTAATACGCAGATTTCAAGACATTCCTCCCCAAATGTCCCAACCCAAACAGTGGAGCAGCATGTTCCCCAAAGCAGAAGATATGGGCAGGATCTCCAATTCAATGACTTTCCAAGTGTAAATCCTCACCTGACCTGGTACTTGTTCAATGTACCAGCCTAATCATGTTATGCTACCCCTAATCAGATACCTTCAGTTACCCACACATCAAAATATGCAATATATATCCTTAGTGAGGAATAAAAAAGAATTAAACCCATACACAGATCATAACAACCAGAAATATACAAAAGAAGTGCAAGATCTGGCAAATACCAGGTGTAAAATTTCCAAAACACATACCATGGCACTGTATTGCATTAAATTAATGGGATCCTGTACTCTGTAAACAGCACTGGCTCGGTGGCATCACATTTCTTAGGTGATAGTTTTTTTTTTCTGGTAGGGGATTGTTATTTTTTGTTTAATCTGATTTCCAGGAGTGGCTATAAGTCTGATAATAATTTGATTTGTTTGTCTGTTTGTTCATAGAATGGTTTTGTATAAATACATGTAAAATAAGAAGCAGAGCCGGAAGAGCAGATCTTGGCAGAGGGCAGAGTGGTGAAGTCAAAGTGCAGGCAGTGAAAGCCCTCTGTATGCCTGTGCCTGGCTTGACTTGCACTCCTGGAGGGTGGTTGTGCTGGGCTGACTTGAACGGGGTCCAGGAGAGGCTGATCCCGTTTTTTTGGAGCTGGGCTGGTCTCTGAGTGCTGTTGGCAGGGTTTTTCCTCTCTTTCCCCTGTGTGTCTCCCTGGCCCCCCTGTCAGTCTGGCTCTGCTCTGCACATCAGGCAGCTCATAGCAGACCCAGCTCTGCACTTGGACGTGTTCCACCCAGTGCTGATTGGATAGGAAGGCGGCGGCTCCCTGTTCACCCTTCCCACCTTCTCTCCTCCTCCCTCCTCAACCAGCTCCAGCTGTCACAATCCTCCCACCTTCTCCCAGAGCACTCCCCTCCACCCATACCCCTCTGAACTTCCTTCTGCAGTCACTCCCTCCTTTAAAAAAAACTGCATTCCTTCTCTCAGCTTTGAGAAAACCACTAATCTAGGGTTACTATATTCTGGTGACTAGAAAAGACACACACCTGTATACCTTGCAACTGCACCCACAGCACTTGCTTGCACTCATATAACTTGCCCCAGCACCCATTGAAGTAACATAAATTACCCCTGACACCCATTGCACAAATGAGACTTACCCCCAGCACCCACTGTACTTACAGATTATGCCCCAGAAACCATTGCACACACAGGACTTTTGCCCAGCACCCATTGCACTCACAAAACTTAACTTTAGCACCAACTGCACTCAAAGGACTTACCCCCAGCACCCATTCCACTCACAGGACTTACCCCCAGCATCCATTGCACTCACAGTACTTGCCCCAGAACTCATTGCACTCACACGACTTACCCATGTACCCTTTGCACTCACATGAATTACCACAGCACACATTTAACTTAAAGGACTTGCCCCAGAACCTGTTACACTGACATAACATACCCCTAGCACTCACTGCACTCAAAGGACTTACACTAGCACAATTTGACTGAAAGGACTTACCCCCAGTACCCATTGATCTCACACGACTTACCCATGCACCCTTTGCACTCACATGAATTACCACAGCACCCATTGAACTTAAAGGACTTGCCCCAGAAACTGTTACTCTCACATAACATACCCCTAGCACTCACTGTACTCAAAGGACGTACGCTAACACAATTTGACTGAAAGGACTTACCCCCAGCACCCATTGATCTCACAGGACGTACCCCCAGCACCCTTTGGACTCACACAATTTACCCCCAGCACCCATTGCACAGACAGGACTTGCCCCAGCAACCATTGCACACACAATCCTTAACCACAGAACCCATTTCACACACAAGACTTACCCCCAGCACCATATCACTCACAGGACTTACCCCAGCACCCACTGCTCTCACAGGATTTACCCCCAGCACCATATCTCTCACAGGACTTACCCCCAGCACCCATTACACTCACATGACTTGCCCCAGCACTCATTGCCTAGACAAGACATATCCCCAGTACAAATCAAACTCACAGGTCTTGCCCCAGCACCCATTACACACAACAGCCATTGACCTCACAGGATTCACCACCAGCAGCCATTGCACTCATAGGACTTGCCCCAGCACTCAGTGCACTCTCATGACTTGCCCCAGCAACCACTGCACTAATAGGACTTAACCCCAGCACCCACTGCACCCACATGACTTGCCCCTGCACTCATTGCTCAGACAATACAAATCTCCAGTACAAATCAAACTCACAGGTCTTGCCCCAGCACCCATTACACACAACAGCCATTGACCTCACAGGATTCACCACCAGCAGCCATTGCACTCATAGGACTTGCCCCAGCAACCACTGCACTCACAATACTTACACAAGAACCCATTTCACTCACAAGATTTGCTGCAGCACCCATTGCACTAGCAGGTCTTACCACCAGCAAACATTGCTCTCACAGGACTTACCCCCAGCACCCATTACACTCACATGACTTGCCCCAGCACTCATTGTCCAGACAAGACATATCCCCAGTACAAATATAACTCACAGGACTTGCACCAGCACCCATTACACACAACAGCCATTGACCTCACAGGATTCACCACCAGCAGCCATTGCACTTATAGGACTTGCCCAAGCAACCATTGCACTCACAGGACCTGTCCCAGCACCTATTGCACACACAAGACTTATCCCAAGCTCTAATTGCACTCACAGGACTTAACCCCAGCAACTATTACATTCACGGGACTTACTATGCAGCCATTGCACACACAGGACTTATCCAGAGCACCCAGTAAACTCAGAGGACTTGCCCCAGCACCCATTTTACTCAAAAGACATGCCCCAGAACCCATTGTACTCAAAGAATGTGCACCCAGTACCCGTTGCACACACAGGAATTCCCCCAGCACCCATTACAAACACATGACTTACCCCAGCACTCATTGCACTCACAGAACTTACCCCCAGCGCCCACTGAATTCACATGACTTACCCCAGAGACCATTGCACACACAATTCTTAGCCACAGAACACATTACACTCATAAGGGTTACCCTTAGCACCCATTGCACACACAGGTGTTACCGTCCCTTTGCACTCACAGGACTTGCCCCAGAACCCATTGTATTCACTGAACTTGCCCCCAGCCCCCATTTCACATACAGGGCTTATCCCCAACACCCATTGTACTCACAGGACTTGCCCCAGAACCCATTGTATTCACTGAACTTGCCCCCAGCCCCCATTTCACAAACAGGGCTTATCCCCAACACCCATTGTACTCACAGGACTTGCCCTAGAACCCATTGTATTCACTGAACTTGCCCCCAGCCCCCATTTCACAAACAGGGCTTATCCCCAACACCCATTGCACTCACAGGACTTGCCCCAGAACCCATTGCATTCACTGAACTTGCCCCCAGCCGCCATTGCACACAGAGAACTTCCCTCCAGCTCCCATTGCACTCACAGGACTTGCCCCAGCAGCCATTGCGCACACAGGACTTGCACCCAGGGCATTCACAGGACTTGCTCCAGCACCCATTACAGACATAGTACTTACCCCAGGACCAATGCACTCACAATTCTTAACCACAGAACATGTTACACTCACAAGGCTTACCCTTAACTCTCATAGGACTTACCAACAGCACCCATTGCACTCACAACACTTGCCCCAGCACTCATTGCACTCACAGGAATTATCCCCCGCACCCATTCAACTCACATGACTTACTCCAGCATTCATTGTAATCGCATGACTTACACCAGCATTCATTGTACTCACATGATTTACCCCAGCACCCATTACACTTACAGGATTTGTCCCAGAAACCATTACACCCAGAGGACTTGCCCCCAGCACCCATTACAAACACAGGACTTACACCCAACTCTCACTGCACTCACAGGACTTGCCCCAGCAACTATTGAACACACAGGACTTACCCCCAGCACACACTGCACTCAGGCTTATCCACGGCACCCATTGCACTCACAGGACTTACCTCCAGCATTCATTGCACTCCAAAGACTTACCCCCAGCACCCAATTGACTCATATGACTTACCCCTAGTGCCCGTTGCACTCACAGGATTTACACCCAGCGCTGATTGCACTCAAAAGACTTGCCCCAGCATCCATTTAACTCACATGACTTACCTCATCATTTGTTGCACACACAGAACTTACGCCTATAACCCATTGCACAGACCTCAAATGACTTAACATCGGCACCCATTGCACTCACAGGACTTACACTTAGCACTGATTGTACCCAAAGGACTTGCCCCCAGTACACATTACACTCACAGGACTTGCACTTAGCACTGATTGCACCCAAAGGACTTGCCCCCAGTACCTATTGCACTCACAGGACTTAACACCAGAACCCATTGTGTCTACAGGTCTTACCATACATCCATTGCACTCACTGGACTTTCCCCAGCATCCACTGCACTTACAGGGAGAGCAAGACAGACAGGAATAGCATGAAGAAGGGGTGCCAAAGAAAGGATCACATTGCATGTACTACTGTGTGTGTATGTGTACTTGAATCTGACATTGCATGTGTTTGTACATGTGTCTTCATATGTATGTGACAATATATGACAATAAAAGTGTCACTGTGTGTGTAAAAGCCTGATGGTAGCAAAAAGTATTGCACCGACTTTTCCCTGCACTCCTATCATATGTTTGTTTTTCTTACCTCAGCACCCACTGCGCTCACAGGGCATAACCCCAGTGTCCATTGCACTCACATGACTTTTCCCAGCACCCATTGCACTCACAGGATTTACTCTCAACATGCAGATTGGCCTTACTCCCCAGCTCTTTCACATTTCTTTCACAGGAGCTACCCCCACTTTCTCTGCGTTCCCTGTACCACTGAGCAGGTCTGCGCAGTGCTCTGATGTGCGTGGGAGCACAAGGCAGCCTAAGAGGTTGTCTGTGCGCTTGGGCAGTGCACAGGCATCAGCTGCCATTCCTCCTCACAGAGCGCTGGTGAGGGGATAGGATTATGATGTCCTCAGTGGGTTTGCGGGTAGCAGTTATTTATAAAGAGTAACATGCAGCATGTTAATGATTAAAGCTGCATGTTAATCTTTCAAAAAGCAATACCAGCAATTCTGGACATTTTGGGAAATAAAAAAAAACAGACATTTAAGTTCTCAAAACTAGAACTTGTCTGGGAAAAAACCCTAATTAATCAACGTTTCAATTAATGTTACTCTTTTCTCTCATTTTCTTACCTTTTTCTTTCTCCCTCTTTCTCCTTCTTCTTTGTTTTGCTTTCTTTTTTTAATACCTCTCTCTCTCTCGCTGTATATCTTTCTGCTTTCTTTTGCCATTCCTTCTTTCTTTCAGTGTTTCTTACCACATTCCTTATTTCCTTAATTTGCTATTTCTTTTTTTGTTAAATTCTTTATTTGTTTATTCTTTCTTCATTTATGTATTTATTCTATTAAGTACTTCTTCCTTACTTCTCCTTTCTTCTTCTTTTTTCTTTCTTTCATTCCTTCTCCTATTAATTAGTTCTTTGTTTAATACTGACATTCCTGCTTTCTATAATTTGATTTGTTCACCTCATATAATGGCAGCTATTTTTACACGTGTACGTGACATACTGAGACAGTTAACATAGACATGTTTCTGGTTACAGATAAATCTCCTTCGCCATTTTTTTCTCCACTGACAGCTGTATTTATATCCATATAACAATGGTTAATTGTAATCATACCCATTGTGCATTGTATAAGCTTGCCTGTACATATTACATCATATATGTGATCACTTGTGGAAACCAATACCCTGCAGTGCTTTTATTTCCTAATAACCTAATTCAAAAAGAGGATAATGACCATGACTTGTGAATATACTGGATGATTTCTCCATGCAACTGGCTACATATATCAGCTATAGTCCCCATTCTAATTTTGCTTGCATTATCCATTTCTGCAACATAATATCACTCTTCCCTAAACAAACTTTCCCCCCACTGTACCCTTGTCTCTCCCCCACCCATGGACATCCCTCACCCCAACCGTGGGAAGCTCAGCTCTTGGCTTCCTCCTTGTGGCTGTGAGGGATTGATGGGGAGGGGAGGGGGGGGGGGGGGGGTGAAAGGTTTTACTGGGGACATAGTGATAGTGTGAAGGAGCCTGCCCAGAATAAAGGAGGAGGGGGAGAGGGAGAAAAGCTGTTCTCCATATTTATGAGCAGACAGCCAATGAAGTAGCGAAAAAGTGTATAGCAAGAAGTCTAGTCTACTGAGAGACCCAGACAGGTCAAAGAACCCTGAAATCAGCACATGATGCCAATTGAATCAATCCTTTTTTCCTTTCAGAGTGTGTCTGGCCAGTCTCTTTAGCTGTGAGTGTGCTACATATGAAAACATAGGCAGCTGTATTAAGTATGGACTGTTTAGTGAAAAAGCTACAGACCTGGCATAACGTAGTCTCTGTACACTCTAAGCTTGTTTGAGCAGGGACCTGCTTACCTTTTGTTCCAGTATGTCTAGCGTATTATGTAACCTGCTATTTATATGTGGCTTTTGTTAATGATAACATTTTTGGATGCATCCATTCCAGTGAGAGTTTAACACCCACGGGATCTTAATGTACTCATAAAATTTAAAGCATTACAAAAGTACCTTCCTTAAAACAAAGAATTAAAACACATCTAGGGTGAAGCAATTATTATTCATATATGCGCTATATCAATGGAAATGGCATTTGGACAGCCATTAAAACAAGTATTCATTGTAGGAAGCAATGACTTTAAGTTCCCAACTGAGTGATTACTGGCAAGAGAATAGACATTTCTTTTGGGTAAGACTATGTTTTCAGTGTCTTAAAAGAGTTTTTTTTCTTTGGACACCTTCTCTTCTAACTTTCTCGATTAGTTGACAAGTTAAAACGTGCCTTTATCACAATCCAGTTACACTTATGGACAGGCCAGTACTGATCCTGGGGTATAGTACAAGTACCTGAGTTAAGATAACACACAGGGTGTGTATCTCTCTCATTTGTATGCTCCCCCAGATGATTATGTGTATTCTCTCTTTATATGCTTCCGATAAAGCCTGGTTTACATTAGAAAGCAATAAAAATGACTATTATGAAGTTGGAGTTACACAAGTAATCAATTGTGTTGCTTTTGTGTGGCCCTAGGTTTTGAAAAGCCCATAGGTTCTATTGTATTACCTCATGAAATTTATAATGTCGAACCCCAATCCCAACTACATTCAAAAGTTGGACAACACTGTCTTACGTGATTCTCGTGGTGCATAGAATCGTATATGTTTGTGAGTGTGATTGTAACTCTTTTATAATAAAGAATATTTGGGGTTTTATAGAAGCTCCCACACTTTTTGATACTGTTATTTCTAACCTACTATACTTCAGATTACTCCAATTGAAAACCTAGACTGTTCTATGGGCACCAACCTAAGAAATTCAATATTATTGCATAATAGGGTTGTGTCCATTGTGCACTTGCTTAGCTAATGCCTAAAATGTATTTCTAAAGAGTATTTTTATGATTTTTGTTTTAGTCATATCTACATAACCTTGCATGAATAGTACCCTTGCTGCAAGAGACTGGCATCTTTAATGCCCAGGCATTACACTGCCCCTATTACATTGGGACTACAGTGCTTGGTAAATCTACATATTCGAGAGAGGATAAGAATATAAATGCACACAACTGTAAAGTTCATATATATGGCACAATCAGTTTGAAAGTACGCAATCTGCCTATAACATTTGATTGCATGATTAATTAATATATATATTAAGTTAAGGTTTAAAAAGAAGTGTTGGTTATTTTTAAAGGTTTCCATTTGGCTATGTGTTGGCTCTTTATCACACTTCGTCTACACCACACTTACATATGCACATTCTACAAAATATACATATGCATACATTTGTCATATGAGCAGCCCGGATAGCTCAGTCGGTAGAGCATCAGACTTTTAATCTGAGGGTCCAGGGTTCAAGTCCCTGTTCGGGCGTAAGCTTAAATTTTTAAATAAGAAGGGCAAAGATTTAAAAGTAATATCCAGAAGTTTTACTTTACTGAGAGGGTAGTGGATGTATGGAATAGCCTTCCAGCGGAAGTGGTAGTGGTGAAGGAGTTAAAGCATGTGTGGGATAGGCACAAGGCTCTCCTAGATAGAAGATAGGAAACTTGGGATTAATAAAAGTATTTAGAAAATTGGTTCTTATAGACACATTCTATGTTTCTATGTAAATAGGGGTAAAGAAGAACAACACTACTACTTTTTATTATCTGGCTTATATGGTTGCAATGCTCGGGTGTTAAAAAAAATTGGGTATGTATGGTACTGAGTCAAAAATGAAAGAGGGATTGCATTATCAGATTCAGGACTATCCGGCAATCTTATTCTCTGGTGGTCAAGAAACTGGAGAACTAATACTGCGCCAAAGTTTTGCACGTTCACAGTAGTGCTGAAGTTTCGCTCGAGGGCCCCATGGCATCGCACATTGCTGTTGGGGCATGTTGGATGGTATGCCATAGGTTTTCACTCAAAATAAGTTAGGGATAGAAGAGAAATTACAAAAACCTAAAGTAACACAACTCTTGGATCTTGCAAGGCAACTCTTATAATACAACTGCATACAGTTAGCTTACTGATTTCTTTATGCTCTGGGATTATTTGAAAGCAAAGTTTATAAAAATTTTAAAAAAGCCACAAAATCCTTTCTCGATGTACAGTGCATATATAGTTTTTCTACACAGAACAAAACCAGACACTGTGATGTCAAACTCCAAACCTATGATAATCTCTTGCCAAAGTACAAGCAGTGCCAGAAAATTACCTCGACTTTCATACATATGTCTGTGTAAAATGCAATACATAACTGGTACACTTACAAATCACCTCTTTTTTTAATACGTTTTGAAAAAGACTGTTGATTATGATTGTGTTGAACCACAGGTAAAAGAGTTTACTTTGAAAATTGACTTTTGGTGCTCGTCAAACATGTTTAACAACTGACCCCTTCTATCCACATATTCTGCTACTCAGCTTTTCCAAGTCCTTCTGATACAAAAGCCCCCATTATAAATAAGAATGTGAGTGATTACTTTTGTGAGAGGACAGCAGGACCCACAATATTCTGAAGTAACATTTTTTGAAATGACCATTTTTAAAAAAAAATTGACTTCATTGAATCAGTTATTGAAGGTACGGCATATAGCATTACAGTGTAATATTTTATTATTTGTTATAAAATGTTTATGTTCTATCTTATTGCTGACTCAATATAGCTGACCTATGTCTATGTTGCCTTCCAGCACAATCACAAACATATATGGACATAGGTGCATGTATACCTAGGCATACACTGCAGACAGGTTTAGCAGGCTGCTAAAACAGATTTGTTTGAGGCCAATGTCACATCTATGGAGGCAACAATTTTTTTGGAAGACACCTGCTTGAGCACTGACAATGCATCTTTTATTTGTTGTAAATGATTGTGTTGTTCCACACATTAGGCCATCTAATAATTCTGCAAAAGCCATAAATTTGCTGTTCACATCCCATGTGTGATTGGGACGTGCTCTGCCAGGTATTACTGAAATATAGCAATTTCCCATGTTCAAAGTGAATCTGTCACCATTTAAACTGTATCTTCTATCATTTACCTGTTTTATTTTTCAAACATTGTAATGGTTTGGGAAACACTGGAATTGTTGACTATTTCCACTAGACAAATGCATAATGTCTAATGATAGCAAAAAATCACACTGACACATTTATTAATATTTCTAAGTATTTAAAAAAAGAACTTGGAACTTTTCAGGTGCTTAGATTTTAAAGAGTTCAGCAACAAAAACAAAGAAAAAATACTTTTCAACTAAGTTACGACAGGCAAGTTGTGTTCAGTATGTGGTAACCAGTGGCACAGTTTATTAAAAAAAAAAAACAATACAGCTATAAAATTTGATTTAGTAACATAGCTGGCTCATAAACAAAACCGTCTAAGTATTTTTAAATGACTGCAGTTCAGCACCACTTTGTACAATGTATTGTATTTATCCTAATTAAGTGTTAATTATACAGGTTGTTGAGTCTAGTCGATTCTTGTTTTAAGTCAGACTTCTAATTGTTATGCAAATGAAGACTTAGTATTACTATGTCAGCCAAACCCATATCTGTACATGTAAAAACAAAAAAAAAAGAAGGTTTCTTCCCACATAATTAATAGGACTA
This sequence comes from Pelodytes ibericus, assembly GCA_036172795.1. Lineage (NCBI taxonomy): Eukaryota > Metazoa > Chordata > Amphibia > Anura > Pelodytidae > Pelodytes > Pelodytes ibericus. The sequence continues at coordinate 75,873,650 of CM069860.1, read as the reverse complement.
TACACCAAACCACCTATATGTGAGTATGAATTAACATCGCTCTTTATTGTTGTGAATTGTAAGAAAGTCATTCATTGTGTGGGTTTTTATAGTATATTTGATACCTATCATTCCACCACTATAATGGATAGGGTTGCATAACTGCAGAAGCCAGAGAAAGAATGTAGCAATCAATCACAGATGTAGCTATTGTCCTTGACATTCATACATTCCCAAGCCTGTTGTAGTGGCGGGCTGTAGAGAAACTATCATTTTATAGAAAATGGTGCACAATGAGTTACATTGCATCACTGAGATTGGATATGGTGCAATTAACATGCAAGCAAACTTGGGTATTAATATTATTATTCCTGTAAAAATCAGGTTTTAATAACAGTTTGAAAGATAGGCAAGTGTTTGCAACATGGTTGTCATAAATCCCCCCTATTTAGCGATACATCAAAGTAATGTACCAGGACTGAAAACAACGTTGTACATGCAGTAAGAAAAGTACTACTAGGCACAGCTTGTGTAATGTACCCCAAACTGCTCCTTGACCCTGTACAGTAAAGTGGCATTGAAGATTCGATTTTTCACTAAATCATGTTTTCTACTCATGTTTAATACTACATACACCGTATAGATGTATCATCTGTCAACAGCAAATAACAGATATATCTTTATGTTATACTAGCGCAATCGGTAGCCAATCACCAATGCAGAAATCAGCAGCTTTTTATACCTGTTTGTACTGCATTGTGGGAAAAATAACCCTCATGGTTTGGTTCATGGAATTACTAGTAGAAGTAGCTGATATCTCTTTGCCGACTTCTCTAAAACGGTGATACAGGTAAAATAGATTTCAGAAGTTACATTTAACAACAAAAGGCTGTAGTAAACAGACCACTACACTTCATATTACAAGAACGTTGATTTGAATAAACTGCATTAATAAAAGTCAGTGGGGAATTGATTAACCATAGCTACACAACCCACACAGGTCAAGAAAACTGATCTTCTCACAGATTTCCCAGAGTGCTATGCTATCACTATTGCAAAGGAATCTGGGAATATTTCTAATATATGCTTTATGTGGACCACTTTGAGCACATGCACACAGGCTTTTATATAGCCTGGGATAAGTGTACAGTGCCAGAAAACCCATGGACAGCTGTTTCTCTTTTTGGTTTTATGCAAACAGCTTGTGAGGTTTGGGATAGTATGTTACAAATAAGGCAATTACCTACATGACTAACTAAGAGCATGTGAAACACATAGGGAATTGGAGCATGCATGCATACGCTGGTGGCTGGATTCAGGGTTTAATCCATCCAGTAGGGAACTCTAGATGTCAATGAAGCTTAAAAGGACACTAAACTTTTTTTTTCACTTGTGCTTCTAATATAGAAGCACAAGTGAAAAATGAGTTGCCCCTAGTATGAGGATACACGTCAGGTTTACTTCATTCCACCGGGAAATGTATTGTTTAACCCTTGCTGTGTGAATCAACACAAGTTTAGCAACTAAAAGTGTACAGAAAGGTAATATATGCTGTGTACACACTATGCCTAGAAACGCATTAAGTAAATAATACAGAAATCTTTCTTTGGTGATTTAACTGACAACCACTTTCATTTATCCAAAGCAAACAATGATTTGAGGGGCAAAGTTCGGTTGCCCCCTGGCTGGTATTTTACTGGCAGCCCGGTAAAAAATTGGCTTAAGGCCAATGTTAAGTTTTCGGAGACAGTACCAAGGCCGGTATTTTTCTGAAGAAAAGTGGCAACCCTAGGACAAAGTCCAAACACAAATATTCTTTTTTTGACTATGAAAGAGTTTGAAAACTCATCTGTCTGCAGGCAGTTTCACTTTCACCTTCTGGTGAGTGAATTCATCTGTGTTGCAATTTTTACCATGTGTCCTAAGCACAACAATTAAGGCCTCAGACATACTAGTGGTTAGTTAAAAAGATGTTGTCAACTTACAAGACAACTGTTGGTAAAATATTCAGTTATCTGTAATGGAAAGTATTTCAAATTATGGGTGAATAAACACAAAATAATGGATGGTAGCTCAATAGCAATTGCACTAAGCATGTATAAGCATATAAAATTTATTTTATTCATACAATTTTTTTGTTTCTTGCCACCCTTGGTTAGGGCTGTTATTAAAATATTTATTCTACTTAACAAGTAGTGCCGATCTTTTTTCATATTATCTTTAATTGAAAGATGGCATCAAGTGTAGAAATTTGAAGTAGAAATGCTTTAAGGAAATAATACAAATAAAGTGCCTTACTGAATGGTTTTTACTTTTGTATAGCACTGTAAGGGGGACATGTTGATTAGAATGTTGAGGCCGATGAAGAAACATCTGACCCATTTGACATAAAATATGTCTGCCTCCACATAGTGCTGTACAAGCAGAGAGGTGTCAGTAAGGCACTTTATTTGAATGCTTTCATTAAAGCATTTCTATTTAAAAGGTCTGCATTTTATGTAATCTTTCAGTGAAACACAGCTTATTATAAAAAAAAATATCTATACATATGTTTTACATATGTCTGTAGTGTCGCCTGTTTATTTCATCATCTGTGGCTTGATATGCAAATGAACTCATTTTTAATGGGACATGTGTAATTTGCACACAATTCTCTAATTATATGCTGTTCCATGTAATTTTTGTATTCTCTCAGTATAAGCTTAACTGTTTAGGTTGACAGAGACAATTAAGTGAAAGAGCACACTAATGTAAATTGATGGTGAGTTGGCTTAAATTTCCCCATGCCAGCTGAATAAGTGTGCACATAAATATAGATTTTTCATAAGCATATTGTGCTAGGTGAGGTTTGCCAACTGACACATGACGGATTCCAGAAGAAACAACAGGTGAGTAGTACAACATCCGTTTGTAGTTTTAATGAAAGCAATAAAATGTACCTGAAAAGTGACATAGTAATTGCCCTAACTTTCAGTTTTATAATCAGCATTTTACACATTTCTGGAAGCAAATCAAAAGTTGATTTATTTAAGTAATGATTAACCAACCTTTACAATAATACAGATAAGCATACATGCATTGAAGTATAGGTATATAAAAAGTACATCCAAAGATAACATACACAAGATTAATTTCCACACTGTATATGTTAAAATTACTTTTGCATTTAGATAAGCCTATCTATTTAAGGATGGGTCAATTATTTAGTAAAATATGTAGATCCGGATCCTCACACAGATCTTTGTTAGGTGCCGAGGTCCCGGGATGCCACCCAAATCTCCAAACGTAGAAGACAAAATATGAAGGACCCAGCACTCAAAGTAGTTTAATTGAGATGTTTATTCAGCACGCAGGCGACGTTTCAACCCTCACAGGTTTTTTTTCAAGCCTCAATCATTTAGTAAAAACAGCCTCAAACCACACAATAGGGTCTACTCAATAAATAGAGAATAGAAGGGGATTGAGACCAGAATTTCAAACTGAAGGCCAAAGTAGCTGAGTTGGAAAAAAATCTCCAAACTTCTAAATGTGTAACACAATGACAACCATTGTAATGTTCCTGCTCATTGGTCCACTTTTGGAACTTTGTTCCACAATTGCCTCCAATATACATAAACTGCAGCACCACCACTATTGAACAATGAAAACCACAGCCTCAGTCAAGGAAGGTTGTTCACTAAAAGATGAATTGAAGGTGACTTGAGGTGAGTTGCAGGTGACTTAAGGTGAGTTGAGGCGAGATGAACATTTCATCTCACCAATTTAGATATACATGGTGCAGGGACAAACCTGGTTAGCTTACCCCACCAAGTGATGTCACCAGGTTTATACCTGTACACTGTGTAGCTGAATTGGTGAGATGAAATGATAATCTCACCTGCAACTCACCTTTTGTGAATAGACCCCAGGGAATCAGTATGGTATTCAGAAACCCTTAGACGCCTCCTATCTTGCCTTTATTTTTCTAACCTTTGCATCATGTCTACCTCAGAAACAGATACATTCCTTACATTGTTTAGTAGCAGTTTTTGTTAGCTGGCACTTTGCCTAGATTACGCTTACAACACATGTATTGAAGTTATTTGTAGAATGACCTCTTGCCACAGCAATTGTTGTTTGTCAATCAGGCATTAGTTTGTCAATCATGCATTGGTTAAACAAATGTGATAAGTAATGACCAGCACCTCCATGCTTATCAGTAGGGATGACACTGGCAAAGTGGCTTCAATATTGTCTTCTACCAAATAAAAAGCTACTTGGTATCACAAGACGAGTAGCAACTCCAAGGTCTATTCAATTAAGAAAAATGATTTATGTGCGTTAAATGGTAAATTATTGCCATTCCATCATCCCTCTACACAAACTTGTGTGGGTTATTCATTATATGGTGTTCAGTGTCTCACACACTGAACACAACTAGCTGAAATGAGAGGAATATCTGCTTTGTAACTACTGGTTGTAGGCAGTGAAACTGACGCACCCAAACACCAATGCCAGAGAGGGTTAGTTGCTTGACCAGCTCTCTTAGCCTTCAAGGAGCACTGCTCCATAAAATGGCAGTACTCTAATCTTCCATCTAGCACAGACTAAGATCGGAGAACCTTTCAAAATGTGTTTAAATCAGCTAGAAGTGTTCTTCTGCCTGGTAAAAACTAATTTTAGAACTTGTCTTGAAGGTCAATTGGGTGGCAATGTATGGTAATTGATCTGGAATCCATTGGAATGTTGATTACTCCATTTGTAGTATCCTACCTCAGAATACAAAATAACGTCAGTAGATTGTACATTTATAACATAATTTGAAAATATTGTAGTGTAAGCTAAGGTACAATAATTAGAGTAAATATTTTAAGACAGCTGAGTTGTAAAGATAGGTAGGTTAGAGAATGTTTCCATGCTCTTTTGGCTATTTTTGCTATATTCTTATTTGTTTACATATACGAATACATTATATGTGAACAAATCAGGAATTGTTCGTTAACTGATTTATTGAGAAAGGGTACTGATTCATTTAATCTCATGGATAAATACCAGAAATAGATTTGCTAAAAAAAGTGATTCTTTTATAAGTTGATTAACTTCCAATAACAGAACCAAAGTGCTTTCTGAGTAAGCAAAAACAAAGTGTGTACATATAGAAACTTAACCTAATTTTGTTTTTTAAAAAAGGTACAATTACGAATTTTCATTTGTACACTTTCATTTTTTAACTCACGTTGCAAATTTTGTTTTTCACAGAACAAACAGTCAGAGCTGAGGCAGAGCTGGTGGGGAGGCTAGTATGCTTTATAATGTCAGCACGCACATAGCCAATCAGAGCAGAAGGGTCCTTATTAATTTTTGTAGTTATGAATATAGAAACACTTGTGATGGCTCTATAGTTTTGGTTTTTTTTTAATATACACATACTTCCATATATAAATGGGTTTCTGATTTTTTTTACATTCAGCCAGTATTATACAGAATTCACCTTTATGATGTAGAATTTAAATGTGAACTCACTGAATTCTCCAAATAAAAATAGACAGGGCAATGAGTTTCAAATTTAAATAAACAGAGATTATATTATGATTTACTTGAGTGTAAATTATAAAAATGATTCCTTTTGTGTCTTCTTAAAAAAATTACATTTTCTTAATTTAAATATAGTTATGTAGAAAAATTATTTTAGGGTACTGTGCATTTTAGGATTAATACCCATACTGCAGTATTTTAGGGTACTGTGCATTTTAGGATTAATACCCATACTGCAGTATTTTAGGGTACTGTGCATTTTAGGATTAATACCCGTACTGCAGTATTTTGTCATTAGCGCATATGTTTAACCAAATAATTTTAAGAAACACATTTACCTTTACCTTTTCTTTATATCATAATTAGTTTCACTTATATTTTATCTCTGTAATAAATACCATATATTAAACCAAGCAAATCATGTCCACCATTAATTTAGCCTTTACAGGATGAGGCCCTTGGTGGGGCTTAGTATTCAGTGGGGTACAACAGAAGCATCCTAATGCCTCTTTTTTCTCCCGTAGATTGTAAGCTCTCTATACCATCTGTGTCCTTTCCAATATATCTCAAATGTGTCCACATCTCCAGTGTAGACAGAATCAGCAATTTTTTTTATTTTCATAAATTAAACAATTATTAAATGTTTACCTTTCTCCTTTTCTATTTTCCTTATAAAGAAGTGATTTCATAATAAAAATAACAGCATGTTTTACAATTTCCAGATTATTTCTTCCCTTGGTTGCGTTCTACATTACTTCTGTTTTTTACGTACTTCACATATTGAAATTTGCGTTCTGTTACCAGTGGGCTTGTTACGACCGCTTGCATACTTCATTAAAAAAAAACAAATTAGTAAAGATTTTTTTTTTTTGTTAAAATGTGGTCATGTTTTGTAATAACAAGCTGAAGAGAAAACAATCAGGCTCTTTGCCTGTTTTTTTTTTTTTTTTGCCACAATAAACAGCCAGCTGCGATTCCATGGTCATTGACAGTGCTTGAGGTCTGCGGTGTTTAAAGTCTTTTGAATGCTTGGTATGTGATACAATGTTGTGGTTGGGTAGCTGACTAGGTAATTTGGTCATGGAGGTTTCAGGTGCAGACTGCACAGGTGCATAATTAGTATTCTGGCGGTCATCTCAAGGTTGTAACAGAAGTATAAAGAGATTTCAAATGCTAATGCTCCATTGTGACATGCTGAACAGAAGGAGGAGGACAGGGGACTGTACAATCCAGCCATGTGGCTTGGTTGGGCAATGTCCCCTCCAGCTACGGATTAGTGAATATGTGCCCCACCTGATGCCATGTACATTAATCAGATGGGATTCCCATTACTCATTTGCATGCAAGAGTATGTGATAAGTGAAGAAATGCATTGATGAACCTTCCTACCCACTGCATATGCTAATTGAGTACCAAATGACTTTGTCAAATTAGACCAGTTCCTAGCATGCATTTGTCACCTTTTACAATTTTCCCCTTAGCTATTTTTAAACTTGTTTATTTTTTTTTTTACTTTTGCAAATTTCTAGGAGAAGAAATGCTTTTTTTTTGGAAAAGGTTTGCTAAAATTTAAATTAATTATCTCACTTGCAATATTCTTATCCAATATTTAAATGTCCAAGGTGCTATAGATGGTTCAATAATCATTTTTTTTTCGTATCGTTCTTGTGAATTAGGATAATAATAATAATAATAATAATTACAACTTATCAAGTGGATAAATCAACTTTACTAAGCAAATTATTACATGGTTTCCCTTCAAGGAAATATATCCTGAAAGGAAACCTAAACATTTCTTATACTGTGAAAGAGAATAAAAAAAATGATGACACATTATCTACATATTGTGTTAGCAGAATTGCTTACAAATAGATCAAATAAGAGATTGTCTCTTGCGTATAACACATTGTGGCTTGATATGCAAATTACATTTCCCATTTAAAATGAGTTGATTTGCATAATAAGCCACAGGTGATGTAATAAGCTGGAGACACCACAGACACATTTAAAACATACACAGATCAGTCTTAACATTATGACCACCTGCATAATATTGTGTAGGCCCCCTTTTGATGCCAAAACAGCCCTGACCCATCAGGCATGGACTCCAGCTCCACCTCTGACGGTGTGCTGTGATATCTGGCACCAATCCTGTAAGTTGCGAGGTGGGGCCTCCATGGATCGGACTTGTTTGTCCAACACATCTCACAGATGTTCAATTGGATTGAGATCTGGGGAATTTGGAGGCCAAGTCAACACCTTGAGCTCGTTGTGTTCCTCAAACCATTCCTGAATCATTTTTGCTTTGTGACAGGGTGCATTATCCTACTGAAAGAGGCCAATGCCATTAGGGAATACTGTTTCCATGAAAGAGTGTACATGGTCTACAACAATACTTCGGTAGGCGGTACATGTCAATATAACATCCACATGAATGGCAGGACCCAAGGTTTCTCAGAAGAACATTGCCCAAAACATCTCACTACATCGCCTGGTTTGCCACCTGTCAGTGCGTTAATGTTGTGTCTGATCGATGTATATTTTTCTTATTTTGTGCATTTGCATACAATTGTGCTATCAAAATGTATATATTATTTGTATTCTCTTCATACACAGTATGAGCAATGTGTAGTCCCTCTGTATTTGTCTCTCTTTCATGCACACTTTTTCTATGGCATTGGCTCAGCAAAATCCATCGGTTTCTGGCTTTCAGCAAATTATGGAAACAAAACAGGTTTCAACAGAAACAAATATGAACAAATTTTTGTTACGTTCAAATCAACCCAAGGTCTGCATGTAGATCAAATATGTAATCCTGTATTATTTGGTTAGGGGTCGAATACTTTATGTATGAGTGGAAAATTCTGCTAAATAAAATTATTAAAAATAAAAAAAGAATATGAATTAGTAAGAAAATCATTTAAATATATAGTAATAAATTGTATAACACAAAAAATTACTTGCAATAGACTTTTTAGTTTTTCCCTGGTTTTAAAGTTTCACCACACAATATTTTTTGCTACTTAAATTGATGGATCAATGACTTGCTTGAGTGACAACACCGACTGAATCACGAAAAATATCGTGAGATGTTCGTAAACAGCAGTTCTGGAGCCAATTTCTAAAAGTGAAGCATTCGCCATGGAGACCAATGGAATGTTGCTGCTGATTACTCCAATTTTGTAATTTTCCTTGAGAATTGCTCTTTGTACGTAACTCACATTGTCTTCAGTATTAAAAAATGTGAGAACAGGAGGAAATGAATAATAATACAGACAGCATCTAAAACTGATATTCAAACAAACCGTTTAATGATTTTTTTTTTTTTTATCTTTGTCTTTTCTCATGAAAGTAATTTGTTGATGGAGACAGAGAATAGAGCTAAAGAAGGCTAGTGCAGAACATAACAGAGTATTTACAGTAGAGTCCTTTTATCCCAATAGAGAGCGGCAAGAAAAGGAATCTCAGGCTGGTTCATTTGCATGTGAATGGCCTGAAAAGTGAAAAACAAAACATTCTCTGTGCTCTCGTACAGGTTCCAGACCCCTCTGGTAGCTGAACGGTTAAAAAAAAAAGCTAGCTCTGTTATTTTGTTTGCATAATGATATAAGCAGAAAGAGGAAAGAGTTGAATCTGTTCGTTGTTTTAAGGGAACAGAATTTAAGTGCAATAATAATAGCGTTAATAATGATAATAATAATATGATAACACAGATCTGCAGCGGCAGCCAGAAAAAAAAATTCTATGCCAAGAAAGTATTGGCAAACATGTTTTAAGTCTGCTGCATGCTTCTTTTAATAGAACATAGTGTTGATCTGAGGCTTGTAAATGGCAATGTTTTCAAGCTGCTGTAGTTTCTGGATGACCCCGTCAAGCTGTGTATCAGAGACAGATCAACAACTGGACCCCCTCTTTCCATGTCTAACCCATCTGTGCCTGCAATGCTTGCAGACACTGCACTAACATGACGTCTCTATACTGTGTATAAAGAGCATTGCCAGATCTTAGTGCAATGAGGCGAGGTCACACTAACATCATACTACTGTACAAAGCATTCTGTGACCTGCATGAATAACTGTGCTATGCTTGCACTCCAAAAATATATCAAGAGGATGTGATGCCATTTATAAAACCATGGCTTTGTAAGTTTTTATATTAACTCATATGCACATTTTACATATCCCATGATTTAATAAAAATAATATATATATATATATATATATATATATATATATATATATATATATATGTAAAGCTAAACCCTGTTATAGCTTGGTGCTCAGGGTCCCAAGCATCACATTGGAATGTAAGCGGGATCACCAGCATCACAGTTCTGGGATGCAAATCTTCCTTCTGATTTAAACCGGAAGCGGAAGGAATTTCTGGATCCATCAGAACAAACCTCTATAACAGGAATAACTATATAACAAATATACAGATGTATTTTATTTTTACTTTTGGATGTTCGATAAATTTATTCTGATTATTATCGTAGTTTATCATCCTTAAACATCCTTAAAGAAGATCCTGAAATGACAGTGTAAAGTATAAATGAAAAGAGCTTGGTGCAGTATTTTTTTTTTGGGGGGGGGGGGGGGGGGGGATTCCTAAAAAAATGGTCTCAATTCCAAAGTTTGTTCTAAACAGACTTTGAACATGGTCAAACCTGTTTGAGGTTCTTACATATCCTTATCATGTTGGTATGTCTTAGGTGTGTTTTTTTGCTGATGACACAAAGCTTTGCAGCAGGGTTGATGTTCCTGGAGGGATAAGCCAAATGGTAAATTATTAAAGAAAACTAGAAAAATGGTCAGAGCTGTTTCAGCTGATATTTAATGTGGATCTTGGGCAGAATATAGAACCGCAACATCTGAGGAAATGGACTTAGGGGAAGGAAGACAATGTAATAGAGCAGCAGGAAATGGAGAATACTAGGTTGTATAGGGAAAGGTATTAGGAGTAGAAAGAGGGAAGTGTTCGTGCCATTGTATAGACCACTGGTGAGACCTCACTTGGAGTATTGTACGCAGTACTGGAGACCGTATCTCCAGAAGGATATTGATACTTTGGAGAAAGTTCAGAGAAGGGCTAATAACATATATAGCTTGGAGGAAAGATGTAACAGGGGGGATATGATAGAAACATTTAAATATATAAAGGGAATCAACATAGTAAAGGATATAAAAAATACAACAATAGTAGGACATAATCTTACATTAGAGGGGCAACGGTTTTTACTTCGAGGGTTGTGGATGCATGGTATAGTCTGCAGCAGAAGTGGAGGTTAATACAGTGAATGAATTTAAGCATGCATGGGATAGGCATCAGGCTATCCTAGATACCAGGGACTGATGAAAGTATTGAGATAATTGGGCTGATTCAAAGTGCTGAAAGGTTCTTATGTTTAACACTTTATATGTTAATAAGTATGCACTTGTGTAGAATGATCAAGTAAAATGTAAATGCATACATTCACGTACAGGGCAGTCGAGACTGACAGCAGTTATGTGTATATACAAAACAATATAACATTTTGTCTGACAAAATTACTGCAATAGCCAAAAAATATGCTGTGAATTTTTTTTTAATATTAATGCTAATTAATTAATAATTTGATGAGTGTTGATAAAAACTTTATAATGTAAACACACGGACAAAATAACTGAATTGGAAACATTCTTCAATTGCCTTTTGTTTCCAATTAGTTTGTATGGCTAATTTTGTCCTGAATGTTACAATTTGAACATCAGTTCAGTATTATTTGTGCCACTCTGCTGTCAGTGCACCGCCATTAACTGTTTAGTTAATAGACCCCAAAAGTATATTTTAGATTTTTGTGTGTTTATTGCATGATTTATTACAAAATGAAATAAAAAGTGTTTTAATACAGTTAATAATAATGTATACAAATAAAATAAAAATAGGTGTTAGATAATGGAACTCGTGCTATAATATATTTTTTTCTACAGCCAATATAATGATCAAAGGTGATTTTTAAAGCAGTACAGTTTGTGATTATACATATCCTTTTTTCCGCTCTTTGTACTGAGACAGAGCTATGCACTGTGTTTTGAGTGGCCTTAGTGAAACTAATAATGTGGATTGTATTACTGTAACCTGAGTATTCCCCCCCCCCCAAAAAGCGCGCGCGAGACGATAAAAAAATTGAAGGAAATCATACTTTGTAGACGAATACAATAGCTCATTGTGTGTTCACTGGGACGTACAGTACAGGCCGACCCAGGCCTTATTAGACATAGGAATGAGCCGAGAGTAGTATGTGACTCTTTCAGTCGAACATATAAGCAAGTATAGTTTAGGAAATAAGATGCGGATTACCAAAGTACATAGTATTTGACTTAGGATTTACCTGATGGTTTTGTTGTTTTGAGCAATGTGTTATGGGGTTTAACCTTTTTTTTTTTTTAGAGGGGAGGAAGAGACAAAATAATTGGTAAATAAATGGTCTTTTTAAAAAATTGTAAAATCTGTTATAATAATATTGTGTTCAATATAAATTGGACTGGGACAAGAAAAACAACTTTTTCAATGAAGTGAAATAATGTGTCAATGTAGCACACCTTTGGAAATCTAGACAACAGAAAATTACTTGGTGTTTACATTATACTTTATTAAGATGTTTTATATATATATATATATCATTTATATAAACATCAATATTAACATAGGGTGTTATTGCAGAATTGTGTTAATTTAATTTATAATTATTGCCCATTTTTAGTTGTAAATGTGGTTAATGATTTTTAAATAGGATCTCATTATTAATTGATGTGACGTGGTGCATAAGCTTGTTATGTCTTAAGTAGCAGGTGAAACTCTAGTTTCATGTCCATTTGAATTACTTTATTTGGAGTTTGCTCAAATCGAAGAGATTCGCTACTTCCCTATTTTTATAGAAAAATGTTCAATGTTCTGCACCTAAGGTAAGTTGATCAGTATTTTTACTCACGTGTTAAAATTGGGGTTTTCACTATAAATTAGTAATACATTGAATTCCTACACACCAAATAATATAAGCAAGTGAATAGCATACCACATAATATCATGACAATCTATATATGTATGCTTTGTTGATTCCAAGTCAGCAGGCATTCATACAGATGACAACTGAGAACTTCATGAGTGTTTAAAATAACCACCCAACCGGTATATTACAGGCAACCTGGTAAAATTTTGGATTGTGGTCAATGTTAAGTATATGGAGGCTGTAGTATGGTCGGTATTTTTGGGAAGAAAAGGTGGCAAAAGGAAAAAAGCTTAATGTTCCTATTTTTTTGAAGTAAAAAATGCACTCACATTACATGCCCCAGCACCCAGATTTTCACTCTGGACTTGCTCCAGCACCCAGATTTGCAATCACAGGATTTACCACAGTACCCATATTTGCAATCACAGGATTTACCACAATACCCAGATTTGCACTGATGTCTTGTCCCAGCACCCACTTTGCATTTAGCCCATCACCCAGGTTTGTACCTAGGACGTACCCTATACCCAAAGGATTTGCTCCAGCACCCACTTTGTCCTCAGGACTTACCCCAGCACCCAGATTTGCACTCGGTACCCACCGCAGCACCTAGAGGCGTAACTAGAAACCACCGGGCCCGGGGCCCCCCAACCCCACCATGCAACTCCACCCCAGAAAGGCCATTTACATGTCTCCCAACTCCCAACTGTGCCGCTTTGTGCCTGGCCTTGTCTTATATCTAGGATAGCCTTATACCTATCCCAAGCATGCATAAACTCCACTGTATTAACCTTTACCACTTCTGCTGGAAGACTATTCCACACATCCACTACCCTCTCAGTAACGTAATCTTACTATTATTAGTCCCTCGCATTGTCTTATTTCTAGGATAGCCTTATACCTATCCCATGCACGCTTAAACTCCTTCACTGTCTTAACCTCTACCACTTCTGCTGGCAAACTATTCCATGCATCCACTACCTTCTCTGTAAAGTAATACTTTCATTAGTCCCTGACTTTATCTTATATCTAGGGTAGCTTTATGCCTATCCCATGCATGCGTAAACTCCTTCACTGTGTTTACCTCTACCACTTCTGCTGGAAGGTTATTCCATGCATCCACTACCCTCTCAGTAAAATAATACTACGTTTCTGACCTTCACTGTATTAACCTCTACCATTTTTGCTGGAAGGCTATTCCATGCATCCACTACTCTCTCAGAAAGTAAAGCTTCCATTAATCCCTGGCCTCATCTTATATCTAGAATAGCCTTATGCTTATACTCCTTCACTGTATTAACCTCTACCACTTCAGCTGAAAGGCTACACCATGCATCCAGTACCCTCTCAGTAAAGTAATATTTTCATTAGTCCCTGGCCTTGTCTTATGTCAAGGATAGCATTATGCTTATCCCATGCATGCTTAAACTCCTTCATATATTAACCTCTCATCCACCACCCTCTCAGTAAAGTAATATTACTTTTCTGACCACACAAAAAAACATTAAAATATTTACAGCCTTTTCAAAAAGCTTGAGGTGGACCCCAAATATACATATATAACTAGCTGCATGTATACTGATATGAACATTTTAATATTATATTCAACTATTGTCATATGTAATAAAAATGTTATTGAAAAATTAATTTCTTATTTTTATTACATTCCTCTGCACCCACATTGCACCTAAAGGTCTATACTATACAGTACCCACAGCACTTGGCTTGTATTAATTTTGTACCCACACGATTTGGCATGCCGCAGTGTAAATTTGCCCCCCAGAACATACCACATTGTCACTTTGTCCCATTGAACTGCCCCTGCAGAACATGCCACAATGTCACCTTCCCCCGTAGTACATGTTATTTTGCCCCACAGAACATGCCACAGTATCACTTTGGCCACAGCCAATTTGACCATTAATATGCCACAGCCAGACATTCAGATTGCCATTTTCCCCATTAATATGCCACTATTAGCCTGCCCATTAATATGCAACAGCCATATTGCCAATATGCCACAGCCAATTTTCCCATTAATATGCCACTATTAACCTGCCAGTTATTTTGCCCATTTGCCCGTGTTATTTGCCCATTTGCCAGTTATTTGCCCATTTGCACTTATTTTGCCCATTTGCCAGTCATTTGCTTGTGTTATTTTCACTTATTTGCCCATTTGCCAGCTATTTGCTTGTGTTATTTGCCCATTTGCCCGTGTTATTTGCCCATTTGCCAGTTATTTGCCCGTGTTATTTGCCCATTTGACAGTTATTTGCCCATTTGCCCATTATTTTGCCCATTTGACAGTTATTTGCTTGTGTTATTTGCCCATGTTATTTGCAGTTATTTGCCCATTTGCCAGTTACTTGCCCATGTTATTTGCCCATTTGCCAGTTATTTGCTTGAGTTATTTTCCCATTTACAGTTATTTGCCCCTTTGCCAGTTATTTTGTCCATTTGCCAGTTATTTGCCCCAGTTATTTTCCCATTTGCCAGATATTTGCCTGTCTTATACGCCCATTTGTCCGTGTTATTTGTCCATTTTCCAGGTCCCCCCCGCACTTACCTGTATGCTGCTCGTCCGCCGCCAAGTTTCCCATGCTCCAAGTTTTCCTCCGATATGTTTCCTGCACGCACGCTGCGTGCAGGAAATACAGCCACCAGATGTGACATCGTCACTTCCGCTCTTTGTGAAGAAAAGCCGGGTCTTCTGCCCGATAGTGACTGTCTTCATGTGAGACAGTCACACGGGCAGCGGTGGCCCACGGGGCAGCTGTCTTGGACCCTAAGAATGAATGGGCCCTGGGCAACTCCCCCATTTACACACACTTTTTTTTTTCCTTTGGTGGGAACGCCACTGGCAGCACCCAAATTTGCACTAACAGGACTTACCCCACCATGGGATTTACACTCACAGGACTTACCCCAGCCTCCAGTAGTCATATTTTCACTCTCATCTTACCCCAGCACCTATTTTCCATTCAGGACATACCCCAGCAGCCAGATTCGCACTCACAGGACTTACCCCAGCAGCCATCACCCATATTTGCACCCACAGAACTTACCCCAGCAACCGCTTTATACTCAAACTATCCCTAGCACTCATATTTGCACTCACAGAACTTAACCCATTGACCAGCACCCAGATTTGTACTTAGGAATTACCCTAGCACCCATTTTGCAATCAGGACTTGCCACAGCACCCAGATTTACATTCACATGACTTGCTCCAGCACCCTTCTGGTGTTGTTTTTTTTTATTGAGTGCCGGGATGTCATGTGAAACCCGGCACTCAGATATTCAGTAAGTGCGGTGTGCAAGGGGGTGAAGCAAGCAGTTTGTGCCAATGCTGTTAGCACAGACTATTATTGCTGCGTGAAGGGGGAAAAAAACTGTACAAATGGTGGCACACAAAGCTGCTCAGGGAAGAGGAGGCAATTTCCTCGTTGTCCCCCTGAATCCATGACATTTGAAAATCCCTCTATTAGGGGCTGGGGAATTACAATTTTTCCAGCTCCCCACACCCCAGTGCACTGAATTAGCTGTCTATATAGCCTTATTTTAGTGCCGGACCTGGTGCAGGGTATAAGTCATTAGAAAACTGTGTATTATTTTACACACTTTTTTGGATCTCTGATCTATTCTGGAAGATTTTAGGTTATCTTTTGTTTTTTATATTCAGCAAAGTGATTTAATGTTATGTGAGTATACACTAACAAAATGTTCCAGGGATTGCTTTCAAATGAATCTATTGTGTGGATGAGATCTGAGTATTTTAAATTAAATGGTGTATGCCAGGCTGTGCACACAGACAGGCCTGCTACACATCACAGTTCAAGCCACACATGGTATAAAAGGGGTGCATAAGGAGTCAGAGCCTGGGAATAGAGGGAGGGGGTGTACAAGACTAGACGTCCAGACAGAGCATTGAGCTCTTTTCAAAGAGGGTAAGAGCTGTAGGGAATGCTCTCTCTCTCCTTCTTTGCTGCCAGGGGAAGGGGAGGCAGAGTTTGGGTCCTTGGCCAGAAATGGTCTCCTGAGCTCTTGGCACTGGGGACATAGCTGCAGGGTTGGGGGTGGAGTGGGCTGAAGTTTTGTATGTTCACAAGAAGAGATGTAGGGAGAGGGATACCCACTCTGAACAGGCACTACTGGGGAGAAGAGACTGGGTAATGTAACTCATTTCTAATATCCAGGCAAGCTTTATATTGTATGCTTTGGGAAATGACCAAACAGCATGTAATGGTGTGTTAGAGAGAGGGAGAAGGGGAAAGTATATGGGGGTGGGTAGGCAGAAGTACAGAGAAGGAGCAGGGGAAATAATTGGGTGCAGTATATCCCTTTAACCCCTACACTGCTGGAGGCAACACTAGGACTCTAGCTAGATTTTCTAGCACTCATAACCTATGTAATAACTGCTACTGTGAATCCATATGGAGACCAAACATACCAGTATATAAAAAGTTACTTATATATCACAGAGGATAAGGTTACTGATAGCCTTTCATTGATCAGTAGAGTGAACTTAGGTTTGAAAGAATACTATGTGTTAACAGATGATTTATTACAATGGCTGTGTCATATTACTGTATCATTGGGAAATAGACTTCCATCATGCCTATGTTGTTAATATTTAACTCTTTCCATAGTCATGGATTAACTGTGCAGGCACTACAAGGCTTTACTCCAGAAGATGGCATGTTATCTCCTTGTGTTCACACTGTGAATTTATCTTCACTATTTAAAGCAATATCTATCCTTGATCTAATAAACTATTGTTTTAAGAAATTATGTACAGCCTTATACCAGCACAGGTGGATCGGACGTCTCTCCAAGAGACTGTGTTTAGCACTTGTTGCTAGAGAGACAAACACAAAAAATAATAAATAATACTTTAATAGGTTTAATAATACAGCATATAAAAAACATATAATAAAGTAGCATGAGGTTTGCTAATAAAGCCTGTCAGGTCAATGCTACTTAAAAGATGCAAGTTTTATTCTTTACTCCTGGGTGTGAAGCAATGAGACCTCTATAGATCCCCCACCTCTCCGTCTCATTCCCACTGCTAATGTCTGACTCCTTGTTATGCAAAAACAGAATTAGTTGCTTCTTTTTAACCCCCAGGACTCACACTAGTGTCTAGCCAAAGAAAGGTTCATTACTGAACTGAAGACTGGTCTGTTTCTCACTGAAAAACACTAAGAAATCCAGAATCTTTATTGTAGTATATTACATTTAAAAAAATGACATCTTTCATTTTTTGGGCCTCTGTTAAAGTTTATACAAATCTTGAAGTTGGAAAATGTGATGTTGGCTCCCAGCCACTAAACCGTTACTATAAATAGCATCAGCATCTATATAAATACTATATACAAACTACTGAATGGTACATAATGAGTAATTTCATGTCCAAGTTCAAAATAAAGAAAAAAATTGAGCAATCACCATGGGAACCAACGGAATGTTCCTGTTGATCCATATCTAGAACGTCACACCTGATTTGTCCCATTGTAAAACATTGATGTCTACAGGGAAATAGCGCTATAAACACTATAGTGTGTGCATCAATAACACACTATACATCTAGTGTACTTATTAATACATATGCAGGATCTTCAGAGAGTTAGCTAATAAATATCATTCATATGAGTGTGATATAGGGTGTGTCAGATGATGCAATCATTACTGATAATAAACCACGTGATTCTGACTTTTTTGATTTTAGTATCTGAAATGCATTCTGAAGGAATACAGCGTGAGCATTTGATGACACAGCGCCGGATGTTAGCGATATAGCTCTGACTGCGTCTGCCGTACTATACTGTGCAAAGCCCCCCTTTACCATTTCATGTCACATAAATATGACATATGTTCACCCGATTTCCATTAGATATAATGATAGATATAAAAACAACAATGTATCTATATTTTAAATATCATCACTATTCATAGACACACACCAATAGATATATAGATTTATAAGTCACATTTTTTAATCAACTGCTGTTTCAGGTTACTAAACTGAATTTATATCAATTATCCAGATCCTCTGTATAAAATGTTATTTCAGATCTCAGTTCAGTTCATTTTTCTGTTTGCTGTTGTTTGAACCATTTGGTTACTGGAGCGATGACCAGGAAGACTTTGAGAAATGTGCAGCATTGAAATTACTATTACTCAGCATATCAGCTATAGATGTTTACTCTTAACTCATAATACTATATACTAAATTGTTTAATCTGATCTCAGAATAATATAGATTTTTTTTTTTCACAAGCACTGGTGGTTATTACAATGGAGAAGCAATATTTTCACATGTACATTACAGTTAACTTACTCCACTTTTGTTATCCACCTTCAGCTTTATTCACTCAGTTCAAGGAAATAAATAAAATATCACACAATTTGTAATTATTAGTCTAATCTGGGTGCCTGGGATTTTTAAATTCCAATACAGTTAATACAAAGGCACCAATTAGAGTTTTAAGCTTAATTATAGGAAAATAACTGCTACATGTTCACATACATAATAAAAATGACCAGTTCTATTATTTTTTTTTTTTTGCATCCAGGGTTATACATGTAGCGTATTACATTTTCTAAATTTAAATGCAGACAACCTGAATGCAAAACTAGAAAAAGAATAGTAGTTCCACAAAATTCAACCGGTCATTTTCATTATGAATGTGAATATGTAGCAATTCCTATAATTAAGCTAAATGTGACTAGGACGTTGTATCCAGTATTTAGACAATCCTTTTTTCAGCCCAAGTCAGAAAAAAATTATAATCATTACAATAATACTAATGAAACAATAACATACTTGATAATTATAATTATTGCTAGAATTATTATTATTAGGTATTTTATTATTCTCAAGTCATTTGACCAATTTTAATTTTCCATCTTCGAAATAATAGCCATTTTTACTACAAAGTCATTGGTAATGTATGAAACATTTATTTTTTTGGGAATATCAGAAAAATATTCCACTGTCATTTAGATACTTTCCATCCAAAATATTGCATCACATTACATTATATCACAGACACACACATGTATTTATTTATATTTTCACATATATTTTTATAAATGCATAAAAAGTGGAGATATATTTGCATGTGTGTAGAATTACGGAATACATTAATAAAAGATGAATACAAAAAAATGTATCAAAACACATTTTCCTAAAAAATAAATCGATATTTGTATATATATATATATATGCATCTATAGTGATGAAACATTAGAAATAAGTAATCTTCGTTAATCTGTTTACATTTTTATTGAGTAAATATTATCATTTACATGTGTATAACAGTGATTGTCCAGTATTTAGACAATCCTTTTTCAGTACATCAGAAAAAAAATTCATTACAATAATGCTAAAATAATAACATATTTAATAATTACATTTATTAGTATAATTATTGTCATTAGGTATTTTATTATTCTTAATTAATTTGGCATATTTTAATTTTACGTCTCTGAAATATGAGCCATCCTAACTAAATCAAAGTATTAGTAATGTTTGAACCATTTAGCTTCACGGTAATATCAGAAAAATATTCCACTACCATTTAGATACTTGCCATCCAAAATATTACATGACATTACAATATATCACAGACACATAGGCACATATCTTCACATTGATATTAATACATGCATAAAAGTTGTAGAAATATATATATGTTTGTATGTAGAAATACTGAATAGATATATACAAATTTTAATATGAACATTTGTAATATACTCACACATTTACCTAAAAAAATCATAGATATCTATTTGTGTGTGTATATATGTATATATATATATATATATATATATATATATATATATATATATACATACATACATACAAATATACATCTAGGATTTTTTGTGCGACTGTGTGAAACTTGCTATACTGTCTAGTACCTACCTATATATATATATATATATATATATATATATATATATGATGAAACATTAGAAATAAGTAATCGTATGTAATCTGTTTTAAAGTGCTTATTGAACACGTATCATTATTTATATGTGTAGATCAGTGATTGATTATCTCCCTGGGACTTCATTTTCCATTATGGTCAGCCAGCCATGGAATTCCCAAGTAGTGAAAACTATCATTTAGTAGCTCAGATCTTGCGGGTACTAGACAGTATAGCAAGTCTCACACAGTCTCCATGCCCTACTGACCCTCCTGTATTTCAGTCAATGCCTGGAGGAAATGTGGTCGGGAAACATTTGTTCTCCATTCACCGGCCATGGAAAGTCAGAAACCCCCTACTGTGTGACAGCAGGATGTCTATAGGAACCCTCCATATAATAACAGGATATAGTATTGGCAGCGTAGCATCTACTCTCCCATCAATCCTTGATATCTTCACTAAACTCATTGCATAAAGCACACTATCACTGTAACTTTGACACATGCCAAAAATTACTGTATTAGTGGAATTAAATATATATTATACCCAATATAAAGACAGTATTGCACAAGGCATTATGTATCGAAAACCAAAGAATGACAATATTGATTGGGACATGTTTCTTAAACATTGATATGGCACAGATATATGCTGGGGTTCCAACTACTTAATTCGGACATTCTAATAAGTCTGCAGTAAAGTACATAACATTGTATATACAGGTAAAGCCTGAGTATGTAAAAATACATTGAATATTTAGAACATGAAACAAAAATATACATGCATACATAAACATATGTATTATGTACATATTCACTTATTTCTAAGTGTGCGTAGGAGTGTAATAGTGCCATACAAATTGAACTGGGTCTGTTTTCTTGTTGTAGCAATCCACAACCCATAAAACACAGAATTTTAACCTGGTAGATGCAAGAAAGCACTTTCTGCATTGTCATAAAATAGATGCAGTAACTGGGTTTGATAGCCTTTTTTGTTATGGCTGGTAGTGGTACCGCTATTAAAAGGGATATCCAAATGAATAGGATATATAAGTACTAAACCATTACACGGGCCTTATTTATGAAACCCGTTAAAAAAAAAAAAAAAAAAACTTCATTGTACACCGAGAATCTTTCACATTTAGATTTTAAAAAAATAGGCAAATATGAGAGCTGGATTCACCAGCTGATGCAGCTGATTGTGTTCAGCAGTGAAGGGGTTACACCGATCAGGATCCCTGTGGGAATGTGGGGGTAAGAGCTGCACCCACATTGTGCTCCTGGGAGACAGATCACCACATTGATTGCAGCAGAGAGGGTTTAGGAGCAGAGCCAGATATAGGACAGCTGCATCCCAAGTCTTTAATTCCTTTCTCAGGACAAAAAAATCCATGCCACCTGCTGTCAGATAGTGAGAGTTGCCAGTGCATGCACAGCCTCTTTCAAAGCACCCAGCAGAAGCAAAATATTGGGTTTGCTCAAGCAGGGCAAACAATAGAAAATTATCAGAATGTTTCCCACTATAGTCACATCCTCAATCTTCAAAAAGCCAGGAATGTATGTGTTCAACCTGGTGTCAGGCAGAACATATAACATAATAGGCTGGATTAATCTCTGCCTAGCAGATGTCCCCTAAATAAAACAAATGCACTGTTTGGAGATGATCACATACATGTTTTTTCTCCCAATCTATGTGCCCCATATAAGTGGTTAGTAGTGGCTGCTAATGAGAATCCTATACATAGTAGGTGATGGTCTGTATGACAGGCTCACTATAGACATTTATGATGTCTCCTGTACCTGTTTGAATATTGTCCATACATTCCAGGAAACTACATCCTAACCAATTAATTGTATTATTATTGGGGCTAGTTGTGTAACTCTTGTACTATCCCCAAAATAGATACAGTCTATGCCATTGTGGTATTATAGTAAATACTATTACTTTGGTTAAGTATTATACATATAACACTTTTCACTTATGTATATAATATTTATTAAGTTTATGTCACAGAACAAATTTATTTTTCTCTATTAGAGCATATACTTTTTAGGGAAAGTATAATAATGATATAGATAATGCCATTAAAAGTCAAATTTTATATATATATATATATATATATATATATATATATATATATATATATATATACATACATACTTTGTCCTTAAAACTGATCAGAGATTTAATTTATACATCATCAGTGCATATGTGGGGGAAATGGATAACAATAGATAATACATTTTTATTCCTTTACTATATGATAAAATAATATATACAAATAATATATACTATGAATTTAAAAATGGTTCTATAGTAGTACATGTTCACTGTAAATCTAGAATTTGATGATTTTTATGGACTTTATATAGAAATCTAATTTTGCAGAGTTGCATTCAAACAATATTTAACCAGTAGACAACAAGTTTTAGCTGTTTTCGAAGTAAAGTGCGAACAGCCTGACTTTAAATCAGATTTTGTTGAATCTGCTTTTATCGCTGATATTATCGCATGTCTGTGGTACTGGTGGTTTTATGCGTAAAAGTGATGTGCTTGGATGGATCTATTACATGTGCCTTATAGGAGAAAAGATTAACAGTACTTTAATTCTGTCAAAAAATGTCAGTCATTTTATATCGCTAATTTATTATTAGAATTATTATTAATAATTTATAGTGTCAACAATTTATGCAGAAACTAACACGGGTTTTGAACAATATTGCAAACATGAATATTATGTTGGTTCAGGAGTTTTTATTAGGGTCGATCAGTTATTAGTGTTCACATCATTCACAAGATGAAATTCCATATTACAAGTAGATCAATAGTTTTATTGTGTGGTTTGTTTAACTGTTCTACAAATGTATTTATTTATTTTATAATATTATCTGTATGTTCAAAGAAAATCTTAATTTCTCTTCCCCCAGCGTCCAAACAAGTACGTAACACAAAATAAATACAACAAAAAAGAAAAAAAATCTTCACAAACCATACACTAAACAAAACAAATGATAAAGGTTTTCAGTAACCTCACCTTATCCAATCATACTAGTTGTGTATCTTACTGCGTTCAATACCTTAGATTTATTACATATTTGCATATTTATTGGGCTATTAGTTTATCGCTCTTCAAATTCGGTTTAGGTTATAAGTTAGTTATTGTCCCCCTTGTAACAAGTCGTTAAGTATTTCCTTGTCATCCCGTGAGTTAAAGCTTAGATATGTTTTCTATTATAGGAGCCATTTCCAAATAGTACATATAATCTAATTTTCTAAATAGAGAGTGTGACTGAACCCTTTGTTGACTCACGACATTTATCTAGACTTGCTATTGTTTTTTTATTGTCTTTCTATTGGTGTAAATCAAATAGTCTATGTTTCTTAATTTATTCACTCAATTATACCATTGACTAAAAGTTTTAAAAGTGTTTTGTTTCCAGTATAGAGGGATCATTTCTTTAGCCACATAGATAAGGTGAATTATGAAAGAAAGTAAACACATTTTTTTTCAATAATGTTGTATAGTAAAAAGTTCAGGAGTTATAGATATATCTGTGTTGTCTATTAATTTAATAGCCTCCAAAATACTTTAATATAGGGGCAGGATACAAATCTCCTTTTCAAATCTTACACCTCTAAACATTTTCTGAGACATTAGGATTGAACCTATGTATGTCGGCTGGGACTGTATACCACCTTATATTAATTCTATAAGCCAGCTCTTGATATTTTCTGGCTTGTGAGCATCCCCTAATTATATTGAAGCTTTTTTCCCATTCAAAATCCGGTAACGTAATCTCTAGATCTCTCTCCCATAATTTCATATAATATGATTTCTCTTGACCTTTCAGCGAAATAAGCAGCTTATACCGTACATTTTTGATAGCGAGTGCATTACTGGAGCATCTTGTCTACATAGAACCTTGAATTCTGTGTATACAGTGTTAAAACCAACATTTGGATTTCTTGATTGGAAATTGTATATTTTTGATACTGAAGAAATCAAAGAAAAAAAATATGATAAGTACAGAGTGCCTGGGTTTCCGTAAGGAATGGGAAAATATTTGATCACATGGCAGTAAATAGCCTGTGGTTATTTTTAAAGTTTCTCCCAAGTTAGGGTATCTATCGTCTCTGGGCAAAGATTTCAAAATAAACATGTTGTATATATATTTATTTATAAAAAATCTTTTTTAAAAAGATATCCCAAGGTATAGAGATCAGGAGGGTTTGGATGAGCTATACAATTCTAGGTAAAATATACATAGTTATCACATTCATTTTGCCCAGCCATTACAGTGAGGAGATAGTCCACCTATTTAGGGCTTTGCTAAGCTTCTCTAATAGGGGCAAGTAATTCATTGTGTATAGTTCTTTATCTTCAGCAATGATTATAATATCCAAATTATTCATCACTTTCTTGGACTATTTAAAGGAAAATCTGTTTTGAATCTCTATTGCAGTTTAAAACATTGATATTTAATAGTTTGGGTATATGCATTTATTTATTAAGTGTTTAAGCGACAGCATAAGAGATCTTTATAATTTCCAAGTATGTACTTGGCTGATTTATGTTAAGTAAAATAATAGTGATTCTCCTTGAGCTCAAGTGTAATGCGGAAATGCACATAAAACCCATCATCACAATTTGTGTCTGTAAATAAAAGGTTAGCGGTACATTGGTCACTGTAAAGTATTTGTGTGAGTATTGTAATAATAATAGTATTTCTTCTTTGGTTGTGTGTGTAGCATTGTTGATTTATCATACATTATTATTAATACTATTATTTATTAACAGTGTGACAATATATTCTGTAGTAGTTACTATGGACAATTTTACGTATAGTCATGTAAATCATTTCTGTAACTATGGGTGTGAGAGTAAAATAACGCTATATCATTCCAAATACTATGTATTAAGGTGAAGATGAGCGGCCTAATGCTTATTATTATTGTATTAGTATCAGGCTTATCATTTGAATTGACAGGCAGGAGGATGAAATTCACAGCTGAAGACTTCAAGCTGAAATCACTACAAACTGATCCGACACCATGGAGTGAAGGAGTTAATTTCCTGAGGTTTGGGGAAGCGAGCCATTTGGTCGAGCTCCTCCCAAACACCAGATGATGCTCGCCACTAATTCTGGCCAGGTGTGAGAGTGCAGGTGTTTTCCCACTCCCTGTAGTAATTTGTATTACTATTTTTTTTTCTAATAACCCTAAACCCAACTCCAAATTGGCATCATAAGCCTAGCATAAAAAAAAACAACAATTAGACCCCTAAAATTAACAACAATCACCATAATCAGAACTGCCATATTTCTACCTGAACCCGAACACAAGTTCTGAATGACATCCCATCATTCGATATATTTTCAGTGTGTCTTTGTGTCAGGTTGAGCTGGTCACTGAGTCACAGGCACCAGCAGTGCTCCAAATTAGAACCAAGAACCAGAGAGATGGGAACAGCCAGGGGCAGACTTCCCACAAGGCAATGGGAGCAGGTGCCTTTAGGATAGTAGCTACCAGTCGCCAAATCCAAAAGGTCCAAATCTACTTTGTTTAAAAAAAAAAAAGAAAAATTCCTAATCCGTAGCTTTACATAGATTCCTGATCATTAAATCTCAAGTTCTGTATTGTGTTGAATTGAAATAGATGATGTTTTGTATAGCACAAGGGGTCAAATCTAACCATGATTCAGAGAGTGTGTTAAGAGCTGAATGTCATATAATTAAAAAAATGAAAAGTGTTTTTCACTGAGCAACTTGTAAATATTAATCTCATTTAGTGGTGTTTTGTTGTCATCACTGTCTGTTGTTCAATATCCTCTGAATAAGGGTCTATGTAATTGTACAAGAGATCGGAGAGGCTTAAGATCCTGTTAGCTGGGAAATATAGTATTGCTGATTTTTCTCTTCAACGTTTCTATTCTAGGAACAATTGGCATTCAGACATAAGGGATTGATTCACTTCTGATAGTAGAGTCAGGCCGTGGGTTTAGGGATGCACAATAGATCAATCCAGCCCTTCGGTGAGCCTCACAAACAATAACATATAAACAACTATTTGTATTATACCCGTGATTAGTTTCTTCAATATGATTGGAGAGAAAGGCAGATCATTTTTTTGTAATTTCATATAGTTATTACAAATGTATCCTTATATTTATATTATATATCTATAGTCACACACATTTTATTTATCAGTCTAGATGTTTTTTGTTTTTATAATTCTCTGTTAGCAAGAGTTAACCTGATAATAACAGAATAAACTTTCTTGTACTTTATATTGAGTTCAGGCTTTTTTACATTTAATTAATATGGCCTTTCTAAAGGAACATTAAACACACTTTAAGTTCACCGTGTAGGTAGCATGTATTGTATATAGTATTCTTACAGTATATTAGGTGGTAGTATTCTGAGTATTTGCTAGCTCGGATTCCTATATTATTACAGACAATAAGGAATGTAGCTGTTAGTAGATTAAAGATGTGTGACTATGAGATGACACACAGCATTAAGATGTATCTCATCACCCAACACATTCTAAGGAGTCTTCTTGCTAGCATAGGGCAATGTAATGTGTGAATTGGTTCTTCCAGAAACATCAACAGACCATGCCCCACAGCACGGCTATTTTATATGAAAGAACAGACTGTAACCATCTCAGAATTACTGACAGAGTGGAGAGCAACTTATAGTTTGCAAACCATGAACACTATAAAACTGATCAGCAAAGATCATAGAACAGATACTCGTCATGAATTCCTTCTTGATTATGATCACAAAGTAGGATCTTACATGGCCATATAAAAACTGCAGCTTCCATTTTATGTGAAATGACAAACAGTGACCAGCAGACTCCACTGATTGATGGCCTGAGTAGCAGGTTGTTCAAATGAGAATCACAGACACAAAGAACAGAACCTTCTAGTCTAGGAACAACTGTTGTGTCGACAATTGGTGAATTGGGTTGCACTCAAACAGTAAAATACATTTCTGTGCTGTTTTTAAATGTCACAAGAGGGTCTACTCAATGAGCATCAATTTGTCCCCAATTGGATTCGGGTTGGGGGGTGTATTAGCCAAATTTAACAAATTGGCAAAATGTAGATACTCAATATCCCTGAATTCGGGTCTCAGTTTGGGTCATTCCTGAAACCGAATAATCGGAGGCTTTCTGATGGGGACATTTTTGCTATGAATATCATAGTTTTTCTGGTACGCAATATGCACTGATCACTCCCCCCCCCCCAAACCCCATAATTCGACCAAGATAGCTGGAATTTGCCCATTGCAGTTTTCCTTATCTGATGAGAACTGAAAATAAAATAATTAGGAAATAATTAAAAATAATAATATCAATTATTAATAATTAATAATAACCCCCCTGGGAGTCCCTGACTCCAATTAAAATGATGGGATGGGGAGGCTACTAGCCAGCTCCCTGCCCCCATAATGTGCATTGAGGAGCCAGAGCAGTTAGCCCTGATCACCCTACCAAAAAGAGCTGGGAACTGGCCAAATGGCTCCCAGCGCCCTGAGAGCTGGGCAATTGCTTCCAGCCTATATAATATAGAGAGGTGACTTACCCGACATCCTTTTTTGGCAAGGTAAGGCCTTTGGCCTACCCCAGACCTAGGGGGTGATTTTAAAGGATGGGAGAACTTTGGGCCTTCGATAAGTCCACAGACACAGGTGGGAATGCTCTTTTATGGAGTGGGGAGTCTAAAGACATTTTAATCTCCAGACGCTGGGTTTTTTATGTAGATGTGTATAACAGGATGTACCTGTTATTAACTTACAATCTCCTATATACACCATACATTTACTGTGTTATCTTTTTTTTTTTTTTTTTTTTATCAATTATTGTATGTTCTCTCCCCAACTTTCCTGTATAAATATATGTATGTATGAATGTATTTTTTTTTAACCTGTTGCTAAATGTGAAACATTGTGTAACACTAATCGGGACTTGAAAACGAGAGAAATTTCAATGTATTTTTCCTGGTAAATAAATAAATCTTGTCTATGGGGAGGATAGAGGCTACCACTTTGGTTCGGTGCATTACGGTTGCTTTCGCAAGTTATCGGTGTAATCAGTGTAATCAGCTATCCAAATTGCAAATATATTTTGATGGGGGCATACTGGGTAGCTCGTAATTCGATTCCCAGTGTCTCCCCGATGTGCCCAAAATTAGTCCTATCTTCTGAGGCACAATTTTGGGGCTGTATAAATAATATATTTTCATAATAAACTTGGGTCTTACCCTCTTGTCGGCAACCCAGGTGGACAGACATTTTGGAGATATGTATTATGGGGATTATTATTGTTTGCTAAAAAATGTTAGATATTAAATATAGGAAAACTATAAAAAGCATGTTGAAATGTATGAAACATCATGGTGGTTATCCAAGAGATTAAAAGTGGAAAACAGCATTTAGTAATAAAATCATTTGTACGAAATAAAAAATGCAGAATGCAGTTTCTACCACTATTAGAATTTACAGCAGCATCAATTTGATAGTGTTAAACTTTAACTTCTCATTGAAATCTGTTAAAAAGTTCCATCAATATTAAAATGTTTATTTATCAAAACTTTTCAGATAAATGCATATTAAAAAAAGGTGATCTGAAAAGACTTACATAAATAGTCTTAATACTTTCACAACTGGAAGCAATGTTAACTCTTTACTCGTGTGTGATATAAATAGACAAGATAAAATATCTGCGTAGTTATTTTATGGTATCAAGAAGTGTCTGCAAGCCCTGGGTTCATTCATTTCAGTGATATGAATCGAATACTTACTTTAATAATCTATACATAGCTAGACATCCTGATTTGTATTTGTATATCATCTAGAATAGAACATTGTGAGTTATTTCTAAAAGTTAATTTTACAGCAAAGGTCTGTAACCATAAAAAACAATCAAATGTTATCTCTAATTTCTCTACTTTTATGATTTGGCCCCAGAATTGACCATTACAAGTAACTTGTGTTGTGTTTCGATGATTGGTGCCCCTAGTGGGGTTCATCTATGTAAGCCGTGGATTTTTTTTTTAAATGTAATGCTTTTTTGCAGCAAACCATGTGGCTAGAACAGAATGATCACAAGTCTTGCAATGGGACTTTATGTCCCAGGTCTGGAGCTCCGAGTGGTCTCATTCAGTGTGTGTGTGCGTCGCTGTGTGTGACTGTGTTTTCTTGTCTCTCTGTGTGTGTGTGACTGTGTGTGTGTATGTGATTGTGTGTGTTAATTTGACTTTGTGTAATTGTATGTGTATGTCTGCATTTGTTTGTATGTATGGCACCATATGTATGGGACTGTGTGTGTGCTTTACTTTTATACACACATTAGGGTTACAAACAATCACATTAACGACGATTCACATATGCACACCAAGTCACATGCACATAAAATATATATTATTTGTATTATATAAATTATTGGAAAGCTTTAAGAAATAAACAAAAATATCAATATACTATATCTGTGTGTGTGTGTGACTGTATTTATATTTAATATGCATATTATGAATATATTATTAAATTGGAAATCGACATGGTGCCCAAAGCTTCCTAATAATTTATAAAATATAAATAATATGTATTTTATGTGTATGTGACTATGTGTGCATATGTGAATCAGTTTGTATGTGAATATATACAGATACATGACTGTGTGTGTAATCTCATCCTAAATGTGTGTGGCCAACCTAGGCTAGCACCAGTTGTGATAATAGTAAAGACATATGCAGACCACACCAAATACCAACCCTTCCTATGTAGTGCTGCTGGTCTGTCCTGTCAGTGCAAGTACAGGCCGCAAGCAGGGCCAGTCAGACAGGAGACCCATATCACACTGTCTCCAGCCCTGCATGCGGAAGTATAAGGGCGCAGTCACAGGAGCAGACTGTGCTGCAGAGGCCTGCGGCTCTCATACCACAATGGACCACTAGGGCTCATGAAGCAGATGAAGTGGCAGATTTAAGCAGGGAACCACAGTTCCCATAATGCAAAACTAAGATTGGAGGGCTAATATTCCCATGTTCTTTTTTTTATTGATCCTGTGGTAGCAGTAGTAGCTGGACTGTGCTGGAAAGGCACATACAATTAGCTGCAGATGGAAGGGTCCCCTAATATCTTGGCACAGTGTCCTATAATCACTGGTACTGGCCACATCGTCAAAACCCAGAAGGAAAAAAGTTCCCCCAAAAATGGCCATAACCAAACAGACGATCTGCTTTTTTTTTCTTCACATCATATCAAAGGCTATTTCTAGCATTGTTATAAGGTAAAATACAAGCTTTTTTTTTATTTTATTAAAAAATATTATGAATAGTGCAACTTTTTATGTCTTTCAAAGCCAAGTAATAATCTGCATTTTGCTGTTATGCTAGTTTAAAACTTGACTAAATAAATAATGAATGGGTCAGCTAAGCATGCTAAAATTGTTTAAATTAGAATCCTGTATGGCTGAGCTGTGAACAAATAGTATGGTGTCATCAAGTTTATTTGTCCCTCGTTATGTAGGTTTGTAAGGAGGGTAGTATAGTGATTAGGTGAGGCGGAAATAACAGTGTAATAGAATGGAAAGTGTGCTAAGCAAAAGCCTACTATAATAATCACAATTCAGTAAATGCTAGAAACCAATAAATTACAAATGCGATAATTACTTAAAGCACATAACAACATTTTTTTTTAATTTCATTTACAAATTTATAAAGAAAATGTGAATGTGAAGCAGAAATTATTTAGTGTTTATACTAAACACTTGATCATGCCATTCCTATATTCATTTATTGCTGATTTTATTTAACTGAATTTGCTTGATATATCCCATTTAAGTATATATCTAAACTGAAACAAAAATGCTAGTACATATTACAAATAGTACATATTAATAAATAAATAATACATCTAAACAATTAAGGACCAGTCCAAAGATGTCTAGTAAGTTTGTATTAACAGACATGTAAAGCAACAAAAACACCTATGAGTTATTGAGATAGACAGTTTTACTTTCTGTTTGAAAGCATTTAATAATTCTTTATTTTTGATCTTATCAAGCGAAATTGTTTATGCCACAGTCTAAAATGTAGTGTGGATGGTAACTGTTTACCCAGTGAACAAGATGATTGGCATTCATTAAAGACAATGGAAAGGTAGCAGCATTGCTATGCCGTTCACAGGTCCAGATTTTGGGGTGTATGAATAAAACAAAGGCCATAGGACCAAGACAGGAACTTAGCGATAGTGAAATTGTCTTAATTGATGGAACCCGCTTGACTTTCAGACACTTATAGGCTCTATGCCGCAATGTACTGAACACTTTTGGCAATTCAGAACACTTAATTTCACTTTGCTATTTCTGTTTTAATTACATATATTACATGTGTACACGTTTTTACCATAAACTGTAAACTCCCAAGACAGTAAAGTGAATTCCTTTGAGGATCACTATTGTACGTATATAAGCAGCTATGGGTGGGCTTGTGCCTAAATTTACATATCAAAACTCTTAGGAACTGGTAGAATTAAGAGCAGAAAATTGGTCTGACAGCAGAAAATGTCCTTTTTTATTTTCACCTAAAATCTCATCTCCTATTTGTCAAATTAATTACATTATTGCATACTTTATCCTTATCATGCATAATAAACTTGTATAAACAAACAGCGTTCCTTGTCATGAATGACCATTGATGGTATTCATTTAAATGTGTCAAAGAAATACTTTTTACAGACACTGTCGGAAAGTGCATGGCATTTGAATGCAAATGAGTTATTTTTACTTTTAGTTAATACTGTCACTTTTAGTTTTTCCACTAGATTTTTCAGGCTACCGGATAATTCCATTCTCTAGAGACCAGACCATGGCTGGCATGAGGCTAACTGGCACCTCATGTGGTGATGTCAGATTTGAATATTATCCTATAGACAAATGTAATGTTATTAAACAGAATAATGTTTTTGTTTTCAGTTGATACATTATTTATTCACCATGTTTTTTTTATTGGTCCATCACCTCAAAACTGAAGGATGTTATGGTTAAGATCTCTTTGACATGCCCACTTAGTTGGATAAAGTTTAAGGAGCGACAGGCTGTGCACTCAAAATACCACCTTTGGGTTACATTTTATTATTTGTTTTTTCTTGCAATTATACATAAGATTTTGGCATTTGTTTTTGGATTTTGGGATATCCCATCTCATGTCCAAAGCACAAGGCTACCAAGGATCTCCAACGAGCTTATAAATTGTGATGTACGGTTTCTGATCACAGTATTCACTCAAAAATAAGAGAAGGGTTAAAGCCTCAAAAGTGTATAACATTAATGGACACTGCTGTAATGAACATGTGCCAAAGTACTGATCATAATGAACAGATGGTAGAGCTGAAGGTTGCTCGCTGTATTTGCTGTAAGGTGAGCAGACTAGCACGTAATGTGTTAGGAAAGGATTATTATTTATATTCTCAGCAATAATTTGCCCTAAGATTACTGCCTGCCACAAGCTGTATAAAAATATAAACATTATATGATTGTGTGTCCCACTTAATGTATAATTACGGTACAATTAATGTACAATTAAGATCAAGTGTTGGATGTAGAAAAA
Organism: Pelodytes ibericus; assembly: GCA_036172795.1. Classification (NCBI taxonomy): domain Eukaryota; kingdom Metazoa; phylum Chordata; class Amphibia; order Anura; family Pelodytidae; genus Pelodytes; species Pelodytes ibericus. The sequence goes on along the minus strand of CM069860.1, from coordinate 75,840,619 downwards.
TATTCCTTCGTCTCCTTGTCTGACACAGTCTAGTTCTCATAGATGCCTACCTCATATGCAAATCACAAAGGCACATTCATTCTAAGAGCATCATCAGTGACTTGTTCATCAGTATTGCACACGTTGTTACTGTATAATGCTATATACACACTTATGATCACTGCATTTTAGAAGGATGCAGGTTAGTGCTAGCCTTGCCTTAGGCTGCTCCCCAGTTGCCAACGGCCAATGTTACACAAATTATACTAACAATTGTCACGTTCCATGTTTTTTAAACATCACTAGATTAGTAAGATGTGTTTATGTATGAATACTATAAGTTTATTAGTCTTGTCCAAACCCTAACGTCTATCAACAACAATGTTATCTTACAAGAAAGAACTTTTTTTTTATCTACGTGGAGATTTTCAGGTTAAATTCTTGATGCATTTCATGTGCTAAGGCACTTTTTTGTTAGCTTACGAATTATTGCCTCAGCGTGTGAGATGCATCAAGCATTTAACAATAAATTACACCTTGAAACAATGCTTAATTTGTCTAAGGACCATTTTTATTCACTGAAATTTTTGCTGTTTTTTAAAATCAAGAGTGGATAACTCATTGGGGTTGGATTGCCCTGTACTGCTAAATAATGTTCTTCTCCTTTGTAACATGATTACTCAAAAGTCCAAAAGTTCATGAACCTATTATCCTTTTTGGATTCCTAAGCATATACATTAAAAGGACTTTGAAATATCACTTTGTACCAGAGGCGTAACTGGAAACCACCGGGCCCCAGTGCAAAAATTGCCCCGGACCCCGACCCCACCATGCAACTCCACCCCAGAAATGCCACTTACATGCCTCCCAACTGTTCTGCTTTGTGTCTGGCCTTGTTTTATATCTAGGATAGCCTTATACCTATCCTGTGCACGCTTAAACTTCTTCACTGTATTAACCTCTACCACTTCTGCTGGCAAACTATTCCATGCATCCACTACCTTCTCTGTAAAGTAATACTTTCATTAGTTCCTGACCTTATCTTAGATCTAGGGTAGCTTTATGCCTATCCCATGGATGCTTAAACGCTTTAATTTATTAACCTCTCATCCACCATCCTCTCAGTAAATATTACTTTTCTGACCACAAAAAAATATTAAAATATTTCCATCCTTTTCAAAAGCTTGAGGTGGACGCCAAAGCATCTATACTTATATGAACTTTTTAATATTATATTCAACTAATATTATGTAATGAAAATGGTATTGAAAGTTTTTTAATTTCTTATTTTTTTACGTTTCTCTACACCCACATTGCACCTAAAGGTCTTAACACAGCACTATACAGTACCCACAGCACTTGGCTTGTACTCATATTTCCCCCACCCGATTTGGCATGCCACAGTCTAAATTTGCCTGCCAGAACATACCACAGTGTCACTTTGTACCACTGAACTTCCCCTGCAGAACATGCCACAGTGTCCCTTTCACCCATAGTACATGTTATTTTGCCCCACAGAACATGCCACAGTATTACTTTGGCCACAGCCAATTTTCCCATTAATATGCCAAAGCCAGTTTTCTCATTATGCCACGCTTAGCCTGCCCATTCATATGCTACAGCCAGATTGTCAATATGCCCGTGCCAATTTTCCCATTAATATGCCACTATTAACCTGCCCATTAATATGCCACAGCCAGATTGCCAATATGCAACTATTAAGCTGCCAGTTATTTTGCCCATTTGCCAGTATTATTTTGCCCATAATTTGCGAGTCATATTTTGCCATTTGCCAGTGTTATTTTGCCCATATGCCAGTTATTTTGCCCATTTGCCATTTATTTGCCCATTTGCCAGTGTTATTTGCCTATTTGCCATTTATTTGCCCACTTGCCAGTGTTATTTTGTCCATTTGCCATTTATTTGCCCATTTGCCAGTGTTATTTTGCCCATTTGCCATTTATTTGCCCATTTGCCATTTATTTGCCAGTGTTATTTTGCCCATTTGCCATTTATTGGCCCGAGTTATTTTGTCCATTTGCCATTTATTTGCCCATTTGTCAGTGTTATTTTGCCCATTTGCCATTTATTTGCCCATTTGACAGTGTTATTTGCCCATTTGACATCTATTTGCCCATTTGTCAGTGTTATTTTGCCAATTTGCCATTTATTTGCCCATTTGCCATTTATTTGCCAGTGTTATTTTGCCCATTTGCCATTTATTTGCCCGTGTAATTATGTCCATTTGCCAATTATTTGACCATTTGCCAGTGTTATTTTGCCCATTTGCCATTTATTTGCCCATATGCCATTTATTTGCAAGTGTTATTTTGCCCATTTGCCATTTATTTGCTTGTGTTATTTTGTCAATTTGCCAGTGTTATTTTGCCCATTTGCCATTTATTTGCCAATTTGTCAGTGTTATTTTGCCCATTTGCCATTTATTTGCCCATTTGCCAGTGTTATTTGCCCATTTGCCAGTGTTATTTGCCCATTTGCCATTTATTTGCCCATTTGCCATTTATTTGCAAGTGTTATTTTGCCCATTTGACATTTATTTGCTTGTGTTATTTTGTCAATTTGCCAGTGTTATTTTGCCCATTTGCCATTTATTTGCCAATTTGTCAGTGTTATTTTGCCCATTTGCCATTTATTTGCCCATTTGCCAGTGTTATTTGCCTATTTGCCATTTATTTGCCGATTTGTCAGTGTTATTTTGCCCATTTGCCATTTATTTGCCCATTTGCCATTTATTTGCCCATTTGCCATTTATTTGCCAGTGTTATTTTGCCCATTTGCCATTTATTTGCCCGTGTTATTTTGTCCATTTGCCAGTGTTATTTTGCACCATTTGCCATTTATTTGCCAGTGTTATTTTGCCCATTTGCCATTTATTTGCTTGTGTTATTTTGTCCATTTGCCATTTATTTGCCAATTTGCCAGTGTTATTTTGCCCATTTGCCATTTATTTGCCCATTTGCCAGTGTTACTTTCCCATTTGCCAGTGATACTTTCCCATTTGCTATTTATTTGCCCATTTACCATTTATTTGCCCAGTTGCCATTTATTTGCCCATTTGCCAGTGTTACTTTCCCATTTGCCAGTGTACTTTTGCCCATTTGCCATGTATTTGCCCATTTGCCAGTGTTACTTCCCCATTTGCCATTTATTTGCCCATTTGCCAGTGTTACTTTACCATTTGCCATTTATTTGCCTGTGTAATTTGCCCAAATCTTTCTAATGCTATACCTTACCACCATTAGTTTTTCCTAAGAAAGAAAAAAAAAAGAGTTTAATTGGAAAAAGTATAGTACGGTACTGTTCTCCTACAATACATTTGTATATTTGTGTATATACATGTTTACACACACACACACATATATATATATATGAATAGTTTATACATTCCTTTTGTATTATATATATATATATATATATATATATATATATATATAATACAAAAGGAATGTATCAATTGTTTGTTATCCACTGAATCAGAATAACAAGTGCTGTGGATGATCATTTTTTTGGAATCAGGTTGATGATAAGATGACAAATTTTGGTGCAAAATCACTGAATGTAGATGGATTGATTACCATTAGATTATCCAAAAATTACAATTCATTGCTCTATCATTTATATGTATATATTTACACATGTATATTTTTATTTAACCCTAGTACAGATACATGGTTCACATTTGATTGAACCGTATTATGTTTAGCTGGCCTCGTGACTTTCGGTACTAATTGTTGATTATCATTCATTTTTTCCTAGATCTTTTTCATATGATACATTTAGTCTAGTGATAATAAGGATTATTATCTGAAAATCCTTAAAGCTATTTTCACAAGTTTGATTTAATAATGTATGTGTTGTATTGTAACGAAAAAATTATTTAAAAAAAAAACCCTGCCTTACATATATGTAACTATTTAAAACCAATCCAAGACTTTCTGGCATAACCTAAAAACAGAACATTCTCTGTATGAGAGCTGAGTGTTAAAGTGTATGTTACTTAGCAGCGAGACAGTGCACACTCTAATGCCCACATCAACATTCAAGAGATCCTGCATAAGTAATAAGGTGGCACTGTGCCTCTGATTTCCCAAATGTTCATTAAAATGACAATTTTTTTCCAGTGGCCTAGAAACAATTGTTACTTTCCTAGCAAATGATGCAAAACTAATTCTTGGACAATGGCTTTACCTCAGCTGATATATCCCTTCCCTACGATTTCACTTCTGTTTTATCAAGCACTTCTAGTTTAAAGTGGCCCACGAACTAGCCTCATGCACATTACAAGAACAGAGTGCTCATCAAATGCTGCTTATTCTATTTGAAAACAGAAATGAAAATGGCCCAGAGGACTAACTTGTATTAATCTGCACCGTCCTCGTTTGTATACTCATGAACATCCACCAAATTTGAACATGCACGATATAGCCACACCTCAAGAAAATGCACAATGTTGAGATTATATAACCGTACCGGTATCCACAATTAAAAAAGACCAAACGTGTGAGTCGATAACCATACAACAGTTTTATTCAGGGAAGCTTACAAAAAAAAAAAAACAGACCAACCTACATTTGTGGGGTGTGTACTGATTAAAATAACAAGATGGGTACCCTACTGAGTCCGTAGGGTCTCGGACAGGGTACCAAAAAAATTTCTCTCAATTTACAAATGTGAGATGGCTGAAAGGTGTCTATATGTTACTGTATATCAACTTCCCATGGCAGGGATTGACAGATAATCAATGCGGTAGAATAAAATTCATTGAATCTAGATGGACCATAAGATTATCACCAAAAAATAGAATTTTTTGCTTTATAATTTATGCTGTACTCTGCTGTGTTTTTCTTTTAGGGATCCTTAGCAACCTAACCCTTTGATTAGCTGAGTCCACAACCAACCTTGTCTTGTGGTTAAAACTCCTAAGTCCACCTTTCAGTGGATTTGTTAATTTATGTGCATGTTAAAGGAAATGAAGAATAATATTGTATCAAATGAGACTTTTTAACCTGTAATGTCTTGACTTAAAACTAAACTAAATAAGAAACCTTACAATATTTGTATATATGGGTAAGCGTGGCTAAACTGTTTCAGATTTAATTATTCAATGTAATGTGTAGGTCTTTCTGACATTTACTGGAGGAATGTATTAAACAATAATTTTTATTAGGACCAACTGAATGCCCAGTTATTATACATCTATCTCAGTAGTGTATGTAGTTGTACATTCACTTTTTACATGCCTACATAACAAGAGAGTCAAACTCACATTGCATCGAAGGCCAATTCCTTTTTTTTGTAGAATTCAAAACCATCATCCCACTTTCTAACTCTAGGTACAAAAATCATTGGTCAACACAGTTATAAATTTTATTAAACAAAGCAAGGCTTTGTTTTGGGTGGCACTTTTAAAATAATAACATTTGATGGGCCCTGGACCCTTTTTTCTCCAGTATTGGTGAGTTATGGAATCTCTACTACCCTATCTAAAAAAGCTGTATAATTGTCTTTAAGTTGGATTTTAGGCATAGGCAATTTAAATCCCTTTTGTATATACCGTGCCATTAAGTTAAATTATGTTTTACAATTAATCCAACCTAATTATGTGGGGTATTTTTTTATTTTTTATTTAAACTTAGCTTGTAAAAATTGCTCTTTGTTCAAAAATCTACTTGACTTCATTTTTTATCATTTGTTTTAGTTTATGTTCATGAATTGTTTAATGAATGTATATTTATATATATATTCATGTATATATTTTGACATGATGGATTCTCTGCTGTTTACATGTGAGTGTTTTTATTGCTGACTTTAATTATTTTGAATTTTTAATACTCACCTTAAAATAAACAGTTATTATGAATCAATTATACAAAAATATCTTACATACATTGATTAATAATCATTTTTCTTGACTTTTATCAAGAAATGTATCCACTGGCTTTGAATATAAAACTAAGCTCAATTAATGCCAGGTGTCATAAAATGGATGTTATTTATAAAGCATAATGCAATCAATTTCCATTATCTATGTAACAGCCATATACAAAGAGTGCATTTATAAAATATAAAGGCCTTGTTTGCCCATTACATGTAATTAGAATGTATTAAAGTATAAACTACATTTATAAGAAGAAAACCATTCCCTTTAAATCCATGTATTTTGGTTTCAGAAAATGCTATCTATTTTGAACATTTAAATTATGTTCAGTACTAATAGTACACTTGATATTTTATATACATACAGCACACCAACAATATATGTTTAGTTTTAGAGTTCTAGCATATTCTCCAACACTGTTCAATTGTTTTAAAGAAGGTTAAACATGATAGTTTAGAGTATGGATAATTTATAAAATGGTTAACAGGAATACCACTGCTGGAATCCATTTTTGGAGGAAAAATTCTGATACATGCATGGCAAAATTATATATATATATGACCAAGGAGAGAGTTATATGAAATCTAACAAACAGGCCTGGATATTGTTTTCTGCACATTTCCCATAATGCCTTCCCCTTTTATGCCTTTGTTTTAGCTGTCTGATGTCAAAGGTCAGTAATTTGTCTGCTCAAGAGAAGTGAGCCAATAACCCGACATAGAAGTTTGAAAGTGAAATGATCCTACTCAATCCGTTGAGCGCTGGCTACTACAATTAAAAAAAAAACAGTTTGCTTTTATTTCACTAATACAAGATAGATTGGATGAACGTCTGATTTAAAATGTTCTCATGTTTGAAAATGTAGAGCTAGATTTTATGTAACGGCACATTTATTCCAACTAAAACATTCAGGAAAAATTCCTGATGGCTGGTTATTTTATTTAATCCACTTGTATCATTTTGTGTTTCTGTGCGCTGTGTAGGCATCATTTATTTTATGTTCACTGTTCTGTTTTGTGATCGGACAAAATCTGAAAAATGGCAAATGCGTATTGATTTAAATTGATGAAGTAATTTATGTTGCTTATGTTCCAAACGTGTGACACTTTAATAAATATTGTTTGGACTTGGGAAATTTTTTTAATTCTATTCATTTTTACAAGAACAAAAATAATCTTATGTGACAAAAGCACAAATGTAAACAAATAACAGTTTTTATCCTGAAAAATACATAATTTTTTGTTTATTTTCTCTTGGCATCACGCAGTTAATCAAATTAGTTTACTGGTGATGGATATTTTCTTTGTATAGAAAAGATAATTCACGCATGAAATCTTTTTTAATCGGAAAGAGTTTTTTTTTTTTAGCAGAGAGCGACACACCCAGTAATAAACACTTCAATAATTGTTTATATTCTACTAAATGAATTAAGACGAGATAGAAAAAATACCAAAAATGATCAAATATTTAAAAAAATGCTCCACTTTTATAACTATGCTCCCGAACAGTTTTCTGTCCGTTTTTTTTCTAAGATTTACACACAAGCATTCAGTTTTTTAGTGAATGAACCTATTTATTTCTCTCTCTTTGTTTCTTATATATACACACACACACATCCATTTTTTTCTCACAGTGCCAGGGTGCTATCGCTGAGTGATTATGTAATAAATTCTTCACAGTAGAGCAGAGGGCAGTTGTTTTTGTTTTTGTTATTCAATGAAAGAGAGCTTTGCTTCCCACACAAAGTGCACCTGCAGCTCCTACATATACAAGCCGGGTGCTGCCTGCTAATTGATTTTACATACACACATACACACACAAACTGCAATGCCCATATGTTAGATTTTATTCTATCCATGTCCTGCTGTACTTATCCTTCCCATATGTTTCATTCTTTTTTATTTAGGATTACCATATTAACATAACCCCCCTTTAATAGAGGACATATATGGAACAAATCGACAAGAACAGTGTGTTCTCTTATTTAAAAAAGATAAGTATGGGTATTCTCATATTATCGGGATATCATTAAAATATAATACTGTCTACATAGGGTGATAGTAGGAAATAAGTGTGCCAAACAAATAAAATAACACATGGGCTACGCAACACTAGAGTAATAGTTTAAACAAATGACACGGAAATCTCACAAAAAGGTTTACATGTTTTAAATCAAAATACCAATTCCTAATTCATAAATATGTTTTACATTATGTGAGTTGATTTCAGAGATAAAAATTCCCTAACACTATTCAATACAGATGTATAGGGGAAAACAGGTAATCATTAGAATATTTCCACCATATTTCTTAAAGATACAGATATATTTGTATTGTTTTTCAGTCGTTGTGTCTGTATAATTCTGTAGTACTTCCAGGAGATTGGCGGAGAGGTATAAAAACTTGCGTTGCCCAAATTTTGTTTGAATTGCGGAAAGAGAAATACAACTAATGCACTACTTTTTAAAAATGTGACTATACATTGTTAGAATGTATGATTCCAGTGATAATATGTATTATATTTAGCTAATATAGAACCCCTTAAAATGTGATTTATTTAGCCTTTAGTGAAATATGTGCGCAGCTTCAGTTGCACACAAGATGAGTTAGAAATCAGTCATGTAATTGTTTGTATATAGCTTTAAGACTATAAGATATTTGGAATGTTTTCTAGTAGTATGATTGTTATGTCTTTATTGTATTGGCCAAACTTATATGACATGTTGATATGATTTGAGCCACCATTTGTGTACCAAAAAAATCATGTGTAGCTACCAAAATACTACAATTTTAATACGTTGTAGTTTTGTAATCTTTTGTGGCAAAATCTGTGGTACCAGAAAATGAAAAAAGATACTTGTTTTGTTTTATTTTGTCCTTACAACATATTTAAAGTCAAATAAGCACTGAATGCTGTATACAACTGAATAAACATAACTACAAATACCCTTTCTACATTCAGCTTAATGAATTTCCCAATTTCTTACACAGAGCTCAACACATTATGTTACACCAGTAGAGAGAACACGACGAGTGCAGCTCCAGAGAATGGAGATTTCATGTCACAGATGCTGAAGTGTCCATGAAGAGTACAATACTGGATGAACATTTGCAAGACTCTTTAGATAAAGAAAATAATATTTATATTTGTTTTTCTGTGATCTTAGTTTCTAATAAGACTTTGTGTGACTGAGACAGCTTTAACTTTGGAGGTATGTATAAAAACTAACGAGGCCTGTTTTGGGCTGGGGGGGTAATTTACTATTACATCGTATAACTGCGATGTTTTATTGGTTTCAGAGATACATTGGTTTCAGAGATACATAAAAAAGGAACTGGTAGAGAGAAATTTAACAAATAGTTTTCTCTCTACTGTATATATATATATATATATATATATATATATATATATATATATATATATATATATATATATATATATATATATATAATATATTGTAAAGTATACATACGTACATATATATGTATGTTTTATATGTATGTGCACACAGCTTGTAAGTCCGGTACAAACATATTAGATTTTCACATACAATATATATGAGGTTTATTGGCATATTTTAATGACACTGTCATCTAAATGAAAGTTCTATTTCATGACTCCAGATGCTATGTTTTCTGATGATAATAATACAACCTTTTTTTTAACCTCACATTACTAATGATGAGGCAACAGACAAGTATCTCTATTTATATTTGTGCTGTTAGTACTGGTATTAACACACTAAGCATATTAACACCCATACTTTGTATGATTGAAGCCCAAATGCTACTATTACTATAACTTTCATGTAAAGAGCTAGGTAAATATTCCAATTCTGACATGCGTGTCATTCTTAAACATAGCCCGCCATAAAGTTATTTAAGCAATACGTGTTCCCACTTTGGATCTCCACGTGGCAATTCAACCTCTTCATCTCGAACTGGTGCCAAGCATTTACTTAGTCCTCGAGGAGAGGTCTGATTTTGTATGCTGTACAATTTGAAACACTACAACCAGTCCTGGGGTAGTCAGTGACCCCATTGCTGTTGAATAAAATGGATTTTGGATAAAATACTGCAAGCTGTATGCTCAGAACCTGTAAAAGTTAGCTACAAGGTTATTTTATCACACACTCAAGTATACATAAAAAAAATAAATCATATTTGATCATGAAAAAAATAACACATGTTTTGTGTAACATACTGTGCCATATATGGGAATGATGGATTTTTTGTGGTGCATCTGTGTAAGGCTTAACCTTACACTATCAATTCTGCCATATAATTACTAGGTATATACTACAGTTTCTGCGGGCCTTGACTCTGTTGTGTTTTGCTGAGGACCATGACTCCCATGACATTCAGCAGTCCCATATCCAAATATATTGTGAGTCATTTAGTCTACAGCTGCTTGGTTTCCAAAGATGACCTATTCATCCTAGGTGCATTATACACAGCACAACTAACTGTGTGACAGCTTGCTAAATCGATACTTTGTCACTACTCACTTCAAAACAATTGTGTATTTATGAATAAGGAGAATTAAACTCTATACTAGCGGCCTGTTGCAAATTGTACTCCTGTATTTGTCTCCCACCTCATGAAGAACAAAGTAATATTCATTTATATATGATAGTGACACCTGACATGATAACATCTGTTCAGCTGAATGAGTAACTGGGTCTGGACCAAAATTATAGATCAACAGCGACATCTGATGGCCAGCTAAAGATATGTTTTTATTTTCATTTTGGAATTATCTATACTGATGCAAAGAACACTATTTTAACTTTCTTTCTACAGTTTGGGGAATACTTTCTGCGTATTTAAAATGAATTACTTTGGAATGAGTGAGACCAGTATGATGGGCAAAGAAATATATTTATATAGTAAGTTCTCAGCTTGTACATCATTCAAATACACATTTCAAGCGCAAAGAGCTTTTTGAATCGCATAGATTTGTCTACTAAACTGACATTTGGCTTGGAATATAACAGATCATTTGAAAGTATTCACTAAATTAGCACCATCTTGGCTTTCTCAAACTCCTACTCTGGGGCCTAGTTCACTTTGAGCAAAAATATATAAAGTAACGATTCTGAACAATACGGTGATGTGCAAGTGTTCAGATGAATGCAGCCATCTCAACAAGGAAAGTCATGAGGGCTTTGTGAATAGCAAATTGGATTTGTAAGTCTAAATAAAGTCTAATTTCATCTACAGTATCCGAAAAAAAAAAAAAAATTTAGGCAAGTGCTGCATTATTTAAAGAAAAGAAACAGATCTGTCATCAGTTTTTTCTTGACACTTTATATTTCCTAATAATAGCAAATAAAGTATAATAGATGTATTGCTGTTGCTATAACAACAGTCCTGCCTATCTCTTCAAGTCCTCCTTATTGATACCATTGAATTTCGAGGCCCTGGTGATATTTTATGTAAATCTACAGGAGAACTGTAAATTGTTTTAATTTAATAATAAGTGCATGTCACATTTATCGGAACAGAAAATAAGCTTAATAATTTTTTCTTGGATAATTTAATTGCTGTGGCAAAAGCTGGTCACCAAATTGGCTTAAGACAATAGCATGCCTGGTATTTTTCAGGCTACTCCCTTATGCACTAAAAAAAGCCAGATGCCAGTTTTCTAGCTGACGTTCCAGCCCATTTTTCAGTCTGTCCCACGCTGGAGGAGCACTGAACACCAATCCTACTCAATGGTTGGCTGCTGCATCCTGGCTTTGACCAGTATGTCTGCAGTTGAGCTCTGGAAGAATTATTTTATAATTAGATGCTAATTAACCAATCAGAGAATCTAGGCATCTGATTCACAAATGGATTCTGCACAGGTGTGAAGCAGGTAAGAATTTGTAACAGGCTTCAGGGATGGAACCAGGGTCTAGGATTCAGAAAGGTCAGTAAACAAGCTGGGATCAATGGATTGGAGAATATCAGGGCTGTCAATAAACAAGCCAAAGGACTGGAGAATAGCAGGATGGTCAAGAAACAAGCTGAATACAGGAGAAACACAAAAAATACAAGCCAGCTATAAAAATGTGCCAGCTCTGATTGCTGGGAGGATGGGGCTTATATAGCCCCAGGGCTCATCACTGAAACAACTCACACCTGAGCAGTAGGCAAGTGAGATATGAAAAAGGCAGAGAATAGCTCTACAGCTACAAGAAACTACAAAACATGCAGGTGGCGCCTGGAACAGAAGTTAGGGTTCGACTCAGGGCTGATCATGGCAGATTTATAGTGCTGATTTACCAAATGCCCCAAAGTAGAATGTGTCCATACACCAAATTTGCTCAAATATAAGATGAATGCCCAATCTTTGGGTATTAATTTAGGAAAAGAAGAAAAGCCTAAATATAAGATTTGCTAATAAATACTAATTCACATGTAAACTGTTTTTGCACATTTAATAAAAATGATGATTGAAAAAAATGCATTTCTTGTTTTTATTTCCGTTTATTTGCCATTGCACCCCCAGACTTGCCAATACGTCCTCAGACATGCCAAAATGTCCCCAGACTTGGCAATCATCTTCAGACTTGCCAATCTCCCCCCAGACTTACCAAAGCTTCCTCAGACTTGCTGAGCTGCCCCTTAGACTTGATATCGCATTCCCAGACTTGCCAATTGGCCCTCAGATCTGAGACAGAAGCCCAGGAGGTCATATGACCCTGGAGTTCTGTCATTGAAGCCCCAGCGGAATTACATTACTGCTGACAGTCCTTCAGTATACATATTTTTTGTTATAAATAAACAAATAAAACGTCACTTGGTTGTGTGTGTGTGTGTGTGTGCATGAATATAAATACTACTGTTTTAAAACAAAACACAATTTATAAACTAATGTATATAATATGACGAAAAATAAACAATTGCATAGTCCAGATTAGATATTAGATTCAATCTGCTCCACATATAAGTAATAATATTCATGCCTTTTATCTCCAAATTACCTGTGAGTCTGAGTAATTGGTATTACATCTTTGAGTAACAGAAATGTCCCTGAATAAAATAGCTATGTGATCATCCTAATTGATGCACAATTGTATGTTTAGTACATGTATGTGTATTTGCTTTTTTAGGTATCCAAACTGTTTTATTTCTGAGTATTCCTCTGCTGTCCACTCCATCCTTACTAAACAGGGTGATCACATCAATGTTTTATTCAGGTGTGCGTATGAAAAATACATACAACAGGGCTGCATTAGATAGCGGATTTCAGCCCAGGCTAGATTTGACTGGTCTTAGCCCTAGAGCATTAATTTTTAGCAGGCATCCCTGAATGTAACAGGATTGCTATTACACTAATGCTAAGAAACCTTTAAAATAAACTTGTAATCCATCTATCTGTGTGATAAAATCTGACACAGGTGATATATACTCTTAATCTACACATTGTCTGGCAAAAATATTCAGCAACATGTGTATACTTACCTAAAACTCTTAAAGACACTGCCAACTCATGCCATATGACGCAATACTATGGGCAGGGCCGATTCTAGAGTCATGGGCGCCTGGGTGCACGTTTTTTTGGGCGCCCCCAGGTGGGCATGGCTATATAACTAACTCCTCCCCTTTGTATGTGTCTGGGGGGAAGACAACAGAGCAAACTTTATTTTGAAGGGCCAACACAAACTTTTCTTTTGATAAAGATAAATATTTGGTCATAATACTGTGTAGTGCTTTTAATTATTTCTGCAGTATACTACCATTTCTATGATGCTCAGCCAGTAACATGGGAGACTTATGGCTGTCTAGCTAGTGTGTTTTAACTACTGTTCCCATGATGCCCAACCAGTCAAAATCTCCCATTTGCCTGGCTGAGCATCATTGGAAAAGAAGTACACAAAGAGTAATATATAAAATTCCCCCATGCTCACCATGTCAGTCACTCACGTGTCTCTCTCTCTCTCCCCATACCTCCATGATTGTCTCTTTCTCCCCTGTACCCTCATGTCTGTCTCTCTCCCCTATACCGTCATGTCTGTCTCTCTCCTCCTCACCCTCATGTCTGTCTCTCCCCCCATATCCTCACGCCTGTCTCTCCCCCCATATCCCATACCCCCTTCTCTGTCTCTTCCCATACCCCCATGTATATATATTTCTCTCCTCATACCCCATGTCTACCTCTCCCCATATCCCTATGTATATATCTCTCTCTTCTCCCTCATACCCCGTGTCTATCTTTCTTCCATCATGCCCCTTGTCTTTCCTTGTATCCGTCTTTCTGTTCCCCATGGTGGTCTCTTTTTCTGAATGTCTGTCTCTCCTCCTATACACCCCGTCTGTCTCTCACTCCTCATAACCCCCACGTATCTGTCTCCCCCATGTGTATCTCTTGCCCCCACACCCCCTATGTGTCTCTCTCCTCCATGCCTTCCCTATGTCTGTCTCTCCTCCTATATCTCCTACCTACCATGGATTTGTCTCTTGCCATGTCCCTTTTCCATGTCCCCTCCTGACCTCATCTCAGAACTCAATCAGCGCTGCCCCGATCTCCCCGCGTATAGAGCGTTCCAACGCTCTAAATCATCACTGAGAATGGCAAGAGCAGGAATCGCTGAATGAGGACTGAGGGACTGCAGAGCCGGCTCTGGTGGCAGCTAAGCAGCACCTGGGCAGCTGTTTGCAGAGGTCTACCTAGGGTCTCTAGCTATATCAACATATACAATCACACATACACAGCCACATTTACACAGCCACACTTGCACACAGGGTCACACATAAATACACTAACATTCACACTTACACATATACATATACTTACACAGACACCCTTACACACAGTCACACTTACATACACAGACAGAAATACACACACACTCTTAAACACACAGTCACCCTTGCACATATACATACACAGACACCCTTACACACAGTCACACGTACAGACACACTTATACACTCTTAGACAGTCTTACACACAGTCACACGCTTAAATTTTTTTTTTTGACCGGAAAAATATATGCTTGTGTGACACTCACATTCACACGTGGACGTGCACATATACATACACTTACACAGACACCCTTACACACACACAGTCACACTTACATACACACCCAGAAATACACACCCACACACCCTTACACATAGTCACACTTACATACACACCCAGAAATACACACCCACACACCTTTACACATAGTCACACTTACATACACACCCAGAAATACACACCCACACACCCTTACACAGTCACACTTACATACACACCCAGAAATACACACCCACACACCCTTACACATAGTCACACTTACATACACACCCAGAAATACACACCCACACACCTTTACACATAGTCACACTTACATACACACCCAGAAATACACACCCACACACCCTTACACACAGTCACACTTACATACACACCCAGAAATACACACCCACACACCCTTACACATAGTCACACTTACATACACACCCAGAAATACACACCCACACACCTTTACACATAGTCACACTTACATACACACCCAGAAATACACACCCACACACCCTTACACAGTCACACTTACACAGAAATACACACATACTCTTAGACACTCTTAAACACACACAGTCGCCCTTACACACATACATACATGCCCATACTTACAGACACACAGATACGCTTACTCACACACTCACACGGTTACATTTTATTTTATTTTACCGGGGGGGGGGGGGGGAAATTAGGCTGCTTGTCCCCCTCCCTGCACATATACCTTTACTTGCAGGGAGGAGGAAGTTTCAGTGTTCTGCCTCTCATCCCTGCAGGGCGGGAACACTGTCTGAGAGCTTCTTCAGAATGCCGGAAGTCAGCTATCTGGAAGTTACGCAGCATGATGGGGCGGAGCTTGCCCCTGTCGCGCTGTGCTCACCCCTTGGTGCGGTTACCGCAGGCGCTCACCTGCGGGCCACAGCTCGAGGTGAGGCGCTGTTAGGGAGAGAACTCCCTAAAGCAGCGCCTCTGGATTCCTGCGCCTGGGTGCGGTGCACCCTGTGTACCCACCCAGAATCGGCCCTGACTATGGGGACATGATGTCATATTTTGAGAATGATTGGATGTGCACACATCCTTTACCACCACCATATTTCTTGTTTTTAATCACTATAATTGGCATACAGTTTCTAAGCTGAGGTTAAGTGGCTAGGAATAAAACTTATTTCCTTGCTAAAAATATTTTTAGACATTTGGGTAGCACAATATCATTTTATTTTATTTAGTAATACTTGGTCATTATTACATGACTGCTACACTAAATTATACCTGTATACAAGTAAAATATACGTTTTTATCACGTACCCATTCATAATGCTGCACCCTCCTCTAACAGGTGAGGGGAGGTTTTCTAGAAATACTTAAATCCACAAGGAGAATCAACACAGTAATGGAGTAGATCTTTAATTGAAGGGATAAACAAATGCAAGAAAACATAGGCTGTTACTTATAAAAGTCCAGCACATAAAAATGTAAGCAATTTACAAAGAGTGTTAATCACCAATATTTTTTGTATGAAGGCAATTGGCCTACTAAAGTGAAGGTTAAAAGGTTACTAAGAGGGTGGTGGATAATTGGCATAACCTTCCAGTATTAGATTTAGAGGTTAATTCAGTGATGGTCAGAAGGTTACTGAGAGGGTGGTGGTTGCATAGAATAGCCTCCCAGGAGAGGTGGTAGAGTTCATACAGTGACGGTCAGAAGGTTACTGACAAGGTGGTGGATATATGTAATATTTACACAGGAGAAGTGGTAGAGGTTAATACAGAGAAGGTATTTTTAATAATCATTAAACTGTTTTCTGATTATTAAGTATTATTCGTTAAGGGGGGGGGGGGGGGGGTTGGCGACTATTATATTATTATATACACCAAACCGTGGAATTGCCCCTGACCACATGAAGAACAGCTGTTTATCAGAAATGCATAGGAGGACTGGGCCACATTGGTTTGATTTATTAATAGTAATTCTAAAAATAAGCATGTTAGCCATAGAAAAATGTGCCGTCATTTTACACTGGGAAAGCAGTCTATAACATGTTTAAACTAACTTTATTAAACAAAACTTTAATATTTGTACTATAAATGAGAATATGGGCAGTTAAGTCAGTTGGGCCACACCTTGCTTACAAACGGATGCATTTGGCCCAAGGGCTTCTTGTTGGACACCCCTGTTCTAAAGCCTATACAACATATCATTGCAGAACAACTAACTGGTGACATCATTCATAAATTGCAAACCCTTCCAATCAAACATAGGCTAAAGCAGTTTTGGTATAAAACTCCCATTATGCTCAGAAAATCAGTTATGTGAAGGGGCATGGTGGAATTATGTGAGTTGTGGTCCTCAGGAGCTTTGCTGCATGCTTTTGCTCTTTTCTCCTACTCTATTAAAGCAGTTATACTAGGGAAGAGTCATAACTTGTTATAGTTTATCAGTAGTCCTTTGGTGAAACTACATGTAAGCTATTGTATATTACAGGGTCATAAATATAACATTCACAATTCCAAACATGTTCTATTTAATTATATGATGAACCAGTGCTCATTTTGCATTCCATAATCAAAAAGTGCAAAATAAAGATAAAAAAAACATTATTTGCAAACTATCACCTAAAAATAACACCAACTAATAATTACTTATAAGATCCCTTTGGCCACCTGTTGTAAATATTATTACAGCCTTATTGACAGCTAAATGCTGCTGCTTACACACTCACGCCTCTTATACTAGAAACAAACAGATCATCTGTTGTAGATATGTCCACAGAATTATTATTATTAAATAATTACATTATATTTCGTATATTATTTCTAATTACACTCAAATGTGTTATTAAATAGTTATCTATGCATCACACATCTGATGTTATAGTCCATGAAGCTCAACCAGCTGACTGAACATCACAGGTAATGTGGCCCACAGCAACACAGTCATCCCCGACATAAGAAAGCAATATTAGCGTGGCAATATTGTGAAAAGTCTGCATTGTTATGCTATGTTCAAAACAGTAAAGCAATTACCGCAGTTTCGCCTCCAGGTGGCGCTGCAGCTCACTGGCTCGAAATTCCCCAGACGGACAGGATAGTGCATTCTTTTGTTTATTAAATGAATCATTGATATCATTTTACCTCCCTAATGTGGATCATGTGTAAGTTTGTACTCAGCTGTAAAAAAAATAAAAACATTACAAGTGTCCTGTGTCATGTAATAAAGCTTTTCCATTACACATAACTTTAGAAATGCTAATGTGGTTATTTAAGTGACATAACAATTTATCTGGTTTTTATTTTATTTCATGCAATCAAACATTATAACAGAAAGTACTATTTTTTTTCTTTATTTAAAATGTTAAGAGCTCTTTAGCATAACAAACATTTAGCATTCATATGTTTTAGGAACACATTGGTGAATAGAATTAAAATGTCCACATGGTGGCGTTCACCTTTATTCGACTTCTCAGAGATTGATGAGCATAGAGTACACAGTTCCCTGGTGGCACGCCGTGATCGTATAGTGGTTAGTACTCTGCGTTGTGGCCGCAGCAACCTCGGTTCGAATCCGAGTCACGGCAGGAGTGAAAGTCTCCTCTCACGGCAAATGGGATCTCTTTTATATATTTTACAAATGATAATCTGAAGCTCGTTTGCTATTCCATTATTAAGGTTTTTAGTTTAATTATTCTATTAGTAAGTACATTTACAGAATAGAAGTGTAATTTTATTAGTTTAATGATTGATCTGTATTCTCTGGTTTGTCTTTAGATTCAAATACTAGAATATACAGCTTGTTTATAATCTACTAGTGTAACTTTGCAAAACATTTTATATTGTTGTTGTGGTTGTGTATTACTCTCACTTTGTACATGGTTGGCCACCTCAAAATGGCTCAGCATCTTTTGAGAAGATAACAGAGGGTTAATTTTTAAAACAAAAATTCCAGGCATAACTATTTCCATCAAACTCCACTGTGATATCAATGTTCATTACTATAGAGCTGCCATTTTTAGAATTAAGTGATAGATAAAGGCAGTGTTGCCATCAGGCGGCTCACATGGGACCCCATAAAAATCAGAGCATCGGGGGTTGCTGGCTGGAGTAAGTCCTGGGTGTGCAATGTTGGTGGGGCATGCAGGGCCGCCACCAGGAATTTCAGGGCCCCTTACTGAACAAATTTTTGGGCACCCTAACCCCCCCCCCCCCCCCCGACAATATCTCCCACTCGCCCCACCTATCCTCACAAGCATGTTATCCCAGTCTAGTGTAATATGGAGGGTGGTTGGGAGATGTTGGTCAATATGCCAGTAATATTTTGCCACTCAATATGCCAGTAATATTTTGCCGCTCAATAAGTCAGTATTTTACCACTCAGTATGCCAGTATTTTGCCCCTCAATATGCCATTCTTTTGCCATTTAATATGCCAGTATTTTGCCCCTCAATATGCCATTAGTTTGCCATTTAATATGCCAGTATTTTGCCCCTCAATATGCCATTATTTTTCCATTTAATATGTGAGTATTTTGCCACTCAATATGCCAGTGTTTAGCCACTCAATATGCCAGTATTGTGCCATTTAATATGCCAGTATTTTGCCCCTCAATATGCCATTTAATATGCCAGTATTTTGGCCCTCAGTATGACATTTTTTTGCCATTTAATATGCCAGTATTTTGCCCCTTAACATGACAGCATTATGCTTGTTGTGTGCCACCCTCCTCCCCCCTTCCCCGGTACTTACCTCCTTGCTGCTCTGTCTCCCGGTACTCTACTGTTTAGCTGGTCCGCGGCTGTGAGGCCGCGAGGCTGGAGGGGAGCGCAGAACGCTTCCCTCACAGCCGCGGATCGGCTAAACTGAGGGGATTTTTTTTTTCCTGGCATGACCAGGTTACCCCCTGATGGCGGGCCTGGGGGCATGTCCTGGGTTAAGTTCTGGGTGTGCAATGTGGGTGCTGGGAAAAGAAAGAACTTAGGAATAGAGCACCAGACACCAATAACTTTACCGGGGAGGTTTAAGCTCAGTCTTGCAGGGTCACAAAATATTGAATAAACTCAACTCTTTGGCACCGACCCTCACGTCCCTGGAACCTGACACAAATATGACTTACCAGTAGGGAGACTACATCCCTGCATTATCCCTGCCTGAGGTGGAAAACCTATTCCGGACCACATTATGTAAACTGAAGACAGCTGACTATACATGAGTATATATTTTTTTAGTAAGTTCCTCTGAATATTGATGTGGTCTCCCAGTATGAAACGTTCATGCTCATGTTCCCTAGCTAGCATTCCTCTATCTGTGACTGGTCGATATTTTTCTGTGATTTAGTTTCCCCTGGGTTAGCACTGTGGATTGTGGGAGTGGCTGAAGAAACCATCATTCTGCATTTAATACTGAAAAGCTGAGTTGAATTCACTAATAACTGCCATCTGCTATATTTACCAGCCCCCTGGTGAACTAATCAGCCATATGGTGATATTTATGTCTTACTGTACCTATCCAGGAATACAGCTATGAGAACATAAGCAACATTTAGCTTGTGTTCATTTTCTAATTAAAAAGCACCATACATATTTTTGAACTGTGAAAAATCTGTACATTTATACAAACATACATATGCCTACTAATATAATATATGGTTGTAGACATACAAATAGTACAGTGCTGCAGCATATGATGGTGCTTTATAAATAAAAGAAAATAATAATTTCCTATAGATACATGAGTACATACATCAAATACATCACTGGTTTCTTCAAGGGCGCATGAAGCAGATTTGTAGTTCTAGATTACAAACAGTTACATTTACCCAATGCCGCCCTGGAACATCCTATGCATAATGCATACTGTATATACACAGTATAATATAAAATATGTATACGCAAGTGTGGATTAAGAAAAGATGGAGCTATGGTGAGCACATGGACACTTAAAGAAAATTTATTCTCCATAGTAGTAATAAACAAAATGTTGATTAACCTTTCATTAACTACCTTGAAAAAAATAGCAGTGAGGTCTCCCTAGGTGGCGCCCTCAGGTAACAAATACAAAGGCCATCAGCATCCATCAATTAGGATGACAGCATCTTTGTTTTATTCAGTGGTGCTTTTAAAAAATTGTAATGTTCATAATGCTTGAGAATATATTTGTTATATTTGTCCCTGAATGAAAGGGTGTTACTGTCAGCATATCTGCTGAGAGTCTTGGATTTGCTGGGACAGAACCATTTTGTCCCGTCAATTCTGGGCATGTCCAATGTGCACGAGTGGTTTATTAAAATGGTGTCATGACATGAATAGCTGAAAACACATGATCTTCAGTTCCTGCCGGCCAGGATAAGAATCCTGACCTGGGAAGTTTGCACATGATCGGAGATAGGGTTGCCACCCAGTAGGAAAAAATTGTATTGAGGTCTGGAGGCAATACTATAGCCAGTTGAAGTAAAGATGGCAACCCTAACTGCAGAGTCATGCAGCTTTGCGTGATCCCATTTGATGAGACCTGCACTGCATCATGGTTTGGAACCTGGTGATTGTTGGCAGATATTAGCCAGCATGACGTGATAGTGGTAATAGAACAACAATTACCCTGGCCATAGTAGTCTTATACCACCATTTGATTATTAATTGGATTTTGGTTTGAATGGATGCATCACACATACTGCCAAGCTGCAGTTTGCATGCTCTTTCTGCAGCATGTGGAACACAAATGTCCATGGAAACATGGCCGATGTTGGCAACTCTGGGAGTAAGCATATTTTATAACTATGACTGAATAAAATGGCGATAACGTCACCCTAGTCACATGATATAATGTATGAAACTGGATCACCATTTTATTCATACATGACTGAATCTGAAATCTAATCTGCTCCTTACATTCAGTATTGGCTCTGAATAATCCTACGGAAAGTGGAACAAAAATCATAAAGTTATGTTATTAATCAAATGCTGATTTCAGGGGTCATAGTAAACATACACCGGAAAGCGAAGTTGTTCACAATATGATCAAGGTGAGCCACCAGGGAGCCACGCAAGAAATGTGACTTCTATGTCTTTTATCTGGGTTTTTTTTTATCACTGTTATTAGTGACAAACTCAGCAGTGACTAAGTGTGGGAACTTCTGTGACATCAGACAAGCAGTTACTGCTATGTGTTTGTAAGAAGCAGATTCTTCACACAATTCTAAACCCTGTGTCACCAAACTATAATTGTGTTACACCACATACATATTTACCTATGCAAGATGCAACAGAAAGTAACCTTTGCAGCCCCAACATAAAATGTTCCATAACACAGGGGCAAAATATGTATAAAAATGTTGCACACGAAAATATGGCCAAAAAGTAGGCCACTGTATGAAACTGTTAGAAGTTAGCAATAAATTCGCCAGTCGCACACTCCTGCTGTGCCATGTCACATTTAGCAGTAGGACAGACCATAGGGTTGACTCAATATATACCAACCCGAAATGGGTTTGGATTTGGCAAAATAGCAGAATTTCAGCTACTGATTATAACTGATTTCTGCTCAGAATCAGCAATTTTCGCTGATTTTATAGATTTGCCTTACTAAATATGGCTGAAATCGCTTGAAAATAATCCAAAATGGGCTAACATAGATGGATTTCGGGCATTTCAATTTTCCAGCTAGTAGCCCTGGCACCCCTAACAAAAATAGGGCTGGGTGCCCCCTTCTCACCCGACCTCCCCTTCAAATGATTACCCACCTTGGAGTTCAGGGACTGTCCAAGGTCCTCTGAACCCAGCCAAAAAAATGATTACCCTCACATTGGAGTTTAGGGTCTGCCCAAAGGCCCCAATGTAATATTAAAGGGGGGTGGGAACCATTTGGCTGGCTCCCAGCCACAGTTATTATAGCAGGGGTTCAAAACTACTAGTTTTTTGTTTTTTTTTAATGGGCCAGCGCCGGCCATTGGGGGGTGAAATTTTAAATTTTTTAAATTATTTTTATTGTTTTTTGTTATACTTATGTCGGTAATAGCAAAAGCCTTTCCTGCATCTGTTTCTATCCTCCATATATATCTATAGGGAGGACAGAGGCCACGCTATAGATTGGTGCGTTTCCAAAACTGAACTGATTATCTTCCCTCCCTCAAACTCTTTCCCTACACCTGGGTTCACAGTCACTGTTGAAAATGGTACAATTGTACCGGCTGACCGTGTCCGATGTGTTGGGGTCACTTTTGACTCTGCTCTCTCCTTCGTTCCCCATATTCAGTCCCTAGCCAAATCCTGTTGATTGCACCTAAGGAACATCGCATGCATTCGCCTGTTCCTCAGCGAAGAGACAGCCAAAATACTAGTGCACTCGCTTGTGATCTCTCGCCTTGACTACTGTAACGGCCTCCTGACTGGACTACCTCTGACTCGTCTGTCTCCCCTGCAATCCATCCAAAACGAAGCAGCCAGACTCATCTTTCTTGCACGTCGGTCTGATTCGGCGGCTCCTCTCTACAAAGCCCTCCACTGGCTCCCCGTCTTCTCAAGGATAACATTTAAAATTCTGTCTTTAACCTACAAAGCCCTCAACTCCTCCGCCCCTCCGTACATTGCCTCCCTTGTTAACCGATACCTCCCTGCACAACCTTTGCCCTCCTCACTGGGACTAAAACTCTCCTCCAACCTTATTACTACTTCTTACTCACGACTGCAAGATTTCGCCCGAGCTGCCCCCTCTCTCTGGACCTCCCTTCCGAAAGCATCCAGCTCTCTCCCTCTTTTTCAAATGTTAAAAAGTCCCTCAAAACCCACCTCTTTAAAGAATCTTACTACCCAACCCACTAGAACCTAGCTGAAACACACATCTTTGGCCTATCCCACCTAGTGCCACCCATCCACACTACTGTTTTTATTATCAAGATATTAACCCCCCAATGTTTCGTCTATGTGTAATTGACATATGTTTCTTCTGGAGTTTTGTAGGTCAGTGAAGGGTCAATAACTCAGCCTTATCTGTCTTCATGCAGAACTCATGTACAGCCAGAACAGGGAGTTATATAACAGCCTTAGTCTTAGGCCTGTGCAAAACATTGTTGGAGTAGACTTTTAAAATGAGGTGCACTCACCATCCCTCTCCAAGAAGTGTTTTTCATTACTCACTAAATTAGACCAATGAAATTACATTCCCTGTCCAAATCAGGATTTATAACATGTAAAACACTGGCAATTACGAGCAGGTATTAATCTTATCCTGTCTCTCTAAGTGTTCATCTATGTGCATGTTTGGCAAATTGGGAAAAATGTGGGAGTTTTACGAAATACGATAACTTAATTATTTGGAAGAGATGGTTGGGTTACAAGAGAATTAAACTGGATGTACTGTACATGTCCTTAAAGTAAAATGCAACTGTCACTTTGTAGCAGTGAGATCATCAGCCAGACTGAATGTGATCACTGCGCATTCACTAACGTCGCACACACGGTTTCACCATCAAGCTCTCTCTCCATTTAGTCAGATACGATCTAAGCCGACTGATGGCAGCTACTAAGCTGACAAGAATAAACATAAAAAGAAGTCATTTTTTTATATCATTTTTTTATTTAGATCTTATGATGATAAATGTATTATATGTACATTTTATACAAACACCATTTATTAATGAACATATTTGTACTGTTCCATTTCAACCTAAATGTAATAAAGTTAAATATCCAAATGCACAAAAAGACTTACATACCTCTCCTGATCTCTGTAATGGAGACAAAACACCACACACCAATTTAAATAGATACTAAGTAGGTACAAAGAAGAAGTCAGGTAGATATGTTAAGTAAACGGGTCATATACTGTGCTTTGCAGACAAATGTGATGTTAAATCTATAACACTTTCTAAAATAGTTAACACAGCATATGGACTGTTGTTAAGCTCTATTGATTAATAGAAGGTTCTTGCTAATGGCAGGATCACGTCAAGCTTGTATTTACAAGCTGTTGAGAAAATGGTGCCCTTAGTCCTGATTGGTAAATCTGGAGGGAATGGATATGACCAGGGTCGATCCAAGGATCACAGGTGCCTGGGTCAGTGGTGTATCTTGGTTTTGTGTTACCCTAGGCAGAAAAAATGCGGGCACCCTCCCCACCCACACACGTTGCACACCTCCGACATGCCCCATCACCCCATTACATTCCACCATCACCATGTCCATTACATGCCCCCATCACCCCTATTAATTGGAGGGAGCTAAACCTTGCTGAACGGTGGGGGAGGGAGTGAAAGTGTTTGAAGCACCAGAAGTGTGCTTTAACACCCTCTGGCAAAGTGCCGCCCCCTAGGCGAGTGCCTTGTTTGCCTTGTGGAAGATACACTACTGGCCTGGGTGCAGGTTTTTTTGGGCGCCCACAGGTGGAAGTGGTAAGATTACTAACTCGTTCCCTTTACAAATGTCATTTCCAGACATGCCCTTTGATATAAAGGGCCAGCACTTTATTAACAGTGTTGGGGGCAGCACAAACTTTATTAATACTGTTGGGGCAGCACACACTTTAAACATTGGAAACTTTTGGCTGGTTGAGCACCATGGGAACTAATTAATATCAGATTGAGTGTTAACAATCATTCCCGTCATGTTCAGTCCGCCATTAGTTATATACCATGGGCATATAGTGTTTTACCAGCATTGTAGGTAATCCAGTCATTGGAGCTAGTACCGTGCAATGACCAGTATTTATTTTGCTGCCTGAGGGCACTACTAGCATTGAGGAGGTGTCATCAGCAGGGTTGCAGCATGCAGTGCTCCCCCGCAGAGGAAGGCTGTGGGGAGCCTAACAGGTAGCTGCACGTGTGATCTTGCAACAGACACTTCCTGCGCATAGTGAGAGAGTTGTGGTGAGATGAATGTTTCAGATGAACCAGTTAATGTACAGGGACAAACCTGATGAGCTTCTCCTGCTAACCATGTTGATTTCACATCATGATGCCATACATAGTAAATAATGGAGACATTTTACACCTATTTTGTCTGTGCATTTGCTTGTAATTTCTGTGTAGAATTTTTTATTCTCTCCATTTACAGGCTGTAGTGTTATGTGAGTGTATTTGCTGTTATGGTAAATATTTTTTTAACACTATGGAGGTCATGTACTAAACAAGTGCAGTGGGAAAAAAGTAGGTAAAACATGAGTAACAAGGAGCAATTTGAGAATATTTGTAATATTATGCTCTTTTCTCCTTGATTTGTACCTCTTCCGTTTATTTTTATGTAGTGTGCATTTTTCGAGTTGCGCTAATAAATGCGATTATAGTTGCACATGCTAAAGTCTTTAGCGAATATTTTATGAAAAATTATTCTTATTTTGCATGTGAAAATTACCCCAGCTTTTAGCTTTTAGCTAGAAAAAAATATTTGCAAACTTGCCTGTTTTTACTTACAGTTATGCCCATTTTTACTCACAATTTGCTCATATTTACTATTTGTGAGTTAAATGTTTAGAACATTGGAAGAGGAGCAAAAATAGTTTTGCACATAAAATATATTTGCTTTTTTTAGTACATGCCCCTCTATATTGAAATACTTGTTTTATGTACATTTTCATTTTGCTATTTAGTAATGTAATAACCATGTGCTTTATTTGGATGCACCCTAGAGAATGATTTCCTCTGCGCTTCTCATATTTCTTTTATTATATATGCACATACTGGGTCTTATGTTTTAAAGGGCAATTCTGGGGCAACCTCTGATAGTGGAACAATCCGACACATTTCATTGGTTACTATGTTGATGGTTCCACTTTTAAAACGTTGCCTCAGAATTTCTCTTAAAATATATAACCTTCATTCTACAGTATAAAACATTGTTTCCACCGTAACTAAATAAATAAAAAGAATATTAAACGTGGCGGGATAACTGTCATCACCCCATTACTTCTGGTAGCCAGTTTAAGGTTGGCTGGATATAACAGAAGTTTTAGTCAACCAGTACAACAGTTATCCACTCTTCTTTTTATGTTACACTATGATAAAACAAACACCAAATAAACATGATCACAAACAAATATCAAATAAACATGATCACAAACACCAAATAAACATGATAACAAACACCAAACAAACATGATCACAAACACCAAATAAACATGATCACAAACACCAAACAAACATGATCACAAACACCAAACAAACATGATCACAAACAAACACCAAATAAACATGATCATAAATCCGTTTTCCTCCAGTAAGCTGCTGGTGACAAACAAACCTAACAAATGGGAAGTTTAACCTCTTTATTTTAATGTCCCTGCACTGAAAATAGTGTAATTGCCACTGCATGAAGTCGACTTTAAATGTTATAATCTGGTTCTTAATGATATCTGAAGATCAAATAAGCCTTAGCTAACCAGTACTACATGGAGGATTTATTCGAATCACACTATGATGTTACCCTAATACCTCCCAGATACATAAGTGCTTACTGTTTAATAGGTTTTTAGCTTAAGATCCAATCATCCACTCTTGAATTAAGATGCTTGAACAAAGCCAACTCATTTGGAACTAAGCACTTTAATGTCAACAGAGACATATGGTATTGCAATAGTGTTACAAAGGATCCCTAGCAGGCCTTCTACTTTACCAGCCATATCAAGACACTTGAGTTATTAGTGTTCTGTGTTATTTTGTGGCATCCCTAATTGGAAATAAGATCTGCTTTAAGAAGCTACAGTCAGCTTAATTCAGGATACAACTAGGCACAGATATTAAGATAGAGAATCAAACATAACTATTTTCACATACCTGGGTGTAATTAAATATCTTGAACAGCTTTAGTAAATAAAAATTAAAACATTAGTGTTGCTGATTTAACTTTTAACGGGCTGTTATTTTTGTAATGTAGTACATCATGCAACCATATGAGGGCACCTTAAAGATGAGCTAGAATTTGACTTGGCTCTGGGAGCTGGAGTTTGGATCCAGTCAGTTCAACGGGGGCTGCACATTTGAAAAGATACTCGGCCCTAGTCAATGGTGTCAGTTATAACTGTTTTACTTCAATGTTTTCTAAGGCAGTCTATTGTATTAAATTACATGAGATAAATAGAAAACATGAGTCCAGTAAGTTGTTCTGGGTTCTGCTGACTTTGAAAAATAGACTTGTGGCTTAGGCCTATTAGGCCGAGCATATGGTTCCACATCTCTAATGAAATGGTGAGGTAACTCAAACATAGCCAAACAACTGATTCATGTAGTGGGTTGGAAAGTCTTACATAGAACATGTCGAAGATAGCAGGTGCTTTAAAAGCAACTGATGTACTATATTATATTGTGTGGATACCGATTACTATCTTTATTTACATATTTAATGTGGTTGTTTTATGGAGATTTGGTTTACAGTTTAGGGATTATATTATCACTGCAGAGATGAATCCAAAGGCAAAACATAAATGACTAACGCCCTCTCATTCCTACTTTTGAGGTCCTGAAATCAATCGACTGACTCCAATGCAGTACTGTATATTTGTGCAAATCCTGTGATACTCCCTAAAGATCCACTAAACCTTTTTTTTTTCACTTGTGCTTCTAATACAAAAGCACAACTGAAAAAAAAACTATTTGCCCTAGCATGAAGATAAACTGGCATGTACGTTTTAAGGTACATGCCATTTATCCTGTGAATGGCAGCCATGATGCTTCTGTAGTATGCATCATGGCTGAGGCTGTCACCAACAGTCTCACTCTGCTAATGCAGTGATAGGCCTCTGTTTTCACATACCATCAACAGAGGAGACCTTAACTCTGACACCGTCAGAATGCACCAGATTCAAGATAAGCTCTGCTTCAGCTAACAGAAAGAGCTCAGAGTAAACCTGCATTTGTCTGCAAAGACAAACGCACTCTAGGTAGGTGGCCCCAGGTTTTTCACTTTTTGTTTCTATTAATGCAGCAAACGTTAGAAGCAAAATTTAGTGCCACTTTAAGACAGATGCACTTATCTTCCTTCTATTAAATACTATTTTGTGACTATAGGGTTGATTCAGGTCTCTGATTTTCAGCACCAAAATGGTGCCTACAAATTGCGGACTTATCTGGATCATATCGGTGGCCTCCGAATAGGTCCACAATTCAGACGTCATAGCCAATTCTACACCGAAATCAGCTGAAAAGCACCTAAATTAAGTGGTAGCCTCCGTCTTCTATGGTGAGGACTTTGGATTATTTTGGGGCCATTTCGGTAGGAACTCAGCCATTGCGAATATAGCTGAATTTCCCCATAGAAGTCAGTGGGAGGACTTTGGCTATAGATGAAAAAGCTCTCCCAAAATGGCCCGGTGTAATAAAATAAAAATCATTAAAAAAAAACCAAACATGATACATTAATTAAATAAGTAAATGAACATAAAATAATATGAAATAATTTTTGATTAAAATTTTTAATGTAAATATACTATTTTAATACATAACATTACTATATTAAAATTATATCTAAATATTTTTGTGTTTAAAATGTGTTTGGTTTAATTCTTCTAAACTTTTCTATTCAATTCTCAACTAAAATCTGGAGAATTGATATATGTGAATTTCATGTATGTTTCCTGAATTCAGAGCATGTTAAAGTGTGATCGGCACATATTGTGTAACAGAAAATCTATGGTTTTTATAGAGAAATTGTCCTGATCTGAATGCTTTCAATCCTTTGGTTTACGAATGGCCTAAACAATAGATTCAGACCCAAATTCAAGAATATCTAGCAGCCAGATTTTAAGGATTTCATGAAATTCAGCTAACTTGCCCGATTCGTATCCATTTCGGGACAGATTGGTCTATATTGGACAGATCCTTATTTGGTAAAAAAAAAAAAATTGTGTTAAATATCTCAACATTTAGTTCAATTACTTCTCCCTTAGGTAAATTAATACTAGCCTTTGCATTTATATTGTTTGTTTGCTTTTGAAATGCTAGAGAAGAATACCATAAAACCCATCCTTGCAGATTTGCAAAGACAATAACCATTTGACATTCTATTAAGTTGACCTCAGTGATGTCACTCGCTTTGCCACCTTTTCATCCAATAAATACTGGCCATGCTATTTCCGCCACAGACTTAACATTGGCCTCAATACTGGCTAGGTGGCAATCCTAGATGTCACTCCTTTGGCACTGTATACCAAACTAATCAGCTTATGTACTGCTAAGGATGAATGTGAGACTGATGCTGGCATAAGCAGGCGAGACACTAACTTATACAAGATTTCTATTGTAGTAAAAGGCAATCTTTGCTTCTAAATGTCAGGCATTACCAAATGAACAGGAATTATAATAACAGGCTTTTACGGTGTTAAGAAATATTTTCATTTTTGTCGATTGTTTGAAAACAAAAAATGTTAACCAGATACAGGTCTAGAGGAAATTCAAGTATTTACATTTAAGTACATTAAACAGGTAGGAGGAGCCAGAGTAGAAACAAAAGCAGTCTTGAATAATGGTATATTGAATAAGTTGTCTTTGGTGATGAACAAGAAGTTATACTTCTATATTCTTATATTGTATCATTCAAGCCTGGTTACACATCAATCAACTAGTAAATAAATATGCATTCGAAGATAGACTTAAAGTAATGCTCCAATAAACTGTTCAAAACTCTGAATACTCCACTCTTCTAGCAGAGTGTATGCTCATATAAGTATAATCCACTACTGTTTGTGGCTATTCCAAATGTTATCAGTATTGTAGAAATAGACAATTCGGCAATGTAATTAATAAACTAACATCTATACTGAGATATGCTTAGATTAATGCCCCAATAAACATTTTCCCACTTCTGAATACTCCGCCCATTTTTTTTTTTTACCAAACCTTGTCTTACGGCTCATTTTCAACTATTTTATTTTTTTATTTTAGCCCCTTCCCAACAAATGATGTGCCTAGCAGAATCAACCCTGATATGCACTCTGGCATACTGAGACACTCAGTCATGTAGGCTAATATGTTATCCTATTCAGGACCAGTGACATGTTAGGACTGTCTAGGATTGTCTAGGGACATCTTATTAAAAAAAAGACTGCTAGTGGAGTCAGTGCTTTGAACTGGTCCCTAGCAGTATAGAGGAGCATGTTGCACATAAATAGGTCATCCATGTGGCAGCCGAGCAGCTCATCCCTGCTGTGTTGCAAGGGAGCATAGATCGGTGCTGCCTGCTGCTATATATTACATTTCCCATAATGCTAAGTTAGCTTTTGTCTGGCTGAAAGCATTCAAAATAATCAGAATTCCCAATTTAAAAGCTGCAATGACCATATCCCAAATTTGTCCCTGTACTTTCCACATAAACTTGTCAAACCTATGCATATGTGGTTCACTTTACTCAGGGGAAGTTGCAGAAGATATACTCGGGTGCTGTTTGGCAGCATGAAAAGTGTCACAATACGATGGGTTATGTACTTTGGAAAAATATGTACATGTGGGCAGGGCCACTGTAAAGCGTTGGTGGTCCTTGAGAAAATGTTTAGCAGTGGGCTTCATCTCGAAATCAAGTTTTCTAATGCTAGAAAAAAAGATAATTGAAGTGGTAAAAAAAAAAAAATATTCCTTTATGGCAGAACAGATTGCCAGTGCTATATCTGTCCCCAAATAGCTTGCCTGAGAAAAAAACATGGTGCCACATATTGTAGGTTCACCCTTTCCCATTTGTTGCTCTACCTCCATTTCACAGATTTTGGTATGTGTCACTGCTAAACAACACCCCAAAATGTGCTCAGAAACATCACCCGAGAACAGGGATACCACCCACGCATAGGTTTATCAGCTTGTTTGGGGGTTAAAAGATCACATTTGAGAGGTGCGCTTTTTGATTTTCCAAATTGGAATTTCGACATGTAAGGAAGGGGTACAAAAAAATTAACCCCCAAAAATGCAAAGACAAGAAAAACTGTGCTGCTGTGCAGTGATCAGTGGCAGGGAAGGGGTTAACTATACAAAGGGTATTGCTTTTATAAAAGCTCTTGGGTCTCACAATTTTGTAACATTTTATTTAATTTATTACAATTAAAAACTTACATTAAACAGATGTGTCTCTCTCCCTCACTAAAACTCAATTGAGGATAGAAAGGCAGATCCAGATGGGTCATATCAATATTGATCTGACCAGGCGAATGGCGATGCTCATCTGAGCAATCACCAAACCGCCTTTGCCACTGATCGGCTGTTACTGATCACTGAACATGTGATGACTATACAGCTTAAAAAAAGTTTATGTTACACGTAATCCCCTAGTGGGAATAACAAAAAAAATGCTTCTGCGGCCAGATCACTGCATATGCGCCAGATCGCTGCTTAGGCAGTGATCTACAGCAAGAAAGGAATTGGTAGCTCTTATAAAAGCCTTTGTTATACTGTAATAAATTACAGTAAAAAAAAGTAACCCCTAAAAAATGCACAGACAGCAAGAAATGGGCTGATGTGTAAGATCACTGCGAACACAGCAATCAATGGCAGGGAAGGGGTTAAACACTGGGAATGGCTTTTATAAAAGCCCTTGGTTATCAACATTTTATTGAATATTTAATTTATTACTATTAAAATATTACTTTATCTGATCTGTCTGTCTCTCTCACTAAAACTATAGGGAGGAGAGGGAGGCAGATCCACACTTGTCAAAGTCAATATTATTAAATATTGCCTTTGACTGTATGGTAAGAGCTCATCTGAGCTCTTACCATACTTGCCAGCACACAGATAATACGGATCTGCTGTGCCGGCATCCAGCAGTGCCCCCTAGAGCAACGGAAGTGAAAAAAATCACTTTGATGCTCTTGCCAGTAGTAGGGAAGCGCCATTTTTTAATGGCAGCTTGGTCACCCGGGGAGTGATCATAGCGCGCCACTGCAGTCGCTTTCTAAGCTCCTTTTAGTGCATGACGTGCCAGACATGACGTGTCACTAAGGACACATTTTTGCGTGATGTGCACTTCATATGTCGGGATTAAATAATGGTATATAAATAAAGCGCTTCTTAACAATGTATAATGTGTGTGGGTACAGTAAATGAGAGTACAGTCATTGTCCAGCACAGAAAAAAGATTGGCAAACAGTCTGGTCATGAAGGAGTTAAGTGAAAGTGTTTTGGGGGGTTATGGAGCCTCTCTTAAAGGGACACTCCCACCAAAAAATTAAAAGGGTTTTTATTTTTATTTTGTATTGCTGATTTCAGATATGTCTTTTGTTTTTGTGAAATATTTTACTAAACAAGTGTTACTGGGTGCTACCATTTTGTGAAATATAGTGTTTTTGGGTGCCAGCCCCCAGAGACTTTACAGCGCTAGTATCTCACTTTGGGGCTTGGGACACAGAATGCAGCCTATAAGTCAGAATTCTGATAGATTTGCATTGAATGGAGGGTAATGTAACTATTACATCACAAGGGTGATGCAGGCTTTGGCCACAGCAAGTGAGTCTTGCTTGAAGATTTCCGATAATGTTGCATCATGGGTAAAATTCTCAAAATGGATTCTAAAGAAAAATACCTAATTTTATTTTTACTTTTATATGCAATTAATTCAAACATAGAAGAAGAAAAAAACAGTGGCATATGTCTTATATATGTGTTTGTTTTAAATGCACAGGTGATCTAGTTACATTATATAACTTTATGTTAAGTAGTGGTGTTCCTTTAAGTGGCCTGTACTAGGCTAAGAGCCTCCAATTTCATTGTATATCAGAAGTGTTTTGATAGGTTCAGGAATTTGGGTATATTAATCCTTATTATCAATCCACCCACACCACAGTGAGAGTTGGCAAGCTTGATCTACCATATGAATGACTTTATTTCAAAAATACAACTGTCTGAAACATTGTTTTATGCAAATTAGCATGCATGTGAAATAGAAAATTAGAATGCATTACTCAAGTCTGTGATTCAATTTAAATCTGATTAAATAATATTTCGAAATACATTCTCTATAACATATATTTAGATGTAATATTCATTTTGAGAGTTCGATGATGAGGAATCCGAGAGGGAGGTGAGTCTTTTGGAGTTTGGAGATAGCTCCTCCTCAATCTCAAATTTGAGTGAATAGACCCCACTGAGTGCCGGTGCAACCAGTAAGTGTGAAACCGGCAGAGTTTGATCTATACATAGGCACACACGCCTATATTTGGCCAGTATTTGGCCCTATCTGCGTGTATGCCATAGTTATGCATAAACCCCAATGTGGGTACTTATGGAAGCAGTAAACTTTTTCTAAACTCATGTTTATAGAACTGGAAGCAATGGAACAAGAATAGGAATATATCAAATGTGAAGACAAATGTTATACAGAGTTCTATAGTTAACATATGTTGGAGGATAGCAAATTACATTATATTGCCTAAAAAGAGAACACTGCATGGGTTTGTGTTGCTTTATGAGAAACCAAGGATTGAATAAATAACCAAAGCCTAAAATAATACAGTAAAGCGAGGCAGCACACTGCAGGAAGATGGAAACATAATGTTTTGTAAAACTATATGAGGTGCAGGTATTCTAGAACAGCAGGAGGTGGTGCAACATGGATCTGGATTTTGGCTGACACCCCTGTCCAGTCATGTATGTGAAACTGATTCTCTTACAGCAATCACGTAGTGTAATAAAATCTGTTGGCGGGAAAGCTGAAAGTTATCAGAGGAAGTATGTTTTGTGTCAGAGCTGTAGCTAGCATGAAACATAGAAACATAGAAACATAAAATGTGTCGGCAGATAAGA
Organism: Pelodytes ibericus; assembly: GCA_036172795.1. Classification (NCBI taxonomy): domain Eukaryota; kingdom Metazoa; phylum Chordata; class Amphibia; order Anura; family Pelodytidae; genus Pelodytes; species Pelodytes ibericus. The sequence continues at coordinate 75,806,049 of CM069860.1, read as the reverse complement.
ACCATTCGGTCCATCTAGTCTGCCCAATTTTTTTTTTTTTGAGGTTGCTGAGGCACTGATCAGTACAGTGATGTTAATGTATCACTGCTCCTGCAGCTGCCTTGCACTGCCCTTTATAAAATGGTAATTCCTCCTCTTCCTCACTCTGTTCTGCCTTCTCTTCCTCCCACAAGCAGCACGATGTTGCTATGGTAAAAAAAAAAAGTGTTTTTTTCTTGAAAAAGGTGAAAGAATTGGCATCACAGTGTCAGTGTCTGACACTGGGTAGGTAATCTATACATTGCAACAAGTGCTGGCGTGATAAAAAGAATGCACTAAATGGAAAATCCAGTCGAATAATGACCCTCTGCGTCCTTTTACAGGATTGTGAGAAACAATATATTTAAATGTATTTAGTTCCACGCATCCCATCTGTCCTACTTTGTACGGGACAGTCCCGATTTGGGACTGTTGCTACCTCTGTTCAGCTTGTTGGAGTTCAGTGGGATAGCGGTACTAAGGACCACAATCCCACTGTCTGGAAGGCATTCTTCAGTGTTCCAGACAACAGAGAATGCTTACTGTGCATCTGCAGCACTGCGTAGTAGCGATCCTGACTTCAGGTGCCAGGAGCTAAAGTGGCTGAAAGCGATATCATGCATCTGTAGTATTGCTGTCTGTTTGAGTGACAACACCAGTTCACATGCGCGGTAGCACTGACATGCCCCTTTCAAGACCCTGCCCCCCGGGAGGTATGAAGTGTCTATATCTATATTTTACAATCTACCCTTTTCACTCTGCTCCAGGTTTAGCTGTGTTTTTACAGGCCACTGCTTATTCTGTGTCTGCCTATATATCAATATTTTATAAATATGCAACCTTTAATATCATACACAATCTGCCATATGTGTAAAACTGAGACAATATAATACATAACATTGAGGTGTGTATAAAATACAGTGCACAGCACTCATTGAATAAATCATACCTATAGCATTGAGCAAATTAGTTAAACAAATATGTCAGCAGCAGGTCATAGTTTTAAGCTTCAACGGCAGAAAGCAAAACTCAAATGTTCAGTTCGTGCAACCTGAAATAAACAGCACACTCGGGAAACCAAGAAAACAGACAAAATATATTTTTAACACTTCAGTGGTGTTTGTGTTTAGCTGTAATTTCCCTCTTTCTCATTTACTGTACCCACGCATATAATATACTGGTTTTAACACCATTAAAAAGAGCTTTCAGCAGGTACTGTTATTTTTATAATATCAAAAAATTAACTAAAAAAAAAAATCAGAAAATACGATAAAAAAAATAAATGGAACCACTTTTTCTGACTTTTAAATGAACATTTTTTGACACATCTACAAATAAAAAAACTGCTAAATAGATTCTAATATTTGTCCTGAGTTTTGAAATACCCATTCTTTACATGTTTTTCTGTTGTTTTTCAAAAGTTATAGGCCAATAGCTCTCCTACCTTTTAACCCCAACCCTAATCACCCCAGCATTAGCACCAAACCTAATATAACTCTAGCCCTAACTGCTAAGCCTAACCCTAGATGCTAACCCTACATGCTAATCATAGTATCGTTTTATTCTCAGTGTAATGTTGCTGACTGCCTCTAGAGGCAGCCTAGGAACAGTAAAGAGTGACAGAAGTGATATGCTCTAGAGGCTGTCTAGGAACAGTAAAGAGTGACGGAAGTTATTTATGATTATTTCCGTTGCTCTTGCCAACTCCAGGGCAGCGCCATGTTCGTGGGACTTGTTGCCTTCCCATATGGCGCCCTCTATCGGTCCGTGGAGAGATCACAGTGCCCCAAATGGACACATTTTGGTGTTGCTTAATCCCTCCGAACCATGTTTTATGCTCCAAAGGCAGCTTGCAGATTTAAATGGGGAGTTATTATCATGCCCTTCATCCGTTTTTGATTTCATTTATTTATGCTTATCTGTTCTAACACTTCTTGCCCGCCAATCTTGTAGCCAACTGGTGGTTGGCATTAGGAAGAAAGAAGATCTAATTATGGATGAGGAGGAGGAGGGGACCACTCCAGAAATGTTTTGGTTTATAGGTTATATTGTAATTTGTGGAGTAAGGTTAGGAAGGATACTTGATTCATTTGTTCCCCTGTACATCCTACATTCTGTGTATCCTACAAAAACACTGGTTGATCTGGCAATCCTAGCTGTACACCAGATTGAAAACAATCTACAGTTTCTGTGCAAAGAAGCCGACATCAGAGCCGGCGAAGCGTGTTGAGATTCAGCTTTTTCAGTGGAGTTTCAGTACCTGATTAACCTATTCGGGCGGCAGCAGGAACGGATTTGGACTATCTATAAGGACTTTATTATATGCAAGTTTCACTTTATGCGCACTGCGTTTTTTATATGTATCTTGTATACTGTGGAATAAACCTGAAGAATTCATTCTGATGAGCCTGATATCATCCTAAATTTGTGAGTGAGATAACCTACCAAATACCAGTTGATGTTTTGTTCCTACTGTATAACAATATATATATTCTATTTTTTCTCTTTGTACTTGTGCCTCAACTCTGGTGTTTGTTTGTGATTTGGAGTGCCAGAGGAGCACTTATTAGAGAGCTGCCATACTATAGGAGAAGTATTTTTGTACTTATAATTTCACGGTTTTGCTTATTCTTTTGTATCACTAAGGTTAGGAGATTAACAAGGATGAGGGAATGTTTGTTAAATATGATATTTATGTTTTAAAGTTTTTTTATAAAGTTATCTAGAAAGTATAATAAAATGGGGATTTTGGCTAATACAGTTTTAACTGTTGTTTAAATGAATGCTGTGGCCTATTTTAACTCCATATAATGTCTGGTGTCTTTATTTGGGGTCACATAGAGTGTAGGATCATTCCCCTCCACCACCATACAAGGGTATTATCTTCTATGTAGAAGTAAATGCAATAGAGAAAAGGGCTCTTTTATAGGCAAACGTTTCTTAAGGAAGCTTTAAGAAACTTTTGCCTAGAGAGGAACTTGTTTTCTTTATTGAATAAAAACCCCTAATTTCAGCAATTGTTACAGCACAATTAATATGTCAGTGTTTGAAATCACTTGAATTTGATTCTGCCATTGCTGTTGACAATAGAAGAAACAGGTACATTTGATTAGGCTGGTGACCTTTGATGGTTTAACCCCTTCATGACTTGTGACATCACGGAAGTATGCCTGAACCCAGAAGTTCTGGTTAAACGCAATTTAACAAATTGTATTTGGAGCTCTCTTTGAGCGCCGGCTACGTTTTCCCTGTCAGACTGACGCCACTCAAAGGTGGGATCGCGATGCAAGCCCCTGTAGCGTGTTCTGAACACAGCACATCGCTGCCATCCTAGCGTCTTATGGGCACTGAATGTTAGGACAACATAAAATCCTAGCATCACAAAGGGGTGAATAGTGGTGCTTTTAACTGTAGAGGTGAAGTATCAGTAGATGGCTGACTAGGATGTCATCAGGAGCAATACCAATTACAATACATTTATAATAAATGAGGTTGAAGGGCAACAACATCACAGTAAACCTTGTGTACCAAAAACCTTCTTACAGGGTCTCAAGTTTGAAATTGCCATCTCAGTTGGCTGCAATTCTACCTTTCATGAATAAAGCCCTATGTTTGGTTTTGTTTTATATAATTTAGAGTCAAAGGACAACTAAACTTTATTTTTCACGTGTGCTTGTAATATGGAACACAGTCAGAATATTCCACACATTACACTGAAACTACTGATCCAGATATAAAATAGGACTGGCTGTGCACCATACTAACCTCTCCATAAGTAACTATAAAAAAAATCATTCATTCGGCTTTATTAAATGCAGAAGAGATGTCGGTTCCAAAGTTATGGAGACAAAATAGAGTTTCAACGTATTAGGAGTGGGTGACCTCAGTGGAACAAACTAGAAGATTTGATTTCTACATCTAGAAATGTGTCTAGTAAACTCAAACAGTTGAAATGAACACAGTATTTGGAGAGTCCCTTCTATGTGCCTGGAACTGATACGATGATTGTACAAATATAAACATAATACATCCATGCTAATTGTGTTATTTATTTTTGCAGGAAGGGAGGACCGAGAAGGGATGTGGATTGGGGGGACATGGTTTAGGAATGTTTTTATGATTTATATATATATATATATTTATAATGGATAAATTATATCATGTATTGGATCACATTTGTAAAGTGTATTTTACATGAAAATTAATAATATAAAGATATTAAAAGGGAAAAAAAATAGGACCAGTTGGGCTTCATTTTTAAAAAAAAGAAATGAATAATACAATTTTGTTGTAACATGTAACATTCAATGTATGATCACATAATCTATTGTAAAACAGGTGTCACTGCCTTTGTGAGTTTAAAAATTATTTTGCATCATTAGATCTGTTTCCCATTTTTTGTCAGGTATTTCCTGTCTGCAGGTTCCATACAAGGTAATGTCACACTTGTCCCGAGATTCACTTAGCCAAATTCCAGTGTCCGTCCAAGCTGCTTGCTGGTTTAATGAGATTAGTCTATTCTAAACCTTTACAGATCCATTCCTGCACGGGGCATGCACTCGTCCGAGTAAACCCTCTTTCAGAGTGCCAAAAGCCTTGGAAGCTGACTAGAGATACTCAACACAATAAGTTGCTTACAATTTGCTTATTAATCAGCTTCTCTAAATAAATACATTAATGCTTCAAATGTAAGCTTTTCAAAACAGGGATTAATTTGTCACACCGCTACTGAGATTTCTCTGCATCACTGTTGTACTATGTTTGCTCATAGACCAACATATTTACAAGGTCAATTGCAACCGTATACGTAATTTGTTATTTTTAGAAGTATTTTGTTTTTGTCAGAAAAAGAAAATATAAAATACTTTTCTCTTATAATCCAAATGTATCCATTTTATTCCCTGGGTGAAACTATTTTACAGTAAGGAACTGTGTCATCAGTGTAATACAGTTGGTCACCTTATCTTGTAGTGTGTCACAGTTATGCTCTTTATAGTTTATTAGTTTTTTTTTTACCATAGACTTTTTGCCACTGATGCTTTGGTCCTTCTGTTGGTGGGCTAACTTGACCCTATTTCAAATTAGTAATGGTCTACACTCTTGCATTCCATTTATTCCCCCACAATTTTTGTCAAAACATTTATTTTAGGCAATAAACCTTTAGAGCTCGATAAAGATCCTGTTGGATTGAAATGTTGCTATTGTTTGGAATAAATCCTATCACTGTGAGTGCCGTTTCCTGTGTATCATTACTGCTTATTTGAGGATCAAGGTGGAGATCTCTGGCCTGGCACCCCCCAATAGAGTGCGCCCCCTCATTATCGGTTTTTAGAATCCTAGCAATGGGTGTGTGTCCCATTTCAAACTTAATGGAAACCTTTGGTTACCAAGGATTCGACCAAGTTTTGGTTTGATGGGTTTTTTTTTCTTCAATATTAGTTTGCTACCATACATTTGTAACAATTCAATAATAAATGTACGAAACAAGGGCAGATTATTAAAACATGTCAGAAGCATTCTGGGAAGGATTATGAATTTGGAGTTCTAAATATGCCTCTTATATATGCCACTTTGTGCAGGTATCTAGCTTCCTTATAATTAATAGGCCCATCCGATGAAGCAAGGAGTTAAACATAAGGTTGTATGAAGAGGAGTGGACCATTATTGTCTCCAGTATGTGAAATTAAGAGTGATTTACCCTGCAAACTATAGGCAAATGCAGACACAGAGTCGTTTCTCTTGCAGAACATAATACACAATGCTGAGCTCTGTTTTCTTTTTCCCATAAAGTTGTGCTTTATAAACCTTTATGGACAGAACTTAGGCAGTGGTACAAGATTTTGGAAATGTAATCCTTTTTGCTTCCCCCCTTTTCTTTAGACAAACCCTTTTGTGGCTCTGGATAATCCCATTAGGAAATGAGATTTGAATGCGTCTGTATTGTGTTGAGTTATTGATATTCCAAAATAGGCTCATGAGAAAAATGCAAGAGCTCAGATGCTACACAAAGTAGCTGCGTAAGAGAGAAATGTGGAACTTTCATACAGCAGCCAACTCATGCCTTTGGTTTATTAGTAACAACCAAACCTTATTACTTCCTGGCACAAGGGGGATGAAATTCAAAGCTTCTTATATGTTTTCCTATTAAATGCCATTACTTGATTAAGTCACATCTAGAAAACATAGGAAAGGAGCTTATGAGAAAAGAGAAAAGTTCGATTAAAGTTTATTGAAACCAACTGTGGATTGAATGTATTTATTATTAAACCCACGGATATGTGTCAGGTATAAACAATAATCTACTATTCCCTTTCAGAGTTTTGGGGGGAAATAAAGAAAATCATTTTACCGTTTCAATACCAAGTGGCATGGCATAAAAAAATGTGTATTTGTTTCGTCATGATGGGAGTTATGTATAAAGGTGACACTATGCTTGTGGGCGCCAATGTATAATGTTAACTCTGAATAGAGTGTGCTGGTCTCACACAACACATGCAAATAAAAATACCCATAGAAGTGTGCCTGAAAAGTGTCAAACACCCTCTGCCCAACCCCATTTGGCAAAGGCACAATGTTTTTGTACATAAAGGTGTTGGGATATAAAAATGGGGCAATCACTTTTTTTTTGTAAGACTCTGATCTCCTTCTTTTTTAACTTTCCATAACTGTTATATGGGGGCAGAGGTGTAACCAGAAACCACCGTCCCCAGAGCAAAAATTTCCCCCGGACCCCTCAAATTCACCATCTTACCACATGATACCTCTTGTGCAATGCACCCTCACTTGCCACAGTTCCAGTTGTGCCCCACTTGTCACAGTGCCAGCTCTGACCCCATGTCACTTGTCACAGTGTCAGTCTACCCCATATCACTTGTCAAAGTGCCAGGTCTGCTGTGTAAAGTTAGCCAGATGAAGCAGTATGTAGTTAGTCAGATACAGCCAGTAGTGTAGTATAGCTCTCATCAGTATACATTCGCTGGTGCTGTGGACTACAGTAGTTATAATCATCAACCATCATCATCTGGATGTTTGGGTGACTGGACATCATGAGAGTTGTAGTACACAGCTAGCACCTGTCATGCCATCTGCTGTTAAATACAGTTCCCCTCCAGGGGTGAATTGACAACTCATGGGGCCCCCTTGTGTCCACCCATGCGCAAGCCCTCCCCTGATAAATGGTTCTATTTTATCCACTCATTTTGTTTTGAATTGTACCATGCTGAAAAGGTGGATGAATTGAACCATATTTAAAAAAAATACAGAATGATATTAAACTTTATATGGAGTGCTGCAGTTGGACTCAATGCCTTTTAAAATTGTGGTGGTGCTCGAGCGGGCATTTGGAGGCAAGGCCACCATCAGAAATAGTGGTGCCACTTACAGAACAAATGGCCTAGGTGTCCACCTCCTCCACTCCATTCATTATTGCCCCCACATTCCTTGCCATAGCACCACCTTGCACACCGAGGACTTACAGCAGCCAGTACCCATTTTGCATCCACAAGACATTCCCCAGAACCCACAATGCACAGCCGGGACTTGCCCCATCAGACACTCTGCACACCCAGGACATTCCCCATCAGCCACATTGCACACCCAGGACATACCCCAGCACCCCAGGACATGCCCCATACTCAGTACACTGCAGACCAAGAACTTGTCCCAGCACCACAGGATACCCACCCAGCAGCCACATTGCACATTCAAGACATGCCCCAGTGCCCACATTACAGACCAAGGACTTGCCCCATCATCTCAGGACATGCTCCATCACCCACACTGCACACCCAGACATGCCCTATCACCCACATTGCACACTCAAGGCATGCCCCAGCACATGCTCCATTGCTCTCTCTCTGGACATGCCTCATCAACCACATTGCAAATCCAGGAGAAGCCCCATCACACACACCCAGGATATGCCCCAGAACCCACATTGCAGACCTAGGACTTGCCCCAACACCTCAGGACATGCCACATCAGCTACACTGCACACCCACTACCTGCAGAGGGCGTGGATATGAATTAATATCCACGTGCACCCATCTGGTTGGTCTTGCATACCGTGATGACTGACAGTAGCAGGTCTCTGTCGGAAGTGGCTGCTCTGGATACTGGTAACAGATTGTGTGGCTTCTTGTTACTCAAATATTTTTTTTACTGTCGGCATAGTACAAGCAGGGAACATCCACTGCAGTCATGCACATGGTTGCAGGTGTCAGCCGTGCCCCCTAGAGTGGTGGGCCTGGTCACAATAGTGACCACTGTGACCATGATTGTTGTGCCAATGTATGGGGGGATTGGTATACATAACCCCCAAAATGTCTTGCATTCGGATAAGTTGTTTTACTAAGTACATTGTCAGCTTTTCATGGATATTTCTTCTTAGATTTTGTGCAATTAAAAAAAAAAAGAAATATGAACAAAAATCTAATTATGTACTATTCCTTTTCTTTGCTGTCAAGCTAAATTAATGCCAGTCCAAATGACAGACTAATGCTATTGAATGGCAGATGTGTTGTTATTTTTATGTACTATTGGAAAAATAATAGTCTGATAGATCTACTTAATTTTCTATTCCTAATTAGTTGCCTCACAAAATGCATGTTTTGTATAAGTGGGAAACATACTGTACCAGTTGTCAAATATGCAAACAGCAAGACAGTGGGTCTACTCAATAAAGAGTTAATTGCTGGGAATTGAGATGGGAATTTTAAACTTCAGGCCAAAGTAGCCAAGTTTGAACAATTCTCCAGTGCAGTTAAAAGGGAGATTTTTCCAACTCAGCTACTTTGACCTTAAGTTTGAAATCCCCATCTCCATGCCCTACATTCTCTTTATTGAGTAAACCGTATATAGTAGAATTCATATTTAGTATAAACATATTTATTCTATATTCCACAAGTGCCCTTACAGTACATAATATGCAATTTGTGTAAGCGCTGTGTGAATTGTTTGGCACTAAATAAATACACTTTAACGTGATGTAAAATATCCCAAAAGCCAGGAAATCACGATTCAAGATGTAAAAGTTTACAGCTTGCATATAACTCCTCTATATATATTTGCACCATTTTGCTGACTTCTAACAAACTGTATCTGGCTAATAAACTGAACTTGACATTGTCCACCACTGGTTCTACATATGTGTCTCATAAGCACAGATTCAAGAAATGTTTTTACAAGAGCTTACCTTAAAACGCACACCTCATTATATTCAACGCCAAACTACTGTGTAGCATGAACACAGCCCTGTAAACTATACATTATTTAAATCAAATATATAAGTTGGCTTTCAGAAATGTCACTATTTTGACACTGCTATCTTCCCCAGTGGGATTTTCAGGGTAGGTTTATCCCTTCCTCCCTGAGTTAGATACTGGATCTGCACTATAGCCTGCCTTTTGCTATGTCATCAGTCCATCCCTCAGACTACTGGTAATGTCCTAACCATGATAGGGAATTGTATATATTATGAACAGTTATTTGTGTGTGTCAGTCTATGTATCAGTCTAAGAGCCAGTGGACGTGTTCCATCTAAACAAAGATGTAGGGCTAAGGGACAGATCTCTCTCCCCTTCAGTAATGAAATAGATGAAATAGTGGCATCTAAGGTTTAAGAGTTGGGCTACTAGGCAGTGGCGTCGCTAGGGGTGGGCTACTGGGGCTGAAGCCTTCGAATCCCGGTGCATAGCCCCGAATGGAGACTCTGGGGCTAAAGTATACTTTAGCCCCGAGACTACAGGGCCTTTATTTTAATCTCCCCCCTTTGCTTTCCTCCTTCCGGGACATGGTCCCAGAATCAGAGGTTTAAGCTCTAGCGGGGGTGAGGCACAGGAGGAGAGGCACTGCTATAGGGAGCTCTGTTCCTAGCACCTCTTCCTCGAGCACAGCTCCGCCCCGTGTGATTGATTGTGCTCATCCAGCAGAAGACCGCTAATGGAGGTAGGTTGTGAGTACTTCCAGGAGAAGCACCCTGTCCTTTCTGAAGATAGGAAATAGCTGCCTCTGGAGAAACTTCCTCCTCCCTACAAATAGGGTAACTAAGCAGGGAGGGGGACCAACAGTATAACAGTTTTTTGGTTTTTTTTAGAAATGTGTGTGTGTGTGAGAGAGAGAGTGATGGAGTGTGTGTGAGAGCGAGAGACATAGTAAGTGTGTGAGAGAGAGACAGAGTGTGTGAGAGAGAGAGAGACAGAATGTGTGTAAGAGAGAGACGGTGTGTGTGTGTGTGTGTGTGAGAGAGAGAGACAGAGTGTGCGTGTGAGAGAGAGAGTGTGTGTGTGAGAGAGAGAGAGAGAGAGAGAGTGTATGTGAGAGAGAGAGTGTATGTGAGAGAGAGTGTGTGTGTGAGAGAGAGAGACAGAGTGTGTGTGTGTGTGTGAGAGAGAGAAAGAGAGAGAGAGTGTGTGTGAGAGAGAGAGAAAGAGAGACAGACTGTGTGTGTGACAGAGAGAGACGGAGTGTGGGTGAGAGAGAGAGAAATGGATTGTGTGTGAGAGAGAGAGAGAGAGAGAGGCGGAGTGTGTGTGTTTGAGAGAGAGAGATGGAGTGTTTGTGAGAGAGAGAGAGAGAGAGAGAGAGAGAGACAGAGTGTGTGTGTGTGAGAGAGAGAGAGACAGAGTGTGTGTGAAAGAGAGATGGAGTGTGTGTGTGAGAGAGAGAGAGAGAGAGAGAGATGAAGTGTGTGTGTGTGTGTGAGAGAGAGAGAGAGATGGAGTGTGTGTGTGAGAGAAAGAGAAATGGACTCTGTGTGAGAGAGAGAGAGAGAGAGAGAGAGAGAGACGGAGTGTGTGTGAGAGAGAAAGACAGATTGTGTGTGCAAGAGAGAGAGACGGGTTGTGTGTGAGAGAGAGAGAAAGAGAGCTGGATTGTGTGCGAGAGAGAGAGGCAGAGTGTGTGTGTGTGAGAGAGAGACGGAGTGTGTGTGTGAGAGAGAGAGATAAGGGAGACGGACTGTGTGTGTAAGAGAGAGAGATGGAGTGTGTGTGAGAGAGAGTGAGACGGATTGTGTGTGTGTGTGTGTAAGAGAGAGAGAGAGAAATGGAGTGTGTGTGTGAGAGAGACTCTAGCCCCAGATCATTTGGAGACCTAGCAACACCTCTGGTAGCAGGCCATTCTGCTTCACTAATGAATAAATCTTGAATTAAAGCCAATGATTCAACTGTACTAGCTGTTGAGAGTCCAGACCTCTGAGGCCAAACAAAAAACTGCTACACAAATTGGGCTCAAAGTGGGAAAGAGTGAAAGTTCCTCTTTTTGACAGTGATGAAGGTTGGGGTTGCCAAAATCAGATATTGCTGTCTTCCATTTCCAGTTTGAGCTCAACATTTGGCCTAGTTATTGAGGACTTACGTAATTGGTTATGGCCCCAGCATTGACTAAAGACCCAACAAACAGAGAGTGTATGTGTACTTATTTGTAAACATCAACAATGGGCGAGAAACCCCTTCTCCCAGTTTTTGAACTCTTATGGGATGTTATCCTTGTCACAAAGTGTCAGGTCTCAGGAGCAACATCTTGACCCAGCTGGTATTGACCAAATGTTTCCCAAACCATCTTGTCTGGAGTGCCCCGAATTATCTGGAGTGCCCCGAAAGGACCAATATCCAAAAAACTTTAGTGGCACAAATTCTTAGTCACTCCAACTAAAAGATTTTTAGAATAACCTGCCAAGTAAGAAGGTTCTGAGAAGAGCCGGAAGGAAACTGACCACGTCCATAAGAATAACCCACAATAAAAGTTTCTGCATTTTTAAATAGTGGGAAAATAAACTCCACTCTACTTTTAAACTGTGTGACAGTGGCGTCCCGAGGGGGGTGCAAGTGGTGCAGACAGCACCAGGTGACACCTCCAGCGGGGGTGACACTTGTGCTGCTCGCATCCCACTGCACCGCACTGCACTGCTTAACTTTTTTTTTTCTGGCAGCCGCATCCGCTGGATTTGGCCGTTACATCACATGCAGTGACTGTGTTTCCCTCCTCTGTGCAGGAGGGAACACTGCACGGAGACATCCAGCTGGGGACACGGAGCAGCAGCCAGGCGGTAAGTACTGGAGAAGGGAGAAGGAGGGAGGAATAGGAACTGGGCAAATAGGCTGGGGCATCTGAATGGCACAATATTCCTGGTATTTGCATTACCCAATATTACTGACATCTGAATGGCATAATATCACTGGGCTCAGAATGACACAATATTACTGGCCTCTGAATGGCATAATATTACTGGGCTCTGAATGGCACAATATTACTGGTATCTGAATGGCATAATATTACTGGGCTCTGAATGTCACAATATTACTGGCATTTGAATGGCATAATATTACTGGGCTCTGAATGGCACAATATTTCGGGCATCTGAATGGCACAATTTTCCTGGCATCTGAATGGCACATTATTCCTGGCATTTGAATGGCATAACATTACTTGGCTCTGAATGGCACAATATTACTGGCATCTGAATGGCACAATAATTATGGCATCTGAATGGCACAATATTACTGGGCTCTGAATGGCACAATATTACTGGTATCTGAATGGCACAATATTACTGGGCTCTGAATGGCACAATATTACTGGTATCTGAATGGCACAATATTACTGGCATCTGAATGCCACAATATTCCTGGGCTCTGAATGGCACAATATTACTGGTATTTGAATGGCACAATATTACTGGTATTTGAATGGCACAATATTACTGGTATCTGAATCGCACAATATTACTTGCATCTTAATGGCACAATGGTTTTGGCATCTGAATGGCACAATATTACTGGCATATGAATGGCACAATATTACTGGTATTTGAATGCCACAATATTACTGGTATTTGAATGGCACAATATTACTGGCATCTGAATGGCACAATATTACTGGCATCTGAATGGCACAATAATTATGGCAGCTGAATGGCACAATATTACTGGGCTCTGAATGGCACAATATTACTGGGCTCTGAATGGCACAATATTACTGGTATCTGAATGGCACAATATTACTGGCATCTGAATGGCATAATATCACTGGGCTCAGAATGACACAATATTACTGGCCTCTGAATGGCATAATATTACTGGGCTCTGAATGGCACAATATTACTGGTATCTGAATGGCATAATATTACTGGGCTCTGAATGTCACAATATTACTGGCATTTGAATGGCATAATATTACTGGGCTCTGAATGGCACAATACTTCGGGCATCTGAATGGCACAATTTTCCTGGCATCTGAATGGCACAATATTCCTGGCATTTGAATGGCATAACATTACTGGGCTCTGAATGGCACAATATTACTGGCATCTGAATGGCACAATAATTATGGCATCTGAATGGCACAATATTACTGGGCTCTGAATGGCACAATATTACTGGGCTCTGAATGGCACAATATTACTGGACTCTGAATGGCACAATATTACTGGTATCTGAATGGCACAATATTACTGGCATCTGAATGGCACAATATTCCTGGGCTCTGAATGGCACAATATTCCTGGGCTCTGAATGGCACAATATTACTGGTATTTGAATGGCACAATATTACTGGTATTTGAATGGCACAATATTACTGGTATCTGAATCGCACAATATTACTTGCATCTTAATGGCAAAATGGTTTTGGCATCTGAATGGCACAATATTACTGGCATATGAATGGCACAATATTACTGGCATCTGAATGGCACAATATTACTGGCATCTGAATGGCACAATAATTATGGCAGCTGAATGGCACAATATTACTGGGCTCTGAATGGCACAATATTACTGGGCTCTGAATGGCACAATATTACTGGTATCTGAATGGCACAATATTACTGGCATCTGAATGGCACAATATTCCTGGGCTCTGAATGGCACAATATTCCTGGGCTCTGAATGGCACAATATTACTGGTATTTGAATGGCACAATATTACTGGTATTTTAATGGCACAATATTGCTGGTATCTGAATCGCACAATATTACTTGCATCTTAATGGCACAATGGTTTTGGCATCTGAATGGCACAATATTACTGGCATATGAATGGCACAATATTACTGGCATATGAATGGCACAATATTACTGGTATTTGAATGCCACAATATTACTGGTATTTGAATGGCACAATATTACTGGCATCTGAATGGCACAATATTACTGGCATCTGAATGGCACAATAATTATGGCAGCTGAATGGCACAATATTACTTGGCTCGGAATGGCACAATAATACTGGCATCTTAATGGCACAATGGTATTGACATCTGTATGGCACAATATTACTGGTATCTGAATCGCACAATATTACTTGCATATGAATGGCACAATAATACTGGCATCTTAATGGCACAATGGTATTGGCATCTGAATGGCACAATAATACTGGTATATTAATGGGCAAATTGGCTGTGGCTTATTAATGACAAAATGATACAGGCATATAATTGGGCAAATTGGCTGTTATAGAGAGAAAGAGATGGCTGTATGTATAGATATGTATTGTTTTAGAATTGTACAATTTTCACCTCGTGGGGCTCCTGTGTGTTGCATAATTAATGGCGGTCCCATGTGTGCATAATTATAGGGCACTTCTGTATGGCATATTTATTGGGCCCCATGTGTGGCATAATTATGGGGCACCTGTGTGTGTGTGGCATAATTATGGGGCACCTGTGTGTGTGTGGCATAATTATGGGGCACCTGTGTGGGTGTGGCATAATTAATTGGGCAGAGGTGAGGCATAAATAGTGGGGCTCTGGTGTGGCATGATTTTTGGGGCTCCTGTGTGTGTCATAGTTAATAGGCCATATAACTGGCATTACTAAGGAATCTGTTTGGCATTGAATTGGAGGAAATACAGTGGGGTGACACCATGAGTTTCCGCACTGGATGACACCAACCCTAGTGACACCTCTGATCTGTGAGACTGTTTAGTTGTGGAATCAGTGAAGTCTGAAGATCCAACTAAAGACAACACTAAAGAAATGTTGAGAAATATGGGATCTTCTGTATGGGTCCTGAATAGTCCCAAGTATTGCCAGTGACCTGCTGACATTATCAATAATAGTGTGGCCTGAGAAGAATCCAGAAGGGGACTGAAGGGGTTCTGCAAGTGTACTGACAGTACCTGATTGATGGGTGGGCAGCTATATGTGGGTAGGTGGAAGAAATGGTTTTCAGCTGTTTGGTTTTTGGTATTTAAAGCATTTTATATGCTAAGCAAAGGCACATGATATAATTTTTCTTATTTTTGCCTCTTTGCTTTTTCTGTTATGTACGAACTGATCTCAATAGAATTAGTATATGTAAGGAAAACCAGTAACAATTATATTTTTTTTATTTGAATGTTGTAATGTTTGTGGAGAAAGTGGTGGATTGTATAGTTAATGCAATAACTGCAGTGTAAAGTAAGTTTTTTGCGAAATATTAATGTAATATAAACATATACAACAATATATATACTGACACAAATTGTATTGCAATTGTACCAGCCTTAATAAAAATATTGCACACATAATTGTAATGTAATAATGGTATTTTGTTTACCATTTAATGAAGGTTTTAGTACAAATTTTATTTTCATCCAGAAAATCTAGAATGGCTTTATTCCATAACTTGGGGATAAAAAGGAAAGTGACTGCATGGAACATTTCAGCCATTTTGTGCAACTTCGTCCATCTTGTTTTACAGGTATATATAATAGTAATTATAGCATTGACCCTCAAACCTATTTACAAGTTAGTGATTTAGCTCATAAGTATTTTAGTTGCCGGGTATATATTTTAGACCTTGTGGATTGAGATTGCTTCACTTGGCATACAGAAGACTGTGAAATTTTACAGATATCCCTGGGCACTGGACAATTGGGAAACTCAAGCTCAGATCTGTTTCATACCAGGGCCTTTGTTCACTTACTTGGCTTCACATGAAAGCGTCCTGAGCTTGTGAAATTACAAAATGATTATCCACTGCTGGGTAAAGTGAATTATCCCTCTGTGTTATGTATATACAAGTTAACATTTTTCACCAAAAGGCTTCTTATAAATTGCTTACAGTTACTGTCTTTACAACAATATCTCTGTGATATAATTATGTGGTATTATCTACGCCTATGAGCAGGAATGATTATAATTAACATCTGAAATCTGATATGGAGTCTCCGTGAGCCTGCGTACTTACAACCATTTCTTGTCACTGATGTACCTTTCTATTACACAGCATCACTGCGTTAGGAAAACAATGCGTACATATGTGCCCACGCAGTGCCTCTGTACACACGTCCAATTGTTCTGTGAATTATGGACAAGATAATTACATCCTGCCAATGTGCTCATAAAAAGCTGCAGATCAAAGGAGAAGGAGAGAAAAACTTTGGTGGTGAAAATAAGTATGCTGTGTGCTTTAAACCACTTCTCATATACTAAAGAGAGTTTATAATCAGACCTTTGGCGGTCAATAATACCTTTATCAATGGACTGTTTTTTCATGAGAATGATTGGCAATTTCATTAAGATGCTCTCATTGGCCTGATATACTGTACAGTTTTTAAATGTAGCATAATCGCAATTAAATATGGTTGCTAGAGAAGAGATAAACAATTTAATTATGGTGGGTATTGTACCCACAAATGTCTAATTAAAATACCATGTTTCGCAATTAATAACAAAAAAACAATTGTTTTTGTCCTGACACACTTCTTTTTTTTTAAATATATTGTACATTTGCATTAATGGTGAAGAATAGCTTGTTAACCATATAGAAATCTTAGTTTATTTAGCAGTAATACAAAAGCAATCCAAAAATAGTGTAAATCAACTTTATTCAAACACAACTACACATTTATAGCTCTAATGAAATCTGTATAATTTAGTCAGTTGGGCCACACCTTGCTGTTGGATGGGCCGCATTTGGCCCACAGGCCTCACATTGGATGCCCCTGATCTAGAAAATGCTTGGATAACATGCAGTACACTAATACATACATATATATATATATATATATATATATATACATTTTAACACAAAACAGCTACAAGGTGCTTGTTCACCTGTTTTGTAATAACACTTATGTTTATCTGATGTAGCATAGTGTTGTCCCACATAAAGTATGTAGATACCAGGATCATGGAATTACTTCAGCTAAATAAAGCAAGCATCCTGATCCCTCTAGTTTCCACTCCAGATTTTTAATTGTCTCTCTAAAGTCCCTCATGTATAGCGCTCATGTATAATAGCATTGGCATCTAGTTAATCGAGGGCATGATATTATGACGTGACTTACACATATGGTCTTGTCCCACAGAGCTATGCCAAGGCAGTCACAGCTGAGATGAATGCCCAGGGATCTGCAAACACACTAATTAGGGTGTGAGATAATTGGGAATCACTTCTGTTTCACACAAACAAATGCAGTTTCCTCATAAACATAAAAATGTCCGCTCTGTCTTATAGGCTGGGAAATGATTTTGTAGCTCCTTCCCACAAAAAATGAATAAGGAATAGACGTATTCAATAAATTGTTGAGGACTCCTGAAATCTGTCTGCTTTGAGACATGAGCGGTACTATTTATAACCTGTTGGCCAATATCTAAGCTTATGTTGTGTCCTTGCTTATCCATAAGCTGTACTTATGCCTCTTATCTGTACCCTCTACCAATGCTGCTCTTGTTGTGTTATTGGATAATACACAATTCTTGCATTAAGCTCTTATATTTTGTTTCAGTCCTCATGTCGCAGTCTGGATAGAACTGTTTTCAGGTTTCAGAGAACTTGAGGTGCCACTTCAGGTGGCCAGGATGACACTATGCTATCTTTAGTACTTGGTTAGGATATTACAGGAAGAATACGATTTCATCAAAACCTTAGGATAACAAACTAAAGCTCAGAACATGCAGAGCTGACTAAATGAGCTATGTTCTCATCAATATTTTATATTAATAGTAATTTTACTTACCGATAAGTTATTTACTTGGAAACTAAGAAAAAAGTGTCTAGCCGCCAACGGTTTAACCTGGAGCCAAATTATGAACATGCAAATAAGCATGATTAATCCAGGGGGCATCAGCTATGGTCATTCAGCACAGATTCATAGTATTCTTTCAATGTTGAGTGTGTATTTGATAAGCTCCCTGAAGAAGGCTCAATATCAGTCAAATGAAGTCTGGGAACTAATTAATGTCAAAAAGGCAATACACAGCATAGCTGATGATTTATTTATTTTTAAACTAGAATTGTAATGAAATGTATAGATCACACTGAAAATGTGTTTAAGTATAACTAATAATACAAATTAATGGTTATAAATGACTCTATTGCAGTTATTTATTTGTATATGGAAAGATGATGTCATAAATAGTAAATAGGCACTGGTAAATTTAAATTAAATTTACAATTTCATTACTAGTTATATTGTACAACCCCACTGTACACAATATTTAGATTACTGTCAGTTATATGTGCAATCACTTCCCGGTACAAGCAGGATTATGATGTCCCGTGACTGACAAAAATTTGCAAGTCACCTCTAAACTTCCACATGCTATAATAACGTTGTTTACCTGTATTATTTTTTTAACTAGTACTGTAGTATAAAATGAAAGATCTGAAGTCTCTCGTTAGTGATATAAAACTTAGCTTTTAATAATTGTGGTTAAAACAGAACATATGCACTACAATCAGTGACAAAGTGAGGAAAACAGTGAATGACTGTGGCAAAAAGAATAAAAACTATTTACACAGCCACCTATTCTAAATTACCAGCTAAATTTTGTGGGGTATATGTACCAGTCAGTCTGGCTGATAAAGAAATATAAAGTAAATCTGAATGGAGGTAATGAAAAATATATATTCTTAGATGACTACTGTGTTGAAGGGTCAGAACCTCCTTATTAAGAACTCACTGATAATACAAACTGGACTAGGAAAACCCCTTTATTTACCAATATATCATATAGCATATCAAGGTTGTACTGTCTAAAATGACGTTAGATAAGCATGTAATTGAGTGGATCGATGCAAGTTTGGCTGGAGTTAGCATTTCTTTAGAGGGCTATATACAAACAAACAATAATTGTGACACTCAGCAAGATAATTTAATATGTTAGCAAGGTGAGATGATATAGAAAAATAGAAAGATGTTTATGACTTCAAAGGCCCTATATGCCGTGACCATATAATATTTAATATTAATATTTAGTCATGGACTTCTGTCACTAACAGCATGGACTTCTGAGGAAGAGGTCACTTGCTCTGACTCAGAAGACCTGGTGGGCGTGTGTGCAGCACACAGACATTCTACTGCTGCCTCTGAGGAAGATCCAGGTACAAAGCCAATTTGCTATGCCATGGGAGTCATATGATCACTGTGGTTGGTGATCACAGCGATTGTATGCCCTGGAAGAACAAGCTTTCAGAAAGACTGCTTATTTTGAGGCAAAGTCCTATTTTAAAGGGAATGTCTGGTGCCCAAAAAGCATTTTCCAAGTCTTAATGCAAATTAGAGTACCGAAATAGTGCTTTAATGTGCATATTTGATAATTTTCATAACTTTAAAATTGATAAACTTACATTTAAAAGATCTTGAGGCTTTTGTGTTTTACTAACTATATACAATGAATTATAATTTAAAGTCTCTCTCTCTCTCTCTCTCTCTCTCTATCTCTTTCCATCTCTCTCTCTCTTTTCTGTATTATACTATCCCATAATATTTACGGTCCCTTTACCAATACCTTTTAAGTCAGGTGTTTCTCTAGCATTACATTTTATACAATGTCGTAAATAACAAGGAATATCTTGATGTACGTTTTAAATTTGACATGCTGTTGTTTAAAATTCCTGTGAGTTCCTAAAATATTACACCAAGTCATCCAGTTGTGCGACAAAGCACCATATAATTCTGAGCAAATAATGCTTCATTACTCTGGTTTGTTAATCAGCAAATGATTAGATCTAGGATTACAGGCAAAAGTGGCTTTTCTGTGTGTGGCCACAACCGGTTATTTGGCCAGCAGCTTCCTCTTCTAACCATAGCTAAAGTGTAATGTTTCTCTTAATTACCACATTGGTTCCCAAAGGGAGGTAAACAACACTGCAAATTGTACCTCAGAGGCCTCTCTAAAGGATCCATGATATCAATCTGGGTGAAAAAAATAAAATAGTTTCCCAGGAGTTTTCTAAGCCACTATTTAAAATGCTTCCATTCCACAAACAACTGCTGTTTTGGAAAATGCTAAGGTGTTATAAGAACAGATGTGAGAAAATGTCTTTCTAGAATTTAAGGAAATACACTAATTTATATTGTACAGGATAAGCCACAGACTTTTAAACTTTTTAAGTAATATATATATATTATGTGAAAGGAATAAAGGTCGATATTTCAAATACTGAAATATGTTAGTACAATAACATGTAGTTTAATAGACACATTACAAAATGGAACTTATTTTA
The DNA here is from genome assembly GCA_036172795.1 of Pelodytes ibericus. Lineage (NCBI taxonomy): Eukaryota > Metazoa > Chordata > Amphibia > Anura > Pelodytidae > Pelodytes > Pelodytes ibericus. Next base: position 75,785,593 of record CM069860.1, on the reverse strand, counting down.
TTTTAACTATATACAAGTACACCTACAATCTTTCATAAGTAAAAATAGCAAACATTGGCAATTCTTTAGTGTACCAAATGCAACTTTGGTTTTTATTGGATTTATTTATTGCATTAAAGGTTAACAGTAAGAGAAATACATTATGTTTAGTTTGTCTTGGAGAGCTATTTGGGAGCTTTTAAAACTCTAACTTTGAGCAGATATGGATTGTTTGACAGTCTACAGCTGTGCTTCTATAATGATCATAAAGATAAATGTCGTCATAGCCTTTCTTATCAAAAATTTGAAACCTTAAAAAGTATTTATCTAGTATGTAATAAAAACACTTTCCTTTTATCTTATGAATGGGCAATTTAAAAGTGGAAAAAGGGATCTATTCAGTAAAAGTGAAGTGCAGTTGAGGTGAGAGGAATACTTAATCTCACAAACGTAACTATCTGGGCCGGCCTTTGGGTGGTGCGACCTGTATGATCGCACAGGGCATAACACCCAGGGGGGCCAGTGGCACTTGCTGGGGAGAGCAAAAGACGTACCCAGGTGTACAGACATGTTGTGAGACTGCTTCTTGTGCTTCCCACATGACTCCGGAAGTCAGAGTATCGGGGGTCACATGACCTTCCACCACTCAGACTGCAGAGACATGCGGGGAACACAAAGCAAGAGTCAGGTGCTTAGGTATGAACTAGGTGCAATCTGCATGCTGGGATAACAATGTTATTATCAGATAACTGTACCTTACCATTGCTTGTGACTAGCAGGAGGGAGGAAGGAGAAGGCCCCACAAGGGTAGTGTGCATAGCGTGCGTGTACACCTATGGCCGGTGCTGTAAGCTAATCACTAATAAAATATCAAACCTGGCGAGTTCCCACACAATGTTATACATGTAGATAATTATAAGCAGAAATATGATAGTATTATTCACCCAAAAAAGTATTTCACTTATCACACTCAGTTGAACCCATACAATGTACAAATAAATCGTTGAAGGTTTAATAAGGCATTTAGTATGTCTAACACTCTTTATCTTACAAGAGGAACTCATCAGGCTTCTTCTCACAAAATGTAATACAAGTAGATTATTATAAGTGCAAATATTATAGTGTTTCCACCCCCCAAAATATTTATTTCACTTATCAAACTCAGAATATGAAAAAACAGCCCCCCACCTCCCACACAAGAGTGTATAGATCCTTATCCATGTTAGAAGTTGCTCACATGAGCAACATGAAAGGGAAAATCATATTTATTATGTAACAGCTGTAAACTCAATCAATTTATGTCCCATGCAAAAATGACCCAAAAGCTGGACCTGTGAATGTAGGAGTCTATCTTTTAGTTCATGTCTTCATGGGACATATCTTGAGTATACAACTATGTTATACTATGAATAGTTTTTTCCTTTCTTGTTTATCAGTATTTTATGTCAGCTCAACTCTCCTGCAGCACCTAAATTCTTGTGAATAGGCTCCCTTGATTACACACAAAATCCCCCTTTATAATATGTTATAAAATATCTGATCGCTTCAGTGTCTCACACAACCATTGCCGGCCTTTGGGGTGTGCAACACCACAGGGGACACCATTTAAAAAAGAATGTAAAAAAAAGTTTGCTTATAAATAAGTAAGAAGACGTGAAAACAAACAATATAACCGTCTGCTCTGTATTCTAACTCATTATTTCTTTTTTTCTGTTTTTGTTTATTGCTTTGAACACTACTGGTAACGGATTGTACTTATCACACTTGCATGACATTTTTCACATTACATATTTTTGCTGGCACTTGTGTACTCCCCCTGCTATAGTTTTTAAAGGGCCACTCTGACTTGAAAACGGCCTACCTTTTTCTACCATGCATAAATATTTATTAAAATGTGAATATCTGTATTGTAAATATACAGATATTCATGTAAATATGTTAAATTTACTCACACATATCAAGTTTGCCTCTTTTATTGACTCTGTATTTGGCCAGAGTCATTCTAATGTGTTCCAAACATGCAAAGAACAAATGGTTCTGTTCACTAAAATTGGACTTTGCAGGTCAATTTCCATTTTGAGTCAAATTCCATACTTGAGTGAAAAAAAACTCAGGTTCAAATCTTCCCCACTGAAAGTAATGGGAGGCAGAATGATCAAAGCTAGTTTTGAGACGCAGGTGCCGAATTTGACTTATTCTCAAGAATAGCTTTGATCGTTTCTCCTCCCATTAAGTTCATTGCGGATGATTCAAACCTGGAGTTTTTTTTTTTTCTAAATCAAACTCGGATGCTGAATTTGACTGAATCTCAAAATTAAAGTTTACCTTCAAAGTCGAATTTTAGTGAATAGACCCATAAGTCTATCAAATATTATACTTGTAATTTGTGCATCAATATATTACATGGGAGTCTAACAAAGCATGCAAGTGCAGTTTTTTCTTCAGGTGTACAGCTAGGATTGCCAGCTCAGCAAGTGTTGTGCTAGACACATAACAAATAACCTGCTCCCCAGCAGAATGTAGAATGCAAGTGATCAAACAGTTATTTAATCAAGGAGAGGATCCCTTAGGAACCACCTTGATTAATTAATTGATTTCCCTCTAAACACATATTAATTATATATTCTTCAGGGAAGCATGTAAAAGTTATATGTCTCTCTCCAAAAAAATGGTCCACCATACAAATAGAGTAAAAAGTAATATGTGAGTTCATTGTCTCTATGTAAGATTTGTTGTGTTTAATAGCAAGAAAATTGTAGCAATTCAGAAAGTGTGATTGAACGGATTGGCTACTTAGGGTACAAGTAACAAAATGGTGGATTTTTTTTTTTTTTTTTGCTTGAAGTGAGCCTTTAACTTATTTTCCTCTAAACACATGAAATATACATACTGCAGGGCAGTTTGTAAACATTATATGTCTACCTCAAAAAAATGGCCCCATATACTTAGGAAAAAAAAAAAATACAAAGTGGGAGTAGTTATAGTTGGATATTTAGATGGGTCTTTTTTAATGATTGTATTTGTGTAAATTATATTTTAGGTCAAAGTTAGAAACTTTTCCATCATATTTTATGATTTTTTTGTAGTAAATTATAGGATATGATGAATATAATAGTATCTAATAAAAGCCCTTCTTATGACGATAAAAACAACATATAATTTGTGTGGGTACAGTATGTGGGAGAGAAGAAAATTACAGATGAACACAAACACCCCAGAAATGTAAAAACAGCCATTGTCACCAAGGGAAAGCCAAGTTAAAAATGTCTTGTCACTAAGGGTTTAAATATTTTTCATTAGTAGATTTCCCCATGGAAACACCATTTAAGCTAGATTTTTTTATTATTATACCCAACATGCATAATTTTACATTTGTCTACAATGAATCTCATTTGACATTTATCTGCCCAGTTACTCAATTTGTCCAGTTTTCTTCAAGACTTGATTAAAACGCTCAAGAGTTAAAACATTGCCTGCGTAATAAAGTTCTACCTTACACTGAGTGCTGAGCATTTGTGTCTCTATTGCTTATGCTGTTCTGTAAAAGAAGCTTGCAGGTTCTTTTTTGGTAAAAGCAGAAGTAAATATATATTCTTTAGATATCTGAATTCCCTTTGTTTCCAGTGACCACCTCACCCATTTCAGATAACAAAGACCATTATTAGGCTTTCATTTTCATTTTGCTCTTCTTAGGAATTATTTTTTCATTCTCCAATTTAGTTGCCTTGTTGCAGGCTTTGCTGGCATGTTTATATTTTGCAAATTTCTTTGCTGATCCCTCAGCTTTAAAATGTTTTAAACTTACTTTTTAATTTTTTTTTTTATGTATTTCCTGATTTGCCTTACTTTTTAGCCACACTCGTTTTAGTTTGCTTCTTTAATATTTGTCTCCAAAGTGTATCAATTTATATGTATATTCTTTTAGTGTTAGTTTGAAGGTATTCCACATACCGTCTGTGTTTTTCCCCCAAAAATAATCCATCTCAGTCAACTAGACTAAGGGATTTATTAAACCTGCTAAAGTTTTAAAAAGTTCAGTGTTTTGGTGGGACCCATATCAGTTTGCCTATTTGAATTAGTCTCAAAGTATACCATGTTAAGGTCACTATTTCTCAGGTCCTCCCTTACTTAGATGTTGGATATAAGCCCCTCATTCTTGGTTATTACCATATCCAGACATGCATCCCGTCTGGTTGGTGTCTGTACTAGCCGAGACAAAAAATGGTCTCTCTCAATGCTGGTTTGACAAACAGATAGACCCTTGCACCTCTTTTGTTTGCCCTATCTTTATTAAACAACATTGATCAATCGTGTGTGAAATCCCACAATGTTTCTGTTATACCAATTAAAGGGACACTACCACTTACATAAGATGTAACTAGATAACCTGGTCATTTAAAACAAACACAAATATAAATCAAATGCCACTGCTTTTCTTATATGCTTGAATTCATTGCATATAAAAGTAAAAATAAAATTAGGTGTTTATCTCCTGGGTCCATTTTGTGAATAACTCCCATGATGCAACATCATCCAAAATCTTCCAGCTGGTCTTAATTTACAACTGTTGCCAAAGTCTACATGATGATGTCATAACATACTCACCTGCTCTCTTACTAGCTCCTGTGTATCATAGTGGACAGGACTAGGTGGTTTTGGACAACTTTTTTTTTTTACCTGCCTTCCAACACAAAGAGAGGAGATTAACCTGATCAATCAGGATCATAACTCTGCCCTTGTGATGTAACAGTTACATTACCCTCCCATTCAATGCAAGTCTATGATCAGAATTCTGAATTATAGACTGCATTCTGTGTCCCAAGCCCCAAAGTGAGAAAAACACTATATTTCACAAAATGGTGGCACCCAGTCACACTTGTTTAGTTACATATTTTATTAAATACAGTCACATAATAAAAGCAAAAGACATATCTGAAATCAACAATACAAAATAAAAAATAATTCCCCTATTTATCTGTTAAATGTCTGGCATTTGCCACCGCCAGGTTCCATTTGTGAATTAAGTTTGAAGTTGTTTATAGGTTTTTCCCTATAATCTGTACTAACCATATCCACAGATCCACCCACCTGAGTACTAACTAAGTTGTCTAGCCCAGTGCATACTGTCTAGCCCAGTGTTTATTGGTCCCTCCCCCCATTCTTAATTTAAACTCTCCTCCAACCATGTAGCCATCCTCTCCCGAAGCACATGAGATCATATTGCATTCAGGTGCAATCCATCCCGACTGTAGAGATTGTACCCAAAGCAAAATTAGCCCTGTACTCCTTCTAGTGTATATATTATACATCTTTATTATACCTATGTGTATATATGTGTGTGTGTAAATAAATATATATATAGATATTTGTATATATATATATATATATATATATATATATATATATATATATTTTATATTTAAATTATGCTTGAAGACATATCATTTCTAGAATTTTTTTGTAAATGACATGATTGGATAATCTTGGAATAAAACACAATAGCCCATGTCACATTTAAATACCATCTCAAGATCTTTTGCCTAATCTCAGCAAGATGCTCGTTATGATTTTCTGCCTGACTTATTACTCAGTCTTGTGTATGTCAACCCGCTCTAGCATATGGTAATCTCCTCACGCATTGTGAAAGCTCATTATTAGGGTTAAAAATGTAGGCCACGGACACTAAAATAAAGCCTTGATACCTCTTAACCAAGCATTTCGATTATAAAATACAAGTAGCAATGTAATTGCAATTTGTATGACGCAGACTAGTGCGGTACAGATACACAATATGCCTCATGGTGTGCTGGACTGTAAAAAAAGACTTCTGAATGTATAAGGTCTGACAAATGCTGACACTATATTGATTTTTATTGATTTTTTTAATGTTAAATTTCTTTATACCAGGATATCGTGTAACAAAAGTCAATTAAAGTCTTAATTCGGTTTCACCAGAAATTAACGCATAACAAATGTTTAAGAAGTTTAATTCCAGACTTAGAAATAATCAATAATCTTTTTTATCCGTATAAGGGCCAAGTAAAACAAGGGAAAGTTTAAACATTCAGCAGGTTTTAATTTCCTTTTATAAACGGAATAATACAATGTCATCAAAAAACTATTTCTGCAAAGGGAAACATGTATTCTAGCAAATATCTGCATTTGCAAGTAGTACATTCAGATCTTTGCTGTTTTGCAAATAATAATCAGTTAGCATTTTTGATGACATGACTATTTACCAAGAATGATCTGGGTAAAGCAGCTAAAATGTTTTATCACATAACATATCCATGCTCCTTGTCTGTTTATATCAATGCTAACCAGTAAAACGTATGACTTGTCTTAGACTATGTACACTGGAATTACCTCATATAAATCAGATGTATGAAAAATATTACATTATGCACATTTTCTCTAGATATAGCATTCTCCTTTTGATGTTTGTAAGTTATGATGAACAGAAACAAAAAACAAAACAAAAAGGTCCTCTTTTACGTAGGTCAAAAGGGGGAGTGTCCAAAAGCTTCAGAGTCTCACAGGGGCCTAGAGTAGCTCTCCTTTAGCAAAAATACCCTATCCCTGAATGTTGTAGTCTGGCCTGTGACAATGTGGATGTACAGGCTAAGATAAGACTGCACCACAGTAATCTTAATTTTCAATTTAAACTGGGGCCGCTCATTATAATCATGGGCCTGGCTGCTACATATGATTGGATGACATCGATAGAGGATGGAACTAGCTACAAGTTGGGGAATGGTGAATGGGTGTGCAGGCAGTGTAGAATGAACAAGGAAGCGAAGAGAAGGGCACAAAGATTCTTAGTGGAGAAGAGTGAGTGTTGAAGGCAGAGGGTAATGATCTGAGGGGAAAGGATTGAAGTCAGTGTGGAGAGAAAATGTGGGTGCTAAGAACATACTTCCCAACATTTAAAACTGCCACAGAGGGCTGAGTGGGCTGAAACTGTGACAAAGGCAGAGCATTACTAGAGAATATAGAGGTACAAGTTAAAAAGACTGGCTCTAGTATGATGATAAACTGGCATGTACGTTTTAACGTACATACCAGTTTATCCTCTGATCGGGAGCCATGATGCTTTCCTTAGATACATCATGGCTGAGGCCATGGTCAACAGTCTCTCACTGATGGGGCATGTGGCTAAAGTCTTTTAACTTTTGCATCTATTAGTAAAGCAAAAGTTAAAATAAACCTTTAGTTTATTTAGATAATTTCTGAGCCAACTGTATCATTTAAGTAACTTCTAGGCCAATTGATAACTATTTATGTACATTCAAAAATTAAATGGTAAGTTATTTAGAAAAAAGTATTTCATTTACAAAAAATAATATATAAACCGAGTTTTAGCAGTTTAATTGCTCTTGAGATTTATGATATGACTCCAAGAAACTACAACAGAAAAGAGGGGTTTAGGTAAAAAATAGAGGTTTATAAATGTGTTGGAAACAAAGGCAAGTAGGCAAATTATCTGAACGTTTCTAATATTTTTTATATTAATAAACTGCCTCCAGGTTTATTAATTGGATTAACATGCATATGCCTATTACTATGCGTGCTGTAGAAAGGGGTTATTATCCCATGAGTATACTAAAAGTGCTCATTTTATGACATTCTAATGAATATCTTTTTCAAAACAACAACTAATGTTTTACATTAAAATGATTGAAATGCTGAAACTAATCCAGGTGCCTGTCCACAATTTATTTTACTTGGATGTTTTTCTTTATTTACTTTATAGAAAAAAACAGCTAGGGGTTTTATGGGAGAACTGGAAAACAGTTGTGTGAAGACCAGTAGTAACTTGTCCACAGTTGTCCACAATGGTTAAAGTGGTGACATCCTTCCCTAATATAACAATAAATATTGTTGAATAAAAAAAATATTTTTAACATAAAAAATTAGTTAATTTTAGTTAATAATCTAATTAGTTAGATTATATTGTTTTGTACTCATAAAGAATAAATTATGACCAATCACTGGCCGTCTCACAAATAAGTGGAGTGAGCGGTGCCTGTAATTAATAAGATTTCTTCTGGGAATTGTGCTAGACAAGTTTGTAGCAAATACATTAATGTAAAATACTTCACATTTACTTTCTGCAATAACTGGGGTCTTTAATGTAATGTATGGATTTGCAACGTTTCCAGTATTGAAGTAGACAATCCAGTTTGTGGGGCTCTCTGACCAGTTCGATGCAATAACAGACATTTGCACTGCTTTCAACTGGATGAGGCCAGGATGTTTTATTATGGTGCATTGCAGTTTTTAGAGGTGTTCTGTAGTTTAGTCAAAGCAGTCTGACAGTAATAACCTGTCACTATCACACATTCCATGTCACTCAAAGGCCATTTGTGATCAATGTAACGATTCCTGTGATGTAAAATGTCATGTAGACAACAGCTGTCCATCCTGCCAGTATAGATGAGTACCAGACATTATACTGTAACCACTGTTTCTACAGTAACATGCTGAGCCTAGTGAAATAGGAAGTCGCTGCCAGTAGGAGATCTGTGAATTGTTTCTATGTTAAATGAAGGGAAGCACGAGAAATCCTAATCAAACTTGTTGATCCCAGAAAACTAGTTGGCAGTTTACTACATTTTTTTAAAAGGAAGCAATGCTCATTTTTTTGAATGTGTAATTAATTATATTTGCTTGCTGACTTATAGGTAGCAGTAGCAGTAGGAGTTCTGTTTCTGTAAAGAAGTCCCCAAGTCCAGAATGCTAGCAAAATAAAATACTAAGGGCCGTATTTATGAAGACAAAACTGGTGCTATTTCAGGAAAAAGTGCTAACATTTGACTAATAACCATGGAAACCAAAAGAATCCTATAGCAGTTTGCTCCAAATTTAGCACTTTTTAAAAAAAAATAGCACCTACCTTGATAAATCTGGCCCCAGGTGTGGCTACATGATGGGCAAATGTTATTCATTATCCTCCATTACATCAATTATTGGGTGTGATAAAATCATTATGGCACCTGTTACACAGTAAATGCCTGTACACTCAAAACCTATTCAGTGAAGGCTGTAAATAGCTAAGTCCTCCCACAAACGGTCCTCCATTACAGCACTGAAAGGGTTAAAAACTGGCGCAGCCCTCAACTTCCTCCTCTGCACTGAGAATGGGGACCAGGATTAGGTATATATACAAGCGGCGGTACCAATGGCCTTTGCCGTTCCTTGTTCCCCATAGATAGTTATGGTACGATGGCCGCCATTATAGATGCAGGGCAGGGCTGGAGCTTGTGGGGTTATGGAATCCCTAGTCCCTTATAATGTAGCCAGCAGGTGGGTAAGTTTTGCGGTAAAATAGTTCTGGTTTGTAAGTTCATTTCTGTTTAAAGTGCAAATGCCAGTTTAATTTTACTACGACGCAACAGTGTGATGTTAGCGCTGCCATTAAAAAACAAATAAAAGAATAAAGTGCACACAAAGCTTCAAATAAGCATTTTGATTTGGTACTATTGCCATTGAATTGCATGACATTCAGTAAGTGAATGAAAAAACGTAGTCCTTTTGGTGGTTTTATTGGCCACATTAAATCGATCACATTATTGGCAAAGTGTTTCTGTCCTCCACAAGAGTGTGAATGGCAGGATGCTATTTAGGGGGGCAATAAAGTATACTAAATGCATCAGGCTAGCTAAATCACCGACTAGTCTTACATAATATACTTGATATATTATCTAGGGAACATAAACACAAGCCATAACACATACAGGTAAACCCTATTATAATGCCCTTAGAGCAACAGATCTCATTTTAACTTCCTCCTTAACTTTAAGATTAGTGAGATCTTGGGACTCACATCACGGTCGCCCTAGTGCGTTGATCTTGAGCCTCTTTTTGAGGCTGGGGGTCAAATAGAGAAGTAATAACAAAACATACAAATTCCAGTGTCATTTCTTTTCAGCCCTAATATGTTGTAGAATACAAATTTATTTTTAAGATGTTGGTATTTATTTTATTAGATGTAACTACTATATATTTTATTGAGCGTAGTGGATTGTGTTTTGACATCACTGTCCTAGGGGGGAAAAGTTGATTGAGCTGTGATTTGCAACTCTGGAATCTCTTAATTTGAGTCATTAATTTACCATGTCTGTACACAACACAGTGCTGGACTAAGTATGTATTAGCTACTGATCCAGTCCTTTGGTAATATGTTGTGTTGGGCCACTGAGCAGTCTGCCTTGAAGAGGACCTAACCCTGGTAAACCAACAGCAGCTCTGCTACAATCCTTATATCTGTCATCTTATACACCTTAATCGGTCACGCTGATTATGCTATATATATTTAGGTATAGTGCGTACCTCATGCACACTTGAGAGTACACAGACCTACACCAACAACATTATTAGTTACAAAGTACCAATGAATCAATTCAGGATCAGATAATAGCATAGGTATCCAAAATACAATGCATACAGACATATGTCATAATCACCTACAGTTGTGTATACTGCACATCCATATAAATACAGTAGAACCACATATTTTTCAACAGTTTATTTGTTTTAATAATTAATTTAGGACCTTTTAAAAGTGTCAACTGAAATCCTAAAAACAAATGCTTTATGCTATGTTTAGCCCAAGTATTTACAATGAGTAGACAACTTACACTGAATACGGACAGAGACATTTAACACGTTCACCAGATTATAGATCCAGGTTTTCTAACTGACTTATGTTGTCTACTAACATAAAACATAGGTTTTTGTGCTTGTTTGCACTTTGTGTTGATTAATATGAAGATATAACCGCGCTATATAAAATGTCTTCCTTCACCTGATACAGAATGAAGAGGATACTCCTCAATATTAGATACTATTCGTAACTAATATTATCCACATGTTCAGTGGTCTAAATAAGTGCACACATTGAAACCCAGTAATCATTTAGGATATGACATTTTACAAATACAGGTTTGTTGAAAACAGGATGTTTTTATAGAATCCCAAACAAACATTGGAGCTTTTATGCATGCACTCAAATGAACCTAAGTGGTAACATTACAGCTGTATTACTAGAAGGGCATGGGAGGTTATTATATATGAGAACTATCTACACACTCCTATTATAATTCAATGAATAATATTTAATGAGAGTATACTAACATGCAATTTCCGATAGTACTAAAGATATAGTTAAGAAGCTAACACAATATATTACATAGCTAAAAAGAAAGACGTGTAAGTATAGTGATAAAAAAAATCTGCTTAGTTCTAGAAACATTCTTTAATGTTATTGTGTCTCCAGAGAATTTTACTTGCATATAACTAACTGTTAATCAGATAGTTTATACTAGTTTTACAATATTTAAAAATTAACTTAGAGAGATCTGTCCAGGAATACCACCAAAAACAATCACTAGTTTAATGACTTTTATTATTATTGTTATTTGGCATAATATTCTGGAAAACACAACTTTGATTTAGCTGTGTGAGTATCAACAGTTAGAAAGTTCACGAGCACACAACTGTCTTTATTTTACACATTTGGCATGACACAGGCAAACCGACTTAAACAGTAGGCACATGACTCATTATCACTATCATCAAAACAATGCATTAAAAAGACTATTTATAATATAAATCACTTATTCCATGCAGCACATCTTAATAGAACACTGCTAAATACAATAGCACGTTAAATATAAAAACAAAAGGAACACTCAATGATATTAAACACCAAAATTAAAATTACTAATATGCACTCAGTAAAAACACAACTGATTTACATTTTAGTCAAACGGTGAATCAAAAATATAAAGATCCTTGAAAACTCACCAGACATAAACCTACTGTATTTGATGCTAGTCCGTATTACTCTGTACAGTACAGTAAAAGTTGATCACTCTAAGTTAGAGCTGTTGTTTGAATTACATGCAAAATGTGAAAGTAAAGTTACTTATTTTCTAGCTGCATCATATGCGTATGCTATAGAAAATAAGATTATCCGTGAACAGAATAAGATAGGTATAGAATTTGTTTTAAAATCAATACTCCCCTTTTGTATCACCATTATTTACCTAGAAAATAATAATATCATTTATGAAAAAAAAAATCCTTTGCAGAGTTGAGTGGGAAGGCATCAGTCATAATAAGAGAGCTGCTTGTCTGTCCAGACACTAGAACTCACAGTCCACTGGTGTTTCCCATCCCAGCCAGCCAAGAAGAAGGTGCCTATTGTTTCAGATCAGTACTAATTGTGAAAAGATACTCTGTGCAGTAAGCATAATAATTATCCAGAAAAACAAGCAAATGCAATCAAGTACGAAATGAAAAGAAGAAAAACTTTGCCAGACAAAAGAAACCCAAGAATGAAATTAATATTCATAATGAAATATCAGTCACAAGTTCCCTCATTCATATCATCGTTGTTGCATACAAGAGACCATTGTCTGTTTAAGTCAGTATCTGAAAAAAGGAGGGGAAAAAAAACCTCATGGAGCACTGGATAGAGGAAGAAAGGCTTTTTTCTTTCTCCAGACACTTGTTACTGGTCCCACTGTCCCCTGGAAAGAAACTACTGGGTTGCCTTCCTTCACCGGTGACATAAAAATTGGTTTGAAGATCCACCCTCCCTCTCACAGCTGCATTAATATGAACAAAAAGCCACGCTCTACCAAACAAAGAGAGGAAAAAGGATGGAATATGCATAGCCTCATTAACTAAATTTAATTATGCCAGGCAGAATATTAATCGGTGGTTGCTCCAATTAGTGTATTCACTGTAAGGAAGGAGGACTCCAAATTAAAGACAAGCATAGAGGACAATCGCATACTGATTAGGAAGCTGCATGCAACATGACACAATGCACTATTTGAAATAATTATTCAGAGGAAAACAGAATAAAGAAGCAGATTGCTCTGTTTTAAGACCAACTCAAGAACAATTAGCCAACAGTGTGATGACATAGCAGGTTTTTTTCTCCCTGTGAGTACTTCTACTGCTGTACGCGCACAAATCACTCATCTTGGCGCGTACTACAAAATTAGCATTTTTCTGTTCTTTTGGGGATAAAAGAAAAAAAGCAAACTTGCACTGTCTTCTCTGAATATTTCAAAGGGAAGGCCAAAACTCCAGTCAACAAAAGAAGAGAGAAATCCTATCTAACACACTGATACAGGCTCCACCGAGTCGCTGAACTTGAGCCTGGGACTTTGCACAGACGGTGAACTTTATAACACGTGCATTGCAACAATGAAGGAGGAGTTCAAGGGGGGAAAAAAAACTTACGGAGGAAGAAAAAAAATGTTATCATGCCAACTTACCATCCACCATGTCCTGGCTGACATGTCATAACATAGTTGCCATTTTATGGAGCTGTCCGATGTTTTCCCAGCCATTATGCTGTCAGCAACCTTCATCAGATGCAGCTCAATAGAGAGATAAGACACCTAATCAAGAAACCATCAGCAGTGGCTTCCTAGGATACATGTAGGCCAATCCTTATCAGACTGCATCATGGGAAAAGATCCTTTATTAGCAAGAACTCCAACCTCATTGATATAAAGAGAAGGATCAGTGTTTTTTCGCCTCTTTTTTTTTCTTGTCTGAAGGGATTGATGAAAATATCATGTACTCTGTGTGTATCATAAGCACCAGAATTAAGTAACTTGGAAGTGGGCGTCTGACTAATTTGCCTGCCTATGTGGACTAAACTTTATTTGCATTCCCATCTGTTGAATATTGTTTGACGTGGTCAGTACCGAGTAGATAAAGAGGGGAGTTGAGGGTGGGGGGGAGACAGAGGGGAGAGGGTGCATTCTAGGAGCTGTAATTGCTCAGCATTAATATCACCCACCCCCACAAAGGCATAACAGTTTCTTTAACAAACAAGGGACACGGTTCAGATGTCAGTGCTTCATACAGAGACATATACCCATACACACATTGTAGAACACACAGGTAGTGGCTGCGGCTGGATATAAAGATGCCAAAGGGTACGTTTAAGAAGGATAGACATGTGGAAGCAGTTTAACTCTTTGTGTATTTTAGCCTTGTTTTTTGTGATATTTCTAGGGAAAAATAATTGTTAAAATGTGTTTTACTTGTAAAAAAAATTAAAAACTTTTAGGAAGCGGAGCCACTGTCAGTCATAAAAACACAGGTGTTAAATATTTCTGCCCATGAATATATACATAATTGCATAAAAACATGTTGACGATTATTATTAATATTGGTATTTTCTGACAAATTACCCAGAGTGATGTTTGTGTGCAATGTTCCATGATGTATACACCTGTCAGGTTATTTACAGATGTCATTGTTAAAAAGTTAATAGTAAAACGTGTATTTGTGGTTAGAAATTCCAATTTACCTAGGGAATATTTTTTTATGCAATTATTTAAAACTTTCATTATATAACGGTAACCTTTTAATCACACTGTTTCAGTGCGGCACATGAAATGCCAAATCATACATGTTTTATTTAAACCAAATAACATATAAGCAGAAATTTGAAATACAAATAAGAATGTTTCCAGTACAGCATATTTACACTAGTCATATATTGAATAACTTCAAAAGGTATTTGTTTACATTTAATTAACAAAGTTTGTTCAGAAACACCAAGCATGTGCTTCAGAATGAATGTAATTGAATATGTCACAGGCAGTGGGAGAGGGGAAGTAATTTGCTATACATTATGTTCAGTTCTGTGTGCTACAATTGTGCTTGTGTATGCAAAGTTTACACATCACATCTCACTGCAGTTGTTTACATGTCATCTCAGTAATGTGTACAAGAGTCGTGCCTCTGTTGATATTGTCTGAAATAACCGTAAATACGTATACGTAATGGGAAATCATTTATGATATGACAGATTTGTATTTACAGACTACACTGTACATTTATTTGATTGACCTGGTAAATATTACAGAATGCATTGCAATCAATCAGCAGACTTGCTGCAGCATCACATAATATATAAAGTGAAAAAACTGACATAGACATATGTATATATAAAAAGTAGACCGTATGGTATTTCAGTTCACTTTACTGTGCTACAAGTCTCCACCATCCTATTGTGTTTTGATCCGTAGTGTACAGAAAGTTAATTATTGAGAATAAAAAGTTGCAAAAGTAAGAACAAGTATAAGTATCATTCAGACAGTTTTACAAAGTCATCTAGGATAATAGCAAACATATGACTAAAATAGATACGTTTAAAGTTAAAAATAGTAATTTATTTATACAGCATTGTGTTTAGGTTTAAACATGCACAAGGAAAAGGATGATAGAAAAGATCACTACTACTGAAAAAGCAAAAACTAAAATTCTTCCATGAATCTGATTGTTGCTTCTCTTCCATGTGCAGTATTTGTACATGCAACAAAAACAAGACAGCATTGCAACTTTATTGAATTGGACTGCAATTTACAGGTTAGTCCACAAGAACCAGGGCAAATTCTGCTGTTATCTACAAATAGCTAACTTTTTATACATAATTTCTTATTAAATACTTAAAACATTTCACTTACCAGTTTTAATTTTGGTGTAGCTCATGCACTGAATTTTTTTTAATGAATGTTTGTATACATATGGACACACATATATATCTATCAGTACAGAGGATTGCCAAGGTTGTTCACAAACTTCCAATCTTACAGATAGTAACACATGTGCAGTGAGCATCCCTATGCATCTCTGTGGGAGAACACTGATTGGTTCCCAGCAGATGCTGAGGTCTCTCAAATTTTGTTTGAGCCATGGATGTCATAATGAGCTGAATCAATCACCAGGTGAAAGCTTGCAAAATGTCTGTTCTCAAGCTAACTATTGCCAAAAAAAAAAACCCTGAAATTAAAAAAATAAAGTGTCAACTTTAGTGTTTATTTAACAAGAGTGCTAGAGTATGGTCCTTGTAGGACACAATGCATATTGCATTTTCAGCATATCAGTTTGAAAAGTAGTAAGAGGTTCCTTTAACATTGCACTAGCCTGATTGTTAACAAATTATATTTTACTCTATGCCAGGGGCGTCACTAGAGTTGGTGTCACCCAGTGTGGAAACTCATTGTGTCACCCCCCTGGATTTCCTCCAATACAATGCCACACAGATTCCTTAGTAATGCCAGTTAGATGGCCTTTTAACCATGCCACACACAGGAGCCCCATAAATTATGCCACACCAGAGCCCCATAAATTATGTCACACCAGAGCCCCATAAATTATGTCACACCAGAGCCCCATAAATTATGCCACACCAGAGCTCCACTATTTATGCCTCACCTCTGCCCAATTAATTATGCCACACACACAGGTGCCCCATAATTATGCCACACACACACACACAGGTGCCCCATAATTATGCCACACAAAAGAGTCCCTTAATTATGCCACACATGGGGCCCAATAAATATGCCACACACAAGCACCGCATAATTCTGCACACATGGGACTGCCATTAATTATGCAACACACAGGAGCCCCACGAGGTGACAATTGTACAATTCTAAAACAATACATATCTATACATACATCTCTCGCCCAATAATATTGTGCCATTCAGAGCCCAGTAATATTGTGCCATTCAGAGCCCAGTAATATTGTGCCATTCAGATCCCAGTAATATTATGCCATTCAGATACCAGGAATATTGTGCCAGTCAGATACCAGTAATATTGTGCCATTCCAGTGCTCGTTTTCTTCCTCCCTCCTCCCTTCTTCCCCACCACTTACCACCTGGCTTCTCCTCCGTGTCCCCTGCTGGACGTCTCTATGCAGTGTTTCCTCCTGCATGGAGGAGGGAAACACAGTCACCGGATGTGACGTAATGTCTGAATGTGGCTGCCAGAAAAAAAAAAAGTTCAGCAGCGCTGTGCAGGGGGATGCCGGCAGCACGGGTGTCAATCCCGCTGGAGGAGTTACCCGGTGCGGTCCGAACCCCACGCACCCCCCTCAGGATGCCACTGCTCTATGCTGAATAGCATTATCATCAATGTATACATTACACCTACAATAATGTGATGAATTTAGATGTGCCTGCATCATACTGTGCATTCAGGAAGGCATGCGTAATGCACAACCATACAATAAGTATAAATGTGCATAACTTATTTGTGTGCTAGGCAGGGCCGCTTTAACCAAGCAGGCCCAAAGAAGCTGACCCGTGGGCCCCCGCTGGCCTACGGTGATAGCGCTACCCGCATAACTGTCTCGAGAAAGTAACGCTAGGACAGCAGCCGGCAGTCTTCATCCAACAGCTTACTGTCAACGCCACCGGATATGACAGCAAGTCTTATCCGGTGGCTGTATTTCCCTCCTCCATGCATACAGCATGCGTGAAGGGAAGACTGCATGGAGGAGACGAAAGAGAGCAGCAGCAAGGTGAGTACTGGGAAAGGGGGTAGATGGGGATTCTTTTACTGGGAAAACTAGCTGTGGCATATTAATTGACAAATGAACACTGGAATATTAATGGGCAAATAAGCTGTGGCATGGTAATGGGCAAATAAGCTGGGCATTATTAATGGGCAAATTGGCTGTGGAATATTAATGGACAAACAAACAGTGACATATTAATGGGCAAATTGGCAGAAGCATAGTAATGGGCAAATTGGCTGTGGCATATTAATGGGCAAATTGACTGGAATAATAATGGACAACTAGGCTGTGGCATATCAATGGGCACATTGGCTGTGGCATTTTAATGTGCAAACTAACAGTGGAATATTAATGGGCAAACTTGGATAAACTTTGTTGTGTGGAAATAACTAAAACCTAATACCAAAAAGACAAATTTTGTTCTGTCAGTGATCATGTTTTTTTCAGTTAGAAATACATATGAAAAATGGCCCATGTTTAAAACACTGTTGACAGAGTCTACCAGAATAAATAAAAGTAAAACAATGGAATTTAACAGAGAGGTAAGTAATGCAATAAACAAACAAAGATTTAAACAGTTTAAGAAAAAGGGAACAGAGTAATTACTTAAAAAATAGGAAATATACCAAATGTTGAATAAAACCAATCAGGTTAGCTAAGCTAGAAAACGTGAAAGATTGCTAGAGAAAGTACGACTAACCCCAAAACTTTTTTTCAGTTATATTAATCCCTTCACGAAAATGCCCTTCCATGTACAAGCTCCCAATGCAATGCATTGGTGACATTGCCCGAAAATGTACGTGATCCTATCCAGAAAATCAAACTAAAAAAAGTCCACTTAACAGCTTAATCAATGTGAAACCCAATCACAGCGATGGGCAGTGATGATTATCATTGGCCTGTCAATTATGCCCTCAAACCCAATGCAAAGTATGTGAGGGGTGTTCCAGGATGCCTCTAAATTAAGGCAGTCCTGGAATGCCCCAGAAAGACAAGCTGTCCCAGCAATGACAGAGAGGATTTGACAAGCCTAGGGGCTTGTCACAATCTACAGCCATCCACCCCAAAGTTTTAGAGGGGGTGGGGTAGGTTGATCCTGAGTGCCTTAAGAATTAGGGAGACCAGGATCAACCATTATTTTTTGTATTTATTCATGTGATCATTTTTATTTAAATGCAATCATAGCTAAAGGTGCAAAATTACTCTTATTCCAAATGAACATCAAAATAACTGAAGGGGTTAAAAAAAATTGCAAAAGGATGAAAACAGAAACCAACCTTTGCCACAGTTTGCAGCAAAAAATTTTTTTTTTAATTTTTCACATAGATTGCAATTTAGGTAAACAATACCTGTAAATGTAAAGGGGTATATCCAAACAACACCTCAATATGTGTTCAGCAACATTGGGGCTAAAAGGCAACATTTGGGATGTGCGCATTTCCAACTTGGAATTTTGACACGTAGTCAGCCTGTGCCCATGTTCCATTTGGAACATTTTTGAAGCTGTCCAATGTATATTACCCCATCAAACCATATATTTTTTGAAAAAAGACATCCTAAGATATTTCAAATTGTGGTATTTTAATACTGAATATGTAACAATTCTACCACCAGCCTTTGTCAAAGTTTGTGGTAGTAAATGTTTGGAGTTTTGTTTCCATATACATTGTACTTTGGGCATGAATTCACAGATTCTGATATATGTCACTGCCAAAAAAACACCCCAATATGTGTTCAGCAACATCTCCTGAGTACAGCGATACCACCCATGTATAGGTTTGTTTGGTTGCTTGGGTGGTAAAAGGCACCAAGTTGGAATTTTGACATGTAGTCAACCTGCGTCCATGTCCTATATGGAATACAGTATATCTTTGAAGTCAGCCAATGTAATTTACCCCCCACCAAACCATATATTTTTTAAAAGTAGACACCCATGACTCCTTTTGGCAAGCGCTCAGCAGCCACCGATAAATCACTAGATGATGTATCAGAAAGCTGACATGGGTCAAAATCGAACCCTGTGCCAGCGACCTCAGTATCAGTGCCTAAGCAGTGATCTACAGCAAAGAAAGGGTTAATAGCGCTTTGAAGAGCCTATCTAGTACTGTAATACATTACAGTACAAATAAATTAATCCCTCAAAAAGTGAAGACAGCAAAACATACTGTTGCTGTGCAAGATTACTGCTTATACAATGATGGATGGCAGGGAAGGGGTTAATACACAGGGAATGGCTTTCATAAAACCTGACAATTTTATAAAATGTTATTTTATATCACTAATACTGATCTGTCTCTTTCCCTCACAAAAATGTAAGTGAGGAGAGGGAGGCAGATCAAAATTGGTTGGATCAATATTCACAAATATTGGTCTGACCAGGCGAATGGTGATGCTCATCTGAGCAATCATCAAACTGCCTTTGCCACTAATTCCCTGTGACTGATTGCTATGCACTCAGACAGCTTAAAAAAATAAAAGATATTTTTACTTTACACGTAACCCCCTAGTGCAGGGGTGGCAAACACAAGGCCCGCGGGCCGAATCCGGCCCGCCGGACCTTGTAATGTGGCCCGCACAGCAGTGGCGTACTGCGGGGGGGGGGGGGGGGGGCGGTCCGCCCTGGGTGCCACTGACTAGGGGGGTGCCACCGGTGCAGCCGGCACCCCCCCGCGCTGCTTACCTTTTTTTTTTTTTCAGGCGGCCGCATCCTCTGGATGCGACCGCCGGGTGAAAAAAAATAAAAATCACAGCGACTGTGTTTCCCTCCTCTGTGCAGGAGGGAAGACTGCACGGAGGAGTCGTCCGTCCGGGACCACAGACAAGCAGCGATTCGGTAAGTGATGGAGAAGGGGGGGGGGGGGAGTGGCACAATATTACTGGGCATCTGGATGGCACAATATTACTGGGTTCTGGCTGGCACTATATTACTGGGCTCTGGCTGGCACTATATTACTGGGCATCTGGCTGCCACTATTTTACTGGGCATCTGGCTGGCACTATATTACTGGGCATCTGGCTGGCACTATATTACTGGGCTCTGGCTGGCACTATATTACTCGGCTCTGACTGGCACTATATTACTGGGCATCTGGCTGGCACTATATTACTGGGCATCTGGCTGGCACTATATTACTGGGCACTGGCTGGCACTATATTACTGGGCATCTGGCTGGCACTATATTACTGGGCATCTGGCTGGCACTATATTACTGGGCTCTGGCTGGCACTATATTACTGGGCATCTGGCTGGCACTATATTACTGGGCTCTGGCTGGCACTATATTACTGGGCTCTGGCTGGCACAATATTACTCAGCTCTGACTGGCACAATATTACTGGGCTCTGACTGTTACAATATTCCTGGGCACTGACTGGCACACTATTACTTGGCACTGACTGGCACACTATTACTGGGCTCTGACTGGCACACTATTACTGACCCATGCACTGTGTAATTAGCGCAATCCTGACCGCTGCACTGTATACGTAGCGCAATCCTGACCCATGCACTGTGTACTTAGCGCAATCCTGACCGCTGCACTGTATACGTAGTGCAATCCTGACCCATGCACTGTGTACTTAGCGCAGTCCTGACTCATGCACTGTCTACTTAGTGCAGTCCTGACCCATGCTTGCTATTATTCTTCCTAGGCTTCTGTTTTCAAGGCTAGTTATTACTTAAATTATTATTAAAACCAGTAGCAACTGAATGCAGAGGCAATTATTCATGATAATAAAGAGTAGATGCATAATCCTATACAACCGGCCCTTTGAGGGTAACCATACTGCTGATGCGGCCCCTGATGAATTTGAGTTTGCCACCCCTGCCCTAGTGGGTGTGTGTAAAAAAGAAAATATATATGCATACAGATTCTTTGGCGTCAATATCATTGCATAAGCAGTGATCGATGGCAAGGAAGGGGTTAATAACTCTTAGAAGAGCCTTTGTAGTACTGTGACTGTAAAAAATGCACAAACAGCAAAAATAAATGCCCTGATGTGCAAGATCACTGCTTACGCAAGATCAATGGCAGGGAAGGGGTTAAACGCAGGGAATTGATTTTCTAATTTTTTTTATTGTTTTATTATTAGTGTATTGTCTATAACTTATTTTTATTAGTTTGATCTGTCTCTCTCCCTCACTAAAAAAAATGTGAGGAGAGGGAGGAAGATCCTAAGCGGTGAGGTCAATATAGAGTTAATATTGATCTGACCAGGCATTGGGGGTGCTCATCAGAGCATCCCCACTGCTTGTCAGTCTGCCTGCAGTCACAGATTACCTCTGATGAAGCAATCGTGTGACTGCTTGAAGAGCACAGGAAGCAGCTACTTCCTGCCTCCAGTACTCTTTCCCTTAGAAGGGCAGCGCCATCTTGGTCACACAGGGATGTTGCTGATTGCCTCGACTTGCATTTTATTTAGCATTGCACGATGCTTCCATACGGAAGCATGGTTGCAATTCTGTTTGAGCACTGAAAGCGGAAAAAATCCGCTTTCAGTGCTCGTTTTGACACTAACACCTTGCCACACAGGACTGACCTAGCACGTCCTGTGTCGGCAAGGGGTTAACAGTTAAAAGTACCTTAGATTATGTTTACAGGGTACATCTGGCTGCTTATGGAGTCAGGAAATCATGTTTTTTCTTTCTTTCTTTGAAATAAAATGAGATGACTCTTATTGGGGTTTTATGACTTTTTCTGAACAACAAATATGTGTATGGAAAGGCTTCACTTAGGGGTCTATTTATGTATAACTGAGTTTCTATGAAAAATGTTAGTATCTGAAATCCAGTTCAGTCCCTGTCAGGTGATGAGAACTGCGCCACAAATCAAGTTATTCATGTACCAGATAATTACACCAAATTGACAGGAATTGGACTGACTGGTAAGCAAATTTCGACTCAGGTAGCTCCGAGTTTCCCACCGAATTTGATCACTTCGGTTGCCCAAGTAGCCCTAAAATTCATGCTACTCATAGACCACAGGAGTGATCTTGAATCAGCATGAAAAGTGCACTATGCGGAAATCGCCAAAGGCGTCCCGAAATGGCACAAAATTAAATAAAATGAAAAGCCTCTTTAAAAAAAATATATATTAATTAAATATATTAAAATAAATAAAAGGAACATAATATTATTAAAATTACTAAAATCTGATGAATTAAACTGTCCAAAATGTTGCAGTTTCCAACAATTTCAGGCCAACATTTGGTTCTTCAGAAGTAAACAAAATCCTTGGGGTTTCTCTGTCTGACCCTGCAAATTGAATGTGGCTGAAAGCCAGCCTGAAATCAGTGGGAAAATGCTGAAATCAGCATATTAATTAATTTACTAATTAGCATATGAGATTCAATCATATTTTAATATAGGAAATTACAAATCACAACAATCAAAATAATTGATGAGGAAATTCCAAAATTTTAGTCAAAATGTATTAGTTTAAAAAGATATTCCCATCATATATAATATTTTTATACTTATTTTTTTGGGCCTATATGTTACAGCTCCTGTGTCAATGTACCACATTTCACTATTTTTTAGATTAACTTTTTGGGCGTAATATGTGCCGATCTTCAAATCAAACATGAAGAATTGTATTTCCTGAATTATGAGTAAAATCACCAAAGTTTAGTGCAATACAGTGAAATTTGAGCTTACATGCATAGGGGGGATATTAGGCTTTCTACTGACATTTTCATCATATTTCAAGTGAAACCAATTGGTGATAATAGCTGATATTCACTTTATTGAATAGCCGTATCCCAGATTTTATGCCCAAATTTTATCAATTCAGATGCAATACGGAGATACATAAACAGACCCCTTGGTGTACTTGATTTCCCTCTCGTAGCTGTAATTTTCTATGCCAATAAAATAAGATCCCCATGTGAGTCAATGAAAATCACTTATTAGACAAAGATGGCTTAACCCAGGAAAATAGCATTCGTAATTAACTATGTAAGTACAGGAAACAGAATCTATATTATAATTAATACATATCACAGGTTTTAGTTTGAAAGGCAGGTTTCTCGGATCTCCTCATATTTTACTTACTCACCCGAGACACAGTATCAATATATGACATTTGAATAATCCACGGAGAGTTCAGTTCTCACAGTCCATTTACACTATTGTGGACTACTGTTACATTGATGCTCTTTACGGGAACGATGATCCACATAGCTGAGCTCCAAAGGTTAGCCAGTCATACATTACATTGGAGGTGCCTGTGGTTAGTCAGTACATTAATAGTTCTTCTTCTCCATTCTGCTCATTCTTCTCCATTGACTTAATTTCCATTGGATGACCTTTAACTCCTACCTAGACAGTTATTATATTCCCCAGCTTAAGCTGTCAGGTTTGTGTTTTTCTGACATTTTCCTCAATTAATCGCACCAGTAGCATATAACCTATCTAATTTCCCAAAGTGGTAGTGGTTTATGCGTTTAGTGACTTCCTCCTAATAATAAACAATAGATAAATAAATGAATAATCGTCATTTAGACTGTGTGCTATTGCAAATGAGATCCTCCAATATCATAACAAATAAAGCACACAAAGCCTAATGTTGTTTGGCTTTAATTAACCTGTGATAGTATAGATCGCACTTACAAACTTGTTGTGTTTGATAGGCACATCAGGATGTCAAGTAGAAGTGTATAAGTTGACACCCAATCTTCCCTTGATTAGCACTTAAATAAATGCAGAAGTGGGTTGATACGTAGAAAGGTGACATCAATTTATTAAAAAAACATAACAATTCTTACATAGAAGTATACAGCTCTCCACATACAAGATTTCTCCAATCATTGTAATGACGTATTCTCCGAGGATAAGCAAATGAGAACAAGATCAGGTAATATAGATGTGCAAACAGCAATAAATAAAGCCGCAGTCCAAGTAGTACTGGTATAAAAAGTCAGTTTTGGAATACCACGCGTCTACTGAGCGTCTGAACTGCACAAGTCCTCCATTTATGTTGGTGCATAACTTGTGATTATTTCCTGATGATGTGCTTTTTTTCTATTCATGTAAACAGGATACAAGCAAAATTTTATTAACAGTGTTGGTGAAGCTGTGACAACTGGTTTGGGAACTACTGTTGTAGACAATTTCAAGGTGCCAGTTGAGAAGAAGGAGTGCAGCACTGTTATTTAAAGCAACAAATATCTGTCCATTTCTACCAGAAAGTGAAACATGTATATTGAAGCTGACAATCTGCATTTATTGCTTTTTTTTCTTAATTCTCCCAGTAGTAACCTTGAAAAGTTACTTGTAGGATTTCTCCTGGGGATTAGTCCTCCCACAAATTCATGCACATTTATCTCACATTTATGTTGGGGCTCCACAGGTATGTTTGGGAGTCAGCGCACGCTCACTGCATCTCACTCGGGAGATTGCTGTAGATGTGCACTTCTGAGTATTTGAATGAAAAAGTGGACAGCACTCAATATAAGTATATAAATAATAAACAAACACAGATGATGTATAAAAATATGAAATCATTTTAATGTAGTAAATGAATAAACAGTAGTCAATTTGCACATATACATATATCGAAAAAGCGCATCTATAACTTGAATAATATTTTCAAAAGGAAACGCATATTAACCCTCAGAGAAAATCCTGTAGGTTACTGAAAAACAAAGGAATACAGAGGTACAGCAGTACTAAATAAAGTCGTAAAAACATACATAAAAGACAGGGACAAAAAAATACCTGTTTTGCCCCAAGCTTCGCCAATTTGTTTTTGGGCTAGGAAGCTAGTAAGAGGGCATTGCAGGTCCTCATCCGACCTCGGACATTTAGTGGAGTGTTGATCTTGATTCCTTGAGGAGTCTCTTTGTGGATTTCAATTCCAACCCCTTTGGCCTTAAATTTACATATGAGTATAGCAGGAGTAACATCACCTTTTTAGATCTAGAAATAGGGATAACGATAAAAGATCTTTTTCCACAAAGACATTCTTCAAGGAGGTAGATCAGAACACTTATTTGCATGCTACTAGTTTTCACAACCAAACATGGATAAACAATATAGAAATTCTTACGAATAAAGAAAAATTGCACAAACCCCGAAGATTTTATACAATAAAGTGCTAAAATAAAGAAATGTTTTCTTAAAAAAGGTTATGATAAGAAAAAAGTATGTAAAGCTTTGAAAAAAGTAATAGATACTGATAGGAGATCCCTTTTGGTGCCAAGCTTTAATATAGATAAACAAAAGAAAAATAGATGTAAAATTGAAAAGATCTATGGTGAACTCATTGACCCCTCATACCAACAGGGTAAAGATTTTTCATTGTCTCTGATCACTACTTTCACCGAGAAACTTCCCGATGTTAGAAAAATCCTAGATAAATATTGGGATATCCTTAAAAAGGATCTCCTCTTGAAGAGTTTGGCCCTGAAAACTGTAAGGTCATTTGTATGAAAAATAAAAGTCTAAGAGATGTTTTGCCACCTTCGGATATCATAAGAAAGTTAGACGTTAAAGTTAAGAGAATTGCATGTTTCTTGCAGCCACTAATCGGATGGTACAGATGCGGCCTGTGCAGTGACTGCAATAGATGCCCTAAAAAAGAGACTTGCTCCAGAGAGAATAGCACTAGGAGAAAATATAAAATCATTTTTTTTTGTCTTGCAAAACAGATTTTGTGATCTATCTGTTGGAGTGCCCATGTGGCCTCCAATACGTTGGCTTTACAGTCTGACAATTTAAAAAGAGACTACACGAGCATGCTTATAATATCAGACATGGCTATGAGAAACATTTAGTGTCAAAACACTTCAAAGATTGCCATAATAGCGATGAGGATAAACTAAAGGCTATGGCAATTGAACAAGTGAAACTTGACCACAGGAAGGGTAATAGACAGCTTAAACTAAACCAAAGGGAAACCTATTGGATCATTAAGCTAAATACCATGTACCCTAACGGGTTAAAGGATGGTTTTGACTTTGTCTCTTTCTTGTGATTCTTGTATGTAAAATGTGAAAAATACATGTGTGTTATGTTAAAACGCGTGCATTTTAAGTATTGAGTATATTGCCATCTCTTTCTATGATTGTATATTATCCTGTATACCTTTGCAGTTAAGAAATGGCCTGTAATATTAAAATATATGAATGAGCAGCATGACAACAGGTTGGTGATGCAGCCTCATCACCAGTCTGTCCGTCAGAGGCCCGCGGCCAGTAATTGCCCTTTATGGTCGTTTCTCCCCCTTGGTAGGTTGGGCAAAACCTTTATAAACCCTTGCAGAGGTTTTGCCCAGCCTCTTTTCTACAATAAAAGAAATCAGTTCCCTCCCACCCTGCCCTCTTTGTCTATGTCTATGTCAGGTGCTGTGTTGGCAGGGGGTACCCAAGATCTGGAGTCAGTGCAGGGGGGTTAGCTGTCTTGGGTATGGCCAACCTGGGAGGCAGTAGCTCTTTTCCCTGGGGAGTGAATATCAGACGGCTACCGTGCAGGGGCATCGACGCCGGTAGCCAGATATTTTTGGTGACGCCTACGTCCGATCCTCGAGTACCCAATCCTAGATATGCTACGCTTAGTGGCATATACATGCTTGTACTTAACAAGATGGTGTTTTTTACATGGGTATACATGTTTTACGTGTTGAATGGTTTTTAAGTTTTTTAGTATTCGTTCAAGTTTTTAAGTTACTGATATAACTATAAAATCTTTGTTGCAGTATTTCTCAATAAATATTGTGACCTTCATATACAGTTGGTTGTCAGTGTCTTTTCTTGGGGGAGGGTGCATTAATTCTCCATACCTTTATCATGTGTTCTGTAATGGCAGGATCGCTTTGTGTGTTATGTATCATATACTGTTCCTTTATTGATATTTTTGTGTATCATACACTGGCCCTGTGCCCTCTCTGCTGCCTATTTGCGGACACGTATAGTGTGTATTTAGAGATCTACCTGTTATTAATATGTTTAAGTATGTCCATTTTAAGTGTATATATATATATATATATATATAAATATATATATATACATCATTTTTTATTAAGTTTAGTTTTTCAGTACTGTAAGATGTTGGCGTGTGGAAGTCAGTTTTTTGCCATGCACGCATTTTTCATTGGCGATACGTGACTAATGGGGAGGTGTGTTTCCCTTCCCCTGCCCTCAGACCAACTACATAGCCGTACGATATGAGGTGGAATGGCTTCCCCCTTTTCCGCCATTTGACCAATCACACGGGTGGGGTGTGGTTTCTGGGGGGCTACCTCTTTGGGGCTCATGTCAGCTGTTCGCTATGCAATCAGCTGTTTTTGGTACCTCACATGGGGATCCAACAGAACCGCCCCCAAATCTTCATTCCAACCAAATCCAATTTGCTAAACTTTGTTTAGGTGTTCTATTTGCCACATGTTCGTGGTTTTTTACCTTATTTTAAGGTTTACTCTACATACACCCTTTGCACAGACAATTTGAGGAGACGCTTTCCTGCTTGAAAAAGGATTCCCCAAAATGCATTGCACTTTATATCCACTCCAAATTTTCCCGGTCGGGTTTATTTGTCTATTTAAAGGTATGTATACAGTGGATAAAAAGTCTACACACCCCTGTTAAAATGTCAGGTTTCTGTGCTGTAAAAAAATGAGACAAAGATAAATCATTTCAGAAGGGTGTGCACACGTATGCAATCACATTATTTTATTTTTATATTTTTTCTTCCCTCTATCTAAAAGATTTCAGTTTGTTTTTCAATTGAGTTGTACAGTTTATAGGTCACATTAAAGGTGGAAAAATTTCTGAACTGATTTATGTCTAATTTTTTTACAGCACAGAAACCTGACATTTTAACACTGGTGTGTAGACTTTTTATATCCACTGTATGTGTTTCTTTTATGTATGTTTTTAAGACTTTATTTAGTACTGCTGTACTCCTGTATTCCTTTGTTTTTCAGTAACCTACAGGATTGAAAATATTATTAAAGTTATAGATGTGTTTTTTTCGATATATGTATATGTGCAAATTGACTATTGTTTTATTATTAATTTACTACATTAAAATGATTTCATATTTTTATACATCATCTGTGTTTGTTTATTATTGATATACTTATATTGAGTGCTGTCTATTTTTCATTCATTTGTTCTGCTCTGCTTTTTTAGTGCTCAGATTGCCAATAAGTGTCTAATCTCTCCTATTTGTGCCCACTTAAAGAGATACACCACAACATTTTGTTGTTTCCACTTAATGTCTCTAAACCGTATGCACTTACCTGAAAGGGTTTGGATACTTATTTATTTAATTTATTATTTTTTTAATTAATTTACGTAATATCAGCGCTGTAACCTTTTTACTTATGGTTCTGAGTATCGATGTTCACTCTGTAATACTAAGCTTGATAATGCATTATGTTATTTTGTGCATGCTGAAATAGGAAAAAAAATATATATATATACTGTCACAACAATTGCGGTAGTGCATACCTGCATCTACTATCTGGTAGAGATGGTATGACCTTTGTGATCTGAAAAGCTTTACAACTTAAGTGGTTCCTTTGAAGCTGGAACTTATGTTACAAGGTGTGAAATGTTACACAGAGTTAGTTGCCAGCAAGTCTATACAGATATATATCTGTATCCAGTCATAGATAGTAGGCTCTTTTTATATGCTAAGTGGCCCTTACCAGTTAGAAGTCTTGTCCTGCAAAAGTCATCTCCCAAACATGCCTTAATAATAACTCTCAGATTATTAATCATGCCTCATTTTGTGAATATTTAGACAGGGAATAGTACACCCTACAAAATGAGTACAAATATGGCTGGTGCAACTTGAGCCATTTGGAAGTTATTGTGAAGTCTGTGGTATAGAGTCATGGGTAGCAAGTGTGACATATCTATGTACTTCATAAATTGCATTAAATTAATAGAGGCAAGAATTATGTATGTGACATGCACTGGAGGGAAATTAGCAACAAGATTCCATATTTTGATTGGGGTAGTTCCACCACACAAGGGGGAGGACACTTTTAGGTACACCTTCCCACCTCTGGGCTGGCTTGGAAACCTGAGTTGACCTGACAAGGTATAAATCTAATGATGGAATAATGTCCAGTGTGCTTACTAGGGGCCAAGATCTAATTTTGTGTAAGTTGCCGTCATTACCTTGCCGCAGTCCCTCGGACAGAAAATACTGGTACTTCTCTATCTAAGTGAATAGTTAGGTTTTCTGTTAATTTCTCCTTTTTATTTTTTATCTGTTTTGGTGTAAATAATTTGTCATCCGTTTTATTTTTTTGTATGCGCTGTGACTTCTTTTGTTCATAATAAATATTCCTTTATTAAGTTCTGCCTTTGTCTGATATTGAGACTTACATTACCTGATTAGACCAATCGCATAGATATTGTGTTAAAGCATATTTTGTGGGTTAAGTCTAATTTGCTTGGGGGACCAAGGCACCCCATTTATAAATTGTCTTGGTGGCAGTGTTAGCACATTAGATATATCAGTATAATTAAGTGTGGGTGGTGTTTAAGGGTTTTTTTTTATCATTATTTCTAGTCTAGGGCAGACAGAGAGTTAATTTAAACCCTTGCACTACCAAAACCCAGTCACAAGCACTCTTGGAGTAGGGTGCATTCGTGACATATACATTTTTGAAATAAGATGTTATGCCGCATGCCATACCAAATACAGAAATTGACTTTCAACTGTAGGTGGTAGTTATCATCTTCATACCTCCGAACTTGCCCCATTGGGAAACGAGGAAGGTCAGGGGCGTGGCTTGGGAGAATAAGTGTCCATGCTACCACACATGTGATTTCCATATTGGAAATGTCCTGTTTAAAGTCGGACAGTTGAGATGAATGCATTTTACAGAATGATTGAGTAGGCCCTAGTAACAATTGGGATATTCTATTAAAGGTTGCACTGCGTTGGTAACATTAAAATATAAGGGGGAGGCCTTTGTGCCGCTGATAAAGAAATGTTTTCAGACGGAACAACAAGAATGAGAAAAGAACAGAAAGACAGGCTGGCACATGGTGAAATATGTATGAATAGGGTTTGAAAGATATCACAGATAACCTATAGTCTGATATTTTGCCAAAACCCTCATAAGATATGGCATGTCAACATTATCTGTATTACCATGAACATTGCATTAAATATGTGTTGGGGATTAAAAGGTTAATCTTTTTTTTTTTCATTTAAGTATGTTAACATTTTTCCTTCTGTATTTAACAAAGTGGTATCCTAGTGAGTCGTAACAAGCCGACCCTTGGAAGTATAAATATGACAGCATCAGATAAATGAGTGGGCACAATGGCAACAAGTATTTATTGTGCGAGATGCTGAGAAAATCACATGGAAATATGGAAAAACTCCCACTAACATTTCTCAATTCTGAATGTAGATCACTTCACATTGGGACATTTGCACTGTTGTTTTCCGTGCTGCAAAAAAATACGTATCCAAAATAAACTTTGGCATATTCACATCGCTGAATGTAAAAATGTTGACGCTATCAAAGGTTCAGAAATACGGAATAATATGACATTTGTGAGTTGTGACACTGACATTTCCTTGTTCCATTGGTGATAATACCTTTTAACTTACATGTTGTTTTATTATCTAGTTAGTAATTTGACTGTGAAACATGGAGGCTTATCTGGTCGTCTATAGTGTTGATTGTGACTAATGGAGGCTTATCTGGTCGTCTATAGTGTTGACTGTGATACATGGAGGCTTATCTGGTCGTCTATTATGTTGACTATGACTCATGAAGGCTTGTCTGGTCGTCTATAGTGTTGACTGTGACTCATGGAGGCTTATCTGGTCGCCTATTATTGATAAAGTATGAAAGGCCAAATGTGGTGATTATCTGAGGGCATTGAATCTGGGTCTTATTAAATTGTCTCATGCACAGCTACTTCCTATAAATATGTGTATATCTGTTATTTTCCTTATTTTATGAAAGCCAAGCGCAGTGGAGACTCCATGTACGGTTCCCAGAAAAAGAAGTCTCAAACGTACACCGGCTTGCACGTAATCATAAGCTGCAGAGACTATTGTGATTACAGGTTAAATAGGTAAAGCATGCTGGAAAAACTCCACCTTGTTACAGGTGGGTTCAATAATTGCAGCACACAGAGTCTCGAGAATAGAGGTTTAGACAATAAGTAAATGCGCAATTGAAAGGATATACATATGTGACAAAATATAAATGAAAATGGATGTAAATAACACAAATATCATAAATATTAAAATTATACATAAATATATAAATAAAGTGCATGTTGTTGTTTATAACCCGTTGGTTAATGATATTATGTAATTAGACCAAAGAACCTCAATCTTTAGTTGTTTATTAACCCCTTAGTGACAAGACATTTTCACCTTGACTTTCCCTTGGTGACAATGGCTGTTTTGACATTTCTAGGGTGTTTGTGTTTAGCTGTAATTTTTTTCTTTCTCACATACAGTACCCACTTAAATTATATGTTGTTTTTATCGTCATAAGAAGGGCTTTCATTAGATACCATTATGTTCATCATATCTTATAATTTACTACAAAAAAAATCATAAAATATGATGAAAAATTTAAAAAAACACACTTTTTCTAACTTTGACCTAAAATATAATTTACACAAATAAAATCATTAAAAAAGACCCCATCTAAATAGTTTCTAAATGTTCTCCCGAGTTCAAAAATATGCATGTTTCCATATTTTTCGGTATTTTTTTGCGAGTTATGGGGCAAAAGCCAAAAATAGTGTTTTTTGGTTTTTTCCTATATTGATCTTTTGACCCCAACCCGAACCCAAAATTTAACCCTAACACTAAATTTAACCCCAACTCTAATCCTTATTATATCCCTTAATATTTTTTAACTTTAATTTAATTTTAACCCTATCCCTTATGCTAAAAAATATTTAATTTTAACCCTATAGGCTAATATAGCTAAATAACCTGTTTTTAATTAATTAAATGTTTATTTTAAATATTTCCCATTGCAATGCTACTAAACTACCACTAGGGGTAGTCAAGTAGCATATTCAGAGCGACGGAAGTGAAGTTACTTTCACTTCCGAAGCTCAGACCGGCAGAGGACTTAGCCATATTGACGGAGCAGCATGCTCACACATTGTGCATTAAATCACACATTGTGCGCTTTTAGAATTTGTATTAAAAATAGCCACAGAAGAAACCCAATAAAATGTTTAAAGACCAAGGCTTGGGTTCCTATTGACATCAGAGGCGTCGCTAGGGGTGGGCTACTGGGGCTATAGCCCCGAGTCCCCCCTTCATAGCCCCGAATGGAGACTCTGGGGCTAAAGTATTCTTTAGCCCCGAGACTCCAGGGCTATAAATATATTTAAAAAAAAGAAATCCCCCGGTGAGCTTTCATCCGTCTGGGACATAGTCCCAGAATCGGAGGATTAACCACACGTGGGGGTGAGGGCCGATCGGGAGGAGAGGCTGCTATAGGGAGCTCGCTCCCTAGCCTCTCCTCCTTGCCATAGAGGTCACAGCGCGACGGGTGCAAGTCACGCTGTGTCAGCTGTTTGCCGGATGTCAGGTGGATGGACATCCGGCAGAAGGTCCTGGATGACGGACCAAGTGTAAGGTAAGTAAAAAATTTTGAAAAGTGTGACTGTGTATGGGTGTCTAGGTGTGTGTGTCATGGTGTCTAGGTGTGTGTGTGTGTGTGTGTGTCAGGGTGTCTAGGTGTGTGTGTGTGTGTCTGGGTATTACTGGGCTCTGAGTGGCACAATATTCTTTGGCTCTGACTGGCACTATATTACTGGGTTCTGAGTGGCACAATATTACTGGGCTATGATTGGCACAATATTCCTGGGCTCTGACTAGCACAATATTACTGGGCTCTGACTGGCACTATATTACTGGCTTCTGAGTGGCACAATATTACTGGGTTCTGAGTGGCACACTATTACTGGGCTCTGAGTGGCACACTATTACTGGGCTCTCACTGGCACAATATTACTGGGCTCTGATTGGCACACTATCACTGGGCTCTGACTGGCACAATATTACTGGGCTCTGAGTGGCACACTATTACTGGGCTCTGACTGGCACAATATTACAGGCATCTGACTGGCACACTATTACTGGGCTCTGAATGACACAATATTCCTGGTATCTGACTGGCACAATATTACTGGGCTCTGAGTGGCACAATATTACTGGTATCTGACTGGCACAATATTACTGGTATCTTACTGGCACAATATTACTGGGCTCTGAGTGGCACAATATTACTGGTATCTGACTGGCACAATATTACTGGTAGCTTACTGGCACAATATTACTGGGCTCTGAATGGCACACTATTCCTGGTATCTGACTGGCACAATATTACTGGTATCTGAAAGGCACAATATTACTGGATCTGACAATTTTCAAAATTTTCAAAATTGTGGGTGTTTTCTTACATTTTTATTATGGGGGGGGGGGGTGCAACACTCAGGGTCCGCCCCGGGTGCCAAATGCTCTAGGTACGCCCCTGTGTGTGACCGAGCTCATCTGGGCTCTAGCCCCAGATCATCCGAAGATCTAGCAACGCCCCTGATTGACATAGTTTAGACTTCCACTCAAAGTATTTTAAATTAAAAGTCACATCGTTAAATCATAAATCTAAATAGGATTATGATGTGCCAGGCAACAGTATTTTCATGTTGGTATCATTGCCCCCCTCACCAGACTGACCTTCATCTACATAGAAACATAGAAACATAGAAACATAGAATGTGTCGGCAGATAAGAACCATTCGGTCCATCTAGTCTGCCCAAATTTTTTTTTGGAGTACTTTTATTAGTCCCCCGTTCCCGGTCTTATAGCTAGGATAGCCTTGTGTCTATCCCACGCATGCTTAAAATCCTTGACTGTGTTTACCTCTACCACTTCTGCTGGCAGGCTATTCCATACATCCACTACCCTCTCAGTAAAGTAATACTTCCTGATATTACTTTTAAATCGTTGCCCCTCTAATTTAAGACTATGTCCTCTAGTTGTGGTAGTTTTTCTTCTTTTAAATATACTCTCTTCCTTTACTGTGTTGATTCCCTTTATGTATTTAAATGTTTCTATCATATCCCCCCTGTTACGTCTTTCCTCCAAGCTATACATGTTAAGATGCTTTAACCTTTCCTGGTAAGTTTTATCCTTCAACCCATGAACCAGTTTAGTAGCCCTTCTCTGAACTCTCTCCAAAGTATCAATATCCTTCTGGAGATACGGTCTCCAGTACTGCGTACAATACTCCAAGTGAGGTCTCACCAGTGCTCTGTACAATGGCATGAGCACTTCCCTCTTCCTACTGCTAATACCTCTCCCTATGCAACCAAGCATTCTGCTAGCATTTCCTGCTGCTCTATTGCATTGCCTACCTACCTTCAAGTCCTCTGAAATTATTACTCCTAAATCCCTTTCCTCAGATGTTGAGGTTAAGACTGTACCAAATAGTCTATATTCTGCTTTTGGGTTTTTACGCCCAAGGTGCATAATCTTGCACTTGTCCACATTAAATGCCAGTTGCCACTGCTCTGACCATTTTTCTAATTTATCCAAATCATTTGCCATTTGGCTTATCCCTCCATGAATATCAACCCTGCTGCAAATCTTTGTATCATCAGCAAAAAGACATACTTTGCCAACAAGACCTTCTGCAATATCGCTAATAAAAATATTAAAGAGAATGGGTCCAAGAACAGATCCCTGAGGTACCCCACTGGTAACAAGACCTTGCATCGAATATACCCCATTGACTACAACCCTCTGTTGCCTGTCACTCAGCCATTGTCTAATCCATTCAACAATATTGAAATCCAAACTCAAAGATTTCAGTTTATTGATAAGCCTTCTATGTGCGACAGTGTCAAAAGCCTTACTGAAATCTAGGTAAGCAATGTCTACTGCACCACCCTGATCTATTATTTTAGTTACCCAATCAAAAAAATCAATAAGATTAGTTTGGCATGATCTCCCTGAAGTAAACCCATGCTGTCTCTGATCTTGAAATCCAAGCGACTTTAGATGTTCAACAATCCTATTTTTTAACAAGGTTTCCATTATTTTCCCCACTACTGAAGTAAGACTTACTGGTCTATAGTTGCCCGCCTCCTCCCTACTACCTTTCTTGTGAATGGGCACATCATTAGCTAATTTCCAATCTTCTGGAACTACTCCCGTTAACAATGATTGGTTAAATAAATCTGTTAACGGTTTTGCTAGTACACCACTAAGTTCTTTTAATAACTTTGGATGTATTCCATCAGGTCCCATCGACTTATTTGTCTTTACTTTAGACAGCTGAAGTAAAACCTCTTCCTCTGTAAACTTACATGCATCAAAAGACTCATTAGTCTTTTTCCCTAAATGAGGTCCCTTAACCTCATTTTCATTTGTAAAAACTGAACAAAAATATTCATTAAGGCAGTCTGCTAAGCCTTTATCCTCTTCTACATAGCATCCTTCTTTTGTTTTTAATCTAACTAATCCTTGTTTTACTTTCCTTTTCTCATTTATGTATCTAAAAAATGTTTTATCCCCATTTTTCACTGACTGGGCTATAGTCTCTTCTGTGTGTGCTTTGGAAGCTCTTATAGCTTGCTTTGTCTCTTTCTGCCTACTCTTATAGATCTTTCTATCTTCCTCACTCTGAGTATTTTTATAATTACTAAATGCTAGCTTTTTATTTTTTACTATTTTAACCACCTCTGCAGAGTACCACAGTGGTTTCTTCAATTTTTTGCTCTTACTGACAAGCCTTATGCAATTTTCTGTTGCCTTCAGTAGTGAAACTTTTAGATAATCCCATTTCTCCTGGACTCCATTTAATTTGCTCCAGTCTGATAATGACTCCTTCACACCTAATCTAATCTTAGAAAAGTCTGTTTTTCTAAAATCTAAAACTTTTGTTTTTGTGTGGTGTGACTGGGTCACTGTTCTTATATTTTTTTTTTTTCTTTATTATATTTTATAAGTATAAATACATATACAATACAATACACATAAACAGTACATTTGAACATACATATAAAGAGACACAGACCATATTTCCAGCCAGTGTACCATACATAATTAAAAACCCAACAATACGTAGACTCTATTCCGGTGCAGCAGCCCAGCAGGGAGTGGGGTGGTATTCCGCAACACCATGTCCTCTCCATCCATCAATACTCGGGGGGAAGCAGCAGCCCCTTTACTGACTTACTCCAATCCCCTTTTCCTTTAATCGATCTGGGTATCCTCTGCGATAACCCTGATCCAATTATCCCACCTGACCTGTTCCCTTAGGCATATAGGCTGTTGGGCAGTAATGCCCCTCTCCATCTTCAATTGGTATATTAATTGGATTCTGATTTCCGGCCATCCTGGCAACAATGTGGACTTCCATCTCCTGGTAATTGAGATCTTAACCGCCATTATCAAATGAATTATGAAGGCTTGTTTGTCCTTGTCCATTTTGGGGAATCTAAGATGCAGTAAGAAGACCTCTGGAAGTAGGTCTAATTTAACCCCGGTGAACTCACTAATCAAGGTGGCTACTGATCTCCACAGCCTCCCCACCGGTCCGCACGCCCACCATATATGTGCCATGTCTCCTACTGGGGCATTACATCTCCAGCATTGCTTGGAGTGGTCCGGGTACATTCTATTCAGTTGTTCCGGGACTAAGTACCACCAATTGCACAGTTTAAATTGTAGTTCTACCAGATTCAAACATCTGATCCGTTTATATACATGTGCAAATGAATTTCCCCATTCTATTGAGTTTATGTTTATATCTAAGGCGTTACACCATTTAAAAATCGCCGTGTTTATACTTTCCCCCTCCAATTCCCTAATCAGTTCCACACATCTGGGTAAGAGGCCTTTGGGCTTGTTCCTGCAGAGTAAGCTCTGTAGTTTTCCAATGACTGGGTCTTGATCCCTATATAAATAACTCTGTATGTATCCCTTAATACGGATAAAACTAAAAATCTCACCCTTAAGTTTTGGACTTGTGGTAACAATATCCGAGAAAGATCTAACTTCATGTCCCTCTAGTAGATCTTCAACTTTGAGAAAACCATTTTTTTGCCAGTTATTAAGTTTTAGATTATCCATATTGTCTAGAAGGCTCCTCAGGGAGGTAGAAGGGATGATCTTCCCCTTTAAATTGATCTTTTTTTTAATGTTGTTCCAGTTGCCTAGCACATTATCCAAAACCAGGCTATCCTTCACCCCTAAGGAGATTTTCCTCTTTGGCTCTGTCTCCCAGAACAAACTCTCGATACCTTTGACATTACATATCTCTCTTTCAATGTGGTACCATTTTTCTTCCCTATTGGTTACTCTCTGGGAAGTTATTGCACGCGCCAAAAGGTTTGCCCTGTACTGCTCTTGTATGTCTGGCATTGAGAGGCCTCCTTCCTTGGGATTTCGCTTGATTTTTTTTAGCCCCAGTCTTGGTTTTTTCCCAAGCCAAACAAAGTTTCTAAATGAGGCTTGGATCAGGGATAACCAGCTATCAGGGACCCTCAAGGGGAGCATCCGAAACATATATTGCCATTTTGGCAGAATATAGGCTTTTAACACATTTATCCGTCCCCACCAGGAAAAGGCCAGATTGGTCCAATTTTTAAGTTGTTTTGTGGTTTGTTTTAGCATTGGTAAAAAGTTGTGCTCCACAATTTTTGTAAGGTCTTGGGTTATTTTTATACACAAGTAGCTAAAACTGTCCGCCCAGACAAATCTATATTTATCCTTCAAATCTATCATCATACTTGTTGGTATATTCATGGGCATTATTGTTGATTTCTCTATGTTTAATTTATAGTTTGAGACCTTAGCATATTTATCCAAAGTATCTATTACCTCAGCTAGGGAGTTCTGTGGGTCAGTCAATGTAAGAATGATATCATCTGCATAGAGATTAATCTTGACTTGACCCGCTAATGTGTTTAAGCCCTTGATCTTATCATTTTCCCTAATGCAAGTTGCCAAAGGTTCTATAGAAAGGGCATAGAGGAGTGGAGAGAGAGGGCAACCCTGCCTTGTCCCGTTTGTCAACCCAAACCAGTCCGAGCAGAACCCTCCTCCCATGACTCTAGCTGATTGGCCCTTATACAGGGCCATAATTGCGTCCAAAATCCTACCTCCAAAACCAAACGCTCCGAGGGTTTCCCTCAAAAAGCCCCACCCGACCCTGTCGAAGGCCTTCTCTGCATCCAACGACAGGGTCAGGTGGGGTAGCTTCTTCCTCCCAGCCAGCCCGAGCGTGCCCAAGAGCCTCCTCACATTGTTAGTGGGAGATCTCCCTGGGACAAACCCCACCTGGTCCGGGTGAATCAGCAAAGGTACAACCTGTTTAAGACGGTGGGCTATTATGGATGAATAGATCTTTATGTCCGTGTTCAACAAAGATATAGGGCGGTAATTAGATGTTAATTCCGGATTTTTCCCTTCCTTCAGAATTGTAATAATATTTGCCTGCAGTAACTCTGGGGGGATATCTGAACCATTCATAATCTCATTAAATGCTAAGATTAAACCGTCCTTCAGTTCTCCCTTTATAGTTTTAAAGAATAAATTATTAAATCCGTCCGGACCCGGAGACTTGTTGGGTCTCAAACCGTCTATGGCTCTCTCTAGTTCTTCTGCAGTAATGTCCTTCCCACATTCAGCTATTTGTTCTGTGTTTAATCTGGGTAGTTGTATCTTGCTCAGATATTCTTTTATCTCCTTTGCTGGCTCCTGATCCGTTATGTTATACAACTGATTATAAAACTCTCTGAAGGCAGCTCCTATTTTTTCCGGGGTCATCAAAACTTCGTTCTCCACCCGTATTAAGTTAATGTTCCGTTTAGCCCTATTTTTCTTCAGTCTATCAGTCATCATTCTATCCACTTTATTACCCTTGTAATACCATTTCCTATTCATTTTCTCTAAGCCCCAATTGGCTTTTTTTAACAGTATATCATTAATTTGTCGTTCAATCTCCTCTATTTCTTTAGACTGTGTACTATTTGGTATGTGCTTATTTTCTCTATGTAATACATCTAACTTAACATACAATTCCGCCAGTGAAGCCGCCTTCTTTTTTTTTTCCCTTGCTCCAAGTTTAATCAGTTCTCCTCTTATTACGCTCTTAAAAGCACACCATGTGCCCAGTGCTGATACCTCTCCTCCCCCATTTTCTTTGAAGTAGTTTACAGCTGCTCCTCTAATCTGCTCTTGAACATACTTTTTACGCATAAGATCGTCATTAAGTCTCCATCTTGTTCTGTCTGGCTTTCTGTGGTCTGTCATGGTGAGAACCACAGCATTGTGGTCTGACCAGACCGCCTCTTCAATGTCGATCTTGTCAATTCTGTCCATTAAGTATCTATCTCCAAAGATCAGATCAATCCTGGAGTATGCTATATGCGTCTTAGAGAAACATGTGTAATCCGCTTCTCGTGGATGCATGACTCTCCACAGGTCCAGCAGGTTTAACCCTCTTACGATTTCTCTAAATTTTTTTGCACTATTGAGTAAATTTTTCTGAGGATCTTTTTTCTTAGATGATTTTTTGTCCAAGTTTATGTCCATTACACAATTAAAATCACCCATTACTATAAAGACCCCCTGCCTGATTCTTTCGGCTTTTATTAGCGTTTTCTTAATGAACTGAATGGGAGATTTGTTTGGGGCATATAAATTAACCAATGTGTACAAACAATTGTTTATTTTACAGATCAGGATAAGATATCTTGCCTCTGGGTCCTCCACCTTATGAACTATTTCAACTGATAGGTCTTTGGAGAAGAGGACTGTGACCCCCCTTTTTTTCCCCCTGACCAATGATGAACTGTGGACCAGTGGGAAGTCTGCCGAGACCATCCTCCCCTCCTCCCCTTTAAGCCAATGGGTTTCTTGTATTGCGCATATTTGGATCTTTCTGTGTTTTAAGAAATTTTTCACAATAGATCTCTTCGGGGGGGAGTTGATTCCCCGGGCATTGATGGAGCAGATTTTAAAAGACATCCCAAAGCCTCCCCATACCTCCCCAGGCCGCTTCCCCCCATACCCACCGGAATCTGTTACAT
This sequence comes from Pelodytes ibericus, assembly GCA_036172795.1. Taxonomy (NCBI): domain Eukaryota; kingdom Metazoa; phylum Chordata; class Amphibia; order Anura; family Pelodytidae; genus Pelodytes; species Pelodytes ibericus. The sequence goes on along the minus strand of CM069860.1, from coordinate 75,745,203 downwards.
GACTGGCTCAGAAAACATATAATACATAAACCCCCCTGTACCCCCCATTCATGGACCTGGTGGTTATCCCAGGCCATGGATGGAACAACCAAATAATCCACCTCCCTATTTAAGGAGCTGAGAAAAGTTGTTCTATTGGGTCCGTGATCCGGACCTTTGCCGGCTGCCTACTCAAAGACATTAGTTGGCTTTTAGTGATAGAAAGTTAAAAGGATAAAAAAAAATAAAAAAAAAACGTTTGGTTGCATATCTATTTCAGTGAGACCTGTGCTAAACCCCCCATAATGCCGGCTATGTAAACATATGACCTTATAGTATTAGTTTATATCAAAAGAAAAGGAAAAAAAAAAAAATTAAATAAATAAATAAAAAAAAAAAAAAAATAAACATTTGATTAGTTACATATCTATTCCAGTGAAATCTGTGCTAAGCCACCAATAAAGCCGGCTAAGTAAACATATGACATTACAGTGTTAGTTTATATCGAAGGAGAAAAAGGAAAAAAAAAAAAAACTTGATTAGTTACATATCTATTTTTTAAATTTCTCTTTTTTCCCTTCTCTCTTTCCCTTTCTTTAGTTGCATATCTATTCCAGTGAGATCTGTGCTAAGCCACCAATAAAGCCGGCTATGTAAACATATGACATTACAGTGTTAGTTTATATCAAAAGAGACAAAAAGAAAAATTTGATTAGCTACATATCTATTTCAGTGAGACCTGTGCTAAGCCACCAATAAAGCCGGCTATGTAAACATATGACATTACAGTATTAGATTGTATGAAAAGAGAAAAAAAAAAAAAAAAAAGAGGGAAAAAGGGAGAAAAAAAAAAAAATACATTCATATTTCCATAGCCCTACAGTCATTTCATCCACAAAAAAAAAAAAAAAAATATTACTTGCATATCTATTCCAGTGAAATCTTGTGCTAAGCCACCAATAAAGCCGGCTATGTAAACATATGACATTACAGTATTAAATTGTATGAAAAAAAAAAAAAAAAAAAATACATTCATATTTCCATAACCCTACAGTCATTTCATCCACAAAAAAAAATAAATAAAAAAAAAATACAAAAAAAATATTACTTGCATATCTATTCCAGTGAGATCTGTGCTAAGCCACCAATAAAGCCGGCTATGTAAACATATGACATTACCGTGTTAGTTTATATCAAAGGGAAAAAAAAAAATTTGATTAGTTACATATCTATTTCAGTGAGACCTGTGCTAAGCCATCAATAAAGCCGGCTATGTAAACATATGACATTACCGTATTATATTGTATGAAAAGAAAAAAATACATTCATATTTCCGTAACCCTACAGTCATTTCGTCCAAAAAAAAAAAAAAAAAGATTAATTGCATATCTATTTCAGTGAAACCTGTACTAAACTACCAGTGAAGCCGGCTATGTAAACGTGTGAGATTACAGTATTAGTTTATATCGAAAGAAGAAAAAAAGAAAAATACCTTCATAATTCAATATCCCCTACCCTCAATTCATCCCAGGAAAAAAAAAAAAAAAACATCCTTCCTCCCCTCTTCACCTTGGCTCTCACAGAATTATCCTCTCAATCTTCATCCTCCCCTCTTTTCCAAGATTCATTATCCTTTAACATCTCCCTCCTTCGTCCCTCCCCCTTCCTATCATATTTAGTTAAGCCAGGTTTTTGTGTTTTAACCACTGAGATAGCTCATTAGATCTCAGGAAAGACTCTCTGACCCCTTCGTATATTAAATTTACTCTTATGGGGAATCCCCATGTGTATCTGATATTATGGCTCCTTAGTATATATGTATATTGTGAGAAAGTCTTGCGCATATTGCGTGTGTGCAGTGATAAGTCATGAAAAGCCTGGATGTCCGCAAATTCTGATCCATGCAGTGGTTTCTTCCTTACACTTTCCATGATTTGTAGTTTAAGCCTATATGAGTGTAGGCATACTAAAACGTCTCTTGGCAGGTGGTCTGCTGTATTAGGAGCCTTATTAATTCTATGGAAACGTTCCATTGCGCTGCATTCGTAATCAGTCTTTATTCCCAGAAAGTTCCAAATAGATATTAAATATTGTTCAAGCTGAGATTGTGAAATGCTTTCAGGGATACCCCTGATTCTGATATTACTGCGGCGTGAGCGATCCTCCATATCTGCCAGTTTCTGCTCCAAGTTTCCTACTTTGGTTTCCATTAGTTTTAGCTGAGCATCTCTTGAGGCGATCTGGGTCAACATCGCTTCTGCTTTTTCCTCGATATGTTTTACTCGAATTCCTAACGCTGATATTTCTGTTTTTATATCCAGTGAGTTTTCCTGAATTTCTTTTTTTATACACTTGAGTTGGTTATCAAGACATGTTTTCAGGAACTCTTGGGTTAAGTCTGTTGTATCTGATGTGAGGTAGTTAGGGCCCATTGTATCAAGATCGCTCTCTCCTTCCCCAGCTCCTCCCTGTGTGCAGATATTTCTTGAGTCAGTTCTATCTAAACTCGGTGAGAAAAAGTTTGAGAGGCGCTTTTCATTCTTGCCTTCTTGCTTATCCTGTTTCTTTTCTTTTTTGGGGGCCCCCTTAGGGTCATTTCTTTTTGAGGCCATTATGTATTTCAGTTTTTTTCCCCCTCTTCTCCTTCTCCTTCCTCCAGCCCAACTTTTTTACACAAAAAAGGAATAGGTTAAAATTCACCTCTTTCTTCTTCCTTTTCAACCTTCCCTTTAAATATCTCTATGTTGGGGTTCTCCTTTTTCGTCTAATATGATTTTCCTGTATCACAGTTCAGCTTCTCCATTTCCCCATTTCCCCCCTCCTCTTCAACTCTCCTTTAGTTCGCCCTCCCACTTCTTTGCCCTGAATTGCTCTGTTCCCTCTTTCACTGTCAATCTTCCTTTATCCGCTATCTCAGCTTCTTTAGGAAACTAGTCATAGGGTTTTAATTCATTCAAGGGCAGTAACACACTTTTATACAATCCTTCCACGACTGACCTTAACTTCGGCGTCTTACCGGTATTGCTCAGCTCCAGGTGTGGGTGAAAGTGGCAGGGGTCCGTTTCGGGGAGGGAGGGGTGTCTACCTTCGGGGTTTTGGGTCCTTTAACAGAGTTCGTTTTACTTTTTGTCCGTAGCGGGGGTCCGTCGGGGGAGAGGGGGATTCACATCCTCAGCATATCCTCAGCATATTGTTGGTGATAGCGTCTTCTTCGTGGAGCCTATTTCCGATGTCCTCGGTGCAGGCAGCCGGCCAAACCCCGCGAAGACGCAGCCTACGTCACCACGTCATCGCTCCACCCCACGTGCACTGTTCTTATATTAAACCACACTGTCTGGTGATCACTAGATCCTAAACTTTCACCTACAGTAATATCTGATAACAAATCTCCATTTGTGAACACTAAGTCTAGTATGGCCTGCTTTCGAGTTGGCTCCTCCACTACTTGTTTTAGAGATAATCCAAGTAGGGAGTTTAGGATATGCGTACTCCTGGCGCAAGTAGCTGTTTTGTATTTCCAGTTCACATCAGGAAGATTAAAGTCACCCATGATGATCACTTCTCCCTTCATTGTCATTTTAGCTATTTCCTCAACTAGTAGATTATCTAACTCCTCTATTTGTCCAGGTGGCCTATAAATCACACCTACCCGAGTTACCATATGATTACCAAATTCTAATGTAACCCAAACTGACTCTATGTTCGCCTCACTAACTTGTATTATGTTACATTTTAAGCTATCCCTCACATACAAGGCCACCCCTCCCCCTTTTTTTACCTTCTCTGTCTTTTCTATATAAAGAGTACCCTGGTATTGAAATGTCCCAGTCATGTTTTTCATTATACCATGTCTCAGTAACAGCCACTAAATCTACATTCTCAGTTGCCAATATTGCCACAAGTTCATGGATCTTATTCCCTAAACTGCGAGCATTTGTAGACATGACCCTAAGCTTATCATTTTTCAGCACACTGACTACAGGTAACTTCTGTACCTTTTTTGGGGGGCAATTGGATTGATGTTTTATCGCCATTTTGCCCCCCTCTTTTAGTTTAAAAACCTCCTAGCAAAACCTCTGAACTGCTCACTGAGAACATTCGTTCCCTTTTGAGAAAGATGCAAACCATCTTTTTTGTACAGTTCCTTTCTATCCCATAGTGAACTTCCATGAGAAACAAAGCCAAATCCTTGCTCCCGACACCATTCTCCAAGCCACAAGTTGAAGTCCCTAATACGCATCCGTCTATCATTCTGAATGTTATGCACAGGCATAACTTCAGAAAAGGACAGTGTGGAAACAACCTGCCGTATATCATTGGCAAGAACACGAAAAGCTTCCTTCACCTCTGAAACCTCATTGCAAGCCAAATCATTTGTCGCTAGATGAACCAGTACATCCAATTCTCCTTCCTGATTTGCTTGCTTAACAATATTAGAAATACGCCTCCTGTCTCTGCGAGAAGTAGCTCCAGGAAGACATCTCACTAAGCCAATACTGTCCAACTCCGCACCTCTTATGATAGAATCGCCCAACAACAACTGCTTTCTATCAGGCCTCACCTTCTCCTTGCACACCTTAGCCACATAGGAGAGTGGTTCCTCAAACTCTGCGTCTGAGCCTGCCTCCACAACACCACTGCACTCTGCAAGTGCTGAAAATGAATTCTGGACAGCCACAGACTGCGGGACATGCCTTTTATCCACAACTCTAAGCCTACCAGATCCAACAGTAATCCACCTGCCATTCCTAGGAAGCCTCTGCGGCAATGGCCTCTGTGGCAGTGACTTCGCAATAGTCTCAGCCCGAGTTTGTTTTACAGATAAATTACAAATCTCGGACTTTAAAAATGCAATCTCCTGCTGCAATCTTGAGAACTGTCTACAGATTAAACAGCCTCCAAACCTCCAAAAAATGGAATGTGAAACAAATGCAGAACAATTATCACAGTAAATCAAATCTGCCATTTTAAGAATTTAAATCAAAAAGATCTTTTAGTTTTGCTCACCTCTTGTATACCTCAGACTACCTCCAGAGTATCTCTAGAATATCTCTTAAATATACTCTTTGAAAAGCAGCTCTTAGAAGAGCAGCCAAGCTATTAAATACATGTGCTGATGGAGGGATGGGAACTGTCCTTCACGCATGCTGGTTTCTCAAAACTTGGTAGCGGTGTTTAGCTCTAGCCTCACACTAATTCACTACATCAATTTCATCTCCTCCAAATGCGTAACTCCTGCATCTGGGTGACTAAGGACATGATCCTTAGGACATTTCAATACAAAAAGTAGACGTCACATTCACTGATAATTCTGGGCTATTTTTTGTGCATAATTTCGCATAGGATAAAATGGGGTGTTTGAGGCTACCAAATCAGTTTGGTAAATTTTGGGCATGTTTCTACTTCATTTGATCTTGGTAGATATTGATGTGGAATCAGCTAGGATGTCTGAACAGTGGATCAAAGTAGCTAGAAATTCAGTTTTTTTGTTCCACCGGTGTTTTTCCGAATATGTCTGCAATTATGAGACACCATTTTGGAGCAAGTTATCGGTGCATATTGCATTTGATTTATTTTGGTTTAGAAAAATGTGATATCTTTGCAGGTGAAATATTCAGCTGAATATTCAGGCGACAAAACATTTTTATCAAAGACTCTTGGTGATGGTGTTCATGGTGATGGATATACTGTATAGTTCGGCACACAGCTGATGTGTCAGTCCTCAAGATCTATATTTTATGCTGCTGTGGAGAGGTAGGCCAGATTGAGGGTGTTACTACAGAAGAGTGTGACAGCTGATGTGTCAGTCCTCAAGATCTATCTTTTATGCAGCTGTGGAGAGGTAGGCCAGATTGAGGGTGTTGCTAATTTGGCATGCAAGCTCTCACAGATCACTTGTTCCTTCTGGTTAAAATGGATGGTGCTAAATGGTCTACAAGAGGTACTCCTTTGCGTTCCTTTGAGTTACTCTGATGATGTTGATAGTCTGATTGACCAGCTTCCATACCAGCATCTCCTTGCCACAAATTCCTTGGTCTTTTCTATCCCACAGTATTCTGCCTTTGTCTCCCGGATGGTAAATTCTAAGGCTACATTCTCCTCTACGGTGAACATTGACCTGTCTGTCCTTACTGTGCACTCCTGTGATGGAAGTTCCTGGCTGAGCAGGTGGTGGACCTTCTATGTGTCAAAAAATAAAACTCTATTAAAAGTGATGTATAAAACACTGTGACATTCGCTAAATGATGCCTGTTTAGGAGTTATGCATGTTAAAGATACAGAGTACATACGAATACTCCAGGAATACAATGCTGTGGATCAACCTGTACTCATTTTCCTTTTATTGTGCCAAAAAAAGGGTTCAATATGCATCTGGAAATATGCATTGTGCTGTCTGAGGCCTTGAAGGAATATAACATATTGCATTTAAATGTATTACCATTAATGTTATGATGAAGAAAAGTTAAACACTCTTTGTTTTTTAAAACAAAGGAGGGAAAATAACATGTATTTGTATATATATTTCTAAGGTAAGTGAAATATCATACTGGATGATATCATAACAGTGTTCCATGGAACACATCTGGAAAGAGTGAACTTGCAGTAAACCTTTATATTTTAAATTACTCTATCCAATTAACATCTAGGTAAAAATGGTTGTGAGCGCATGGCCAGAAAGGAAACCAATTTTGAATGTTATTGTTTTCTTATTTCCTTTTTGTTCATGTGCTCAGACCCCTTTTTACCTTTATAGATATTCGTATAGTATTTTAAGAAGCACTGGGTTGTTTGTATCAGCTAGTTTACTTTTAGGCACAGGCGATCTGTTTACATTGCCAATGAACATCTATAGGTTGAATTAACATCAATGGAACTTGTATCAAACAATATAATTCACTAACAGTAGGAGTGATAGTAGAGGAAAAAAAAACATAAGGTTGTGGCAGTTTACATGTAGGCACCAAAAACCAGGAAGAGATGCCTCCAAGCTTGGTTTACCAGGTTATACTGTTTTATAGGTTAACCCCTTTGTGACGCTAGGACATTCTTTGCTGTCTTAATGTTGAGGTCCCCAGACATTATGAATCATAGAATGTCCATCGTTTAACTCCCCACGATGAGCTGTGGACTTCCAGCGGGATCCCATCTGTCAGACGAGGCCACTTTGTGTGGCCTCAGTCTGACAAGGAAAATGTAGCTGATGCTCAAAGCGAGCACTAGCGACATTTTGTGAAATCGTGCAGTGCCCAAACTTCTGGGTTCGGACACGCCTCCGTTACATCACACGTGACATCGGGAGGTCTCACAGTCTTTTGGCAGGGACCCACAGGTTCTCTTAAGACCCTGATCAGCTCTCTGCCATTGTGTTCCTGGCTACTGATCACCTTGTGAACTAAAAGTGGTGTTTTGGTGCTTGCATCGTCTGGGATGCAAGCACCATGCAACACGAAGGGGGTTAAAAGATAACAGATACATGAAATATAAAATTTAAAACACATTTTTAAAAAAGTGCTTAAGAAGTACTTACAAATAACTCACAAATAAAAATAAAAAAATTGGAGGGACTTGAGGAGTGGTAGCTTTAAACTTTGTACAGGTGCCTTTTGGTGTGATAAGTCCCTTCAGCAAGAACAGAGGTGACAATGAATAATGCATTTTTAAGATTTAACCCCTTAACATTATATAGTACTTGTGTCGTTTAGGAAGAAAAAGTAACAAAACAAAGTGATCATGCAGTGGAGACGTGCCCAAACCAGGAAGTTTGGACATAGCAAGATTCTAGTTAATGTAACCGGTGCTCACTGGAGTTATTTACTCTGTCAGACTGCGGTCTAGTGGATCCCTCTGCAAAGGATTTTCTAAACCATCCTATGGGTGTTTGAGCACCCTGCCATATGTATATTTGAGTCAATGAGAACAAATGTTAATCTCACTCTTTAGTGAGTAGACACCTTTGGTTTGCATTCACTTGATATGTTGATTATGTTTGTTACCAAATATTGATGGTGCCTCAGTTGATGAAAGTGTACATTGTGAAAACCACTGAATAAGAATTCATAAGGAAAGATTACATTACAATAAATATAATTTGCTTTCTAAAGCACAGTAAACAATAAAATTAAAGTAAATGTTGTGAAAATAAGTTTGAAAACAGAATCAGAGGAACCCATTTAAGGGGAACATGCATCTATCAACGTGTTCAGCAAGCTCTGATGGTCTGAGGCATGTGACAGAAGCAAGTGCACACGTTCCTGGAAGATCTCACATGCGCGCTGTGCTTTAGATACCATTATTTTAATCATTTCATGGAATTTACTACAAAACAAATTAATAAAATATAATAACACATTTAAAAAAAAAAACTTTTTCTAACTTTTATTTGATGTTTTAAACATCTACAAACACTAATAAAAAAAAAGAGGTAGGCAGCAACATCCCCAGAGAGAAGGAAGCAACCAGAAATGGTTTCAGAAGCAAAGCTCTTGACCACAGCAGGGTGGCATTATGTGATAGGTCTGGAGAGTGATTGCATTGCTACCAGAGGGCAGATTTTGGAGTTGCTGAATGCCTTAATGTCGAGGCATTGCAGGAACCCCGGCTGAGTGGCAGAAGGGATCACTGATCACTTCCACCACTCATTTAAACACAGGATGTGTGTGTGTGTATTGTGACAGACAGCAAGGAATTGTGCTGGAGGGAGTCTTTATATCTCCCCAGATTTTGCAAAGTTCCTACTTATGTGTAATTAGCCCCAGGGAAATGTGTTATGTTAAACTTAATATAGCACTTTATGTATGTGTATGTGTGGGTCCTGGGGTGGAGCACTTGGAGAGTAGGGTGGGCCAGTGCTCCGCTCCACATTTCATATGTTGCTTGGAACCTACAGGTGAGAAGTCCAGTGTCAGAGTTTTAGTCCGAATTCACCTCACCTGAAAAGGCTTGTTGATTACAGGTGCTGTTAAATACTCCCCTGCCAGAGGAGGGAGAGAGTTTGTGTTTGATTTCTGTGAGTGGAAACAGGGAGCTGAAAACACTGAAACAGTAAGGTTGGGATTCATGGTTATGTTGGGAAATGGACAAGCCATCCAACCCAGCTAGCTAAGTATTTTTGTTTAGTTAGTGCTCAGAAGAGCAAGGATTTTGTTTTATATTTTGTTACAACCTGTTATACCTTACTGTGCATTTATCTTGGAACCACAATAAAAGAAAACAAGTCATTTTACCTCATCCAGCGTGTGAAGTGTCTCTGAAGCCTGAAAAGACTGTGTGTAACACCCAAATCCCAGGACAAGGTACCAAGGGAAAGGAGTACTTTTGTCACATATGGTGGAGGATGAGGGCAACACACGGCAAAGTCTGTTAGTCGGGAGAGAGAGACTGCTGGGAAAATGGAGGATGTCATGAAAGCTTTGCTCCAGTCCACTGCTGTACAGCAAGAGACAAACAAAGGGACTGTGGAGACTAACGCAATACAGCAAGAGAGCATTTCAACACTACAGCAACTTGTACTGGCTCAAAAGGAAAATACAGATGCTTTATTCAAGCAAGTTGAAGCAGCACAGGCAGCAGCTCATCAGTTGCTCAGAGAAGAGCAGCGACATGCCACGTGTGCCATACTGCAGGAGTTCCAAAGTTTATCACAAAGGCTGGCAAGGGATGCCACAGAATCACCACAATGTCAAAAGGTGTGGGGAATGTACCGTGGTTCTGAAGTGGAGCCCCAATTTGCAGAAGTGACAGCCCTTGCCAGACACCACAATACTGGAGAATATGGCAAGCTGCAGCAGTGATATCGGGCACGAGTGCCAACAGAAGAATCGTCAGGAGAAAGCCAGGTCGGGGAGCCAGAAGGTAGAGGAATCGGTAAACAGGCCGGGGTCGGGTTTCCAGAAAACAGCATAAACCAGGGATGAAGCCAAATCACGGGAACCAGAAAGCAGGAGAATCCAAATAGAGAAGCCGGGTCAAAAACAGGTACAGGTCAGGTAGAGTAAACGCCAGGGAACAAATGAACACAGGAACAAGCTTGATAATACTCAAGCAATTTGTTAGAATGCGCGCCTCTGTTTTAAAGGGCTATAGCCCCGCCCCCGTGATGTGTGATACGTGCGCCATGCTGCCCATTTCCATAGCGACAGAAAAGCTACTGAATTGTTGCACGCGCGCGTGAGTTGCCATTGCCGCGCGCGCACTAAGCGGGGGATCCGACGGCGAGGGACACTGGAGCTACGAGGACCCGATCGCAGGATCCTCCTGGTGACAGATCTGGTAGGGGGGTCACGGGAGGTTCCTTTGCTGACCTTACAAAAGGTGATCAGAGTGAGTCACTACTTGCAAAAGATGGTATCCACAGATTATTTAGAGGCCTACTTGGTGGCATTTGAGCGAACCGCTGAGCGAGAAGGTTGGCCTGCAGTTGAATGGGCAAGTCTGCTAGCACCATTTCTTACTGGTGAATCCCAGGAAGCATACTATGATCTGGAACCAGCTGAAGCCAGTGACTACAAGAAGCTGAAAGCGGAAATACTGGCACGCCTGGGGGTGACAACAGCCATCCGTGCCCAGAGATTTCATTCGTGGACTTACAGCCTGGATAAAACGGTTCGTTCACAGATGTTTGACTTGATACACCTTGCCAGAAAATGGTTGCAGCCAGAGATCAACTCACCCAACTGCATTGTGGAGCAACTGGTGATGGAAAGATTCCTGAGAGGATTACCTATTGGACTTCGTCGGTGGGTCAGTCAGAGCAATTCCCAAACAGCAGACCAATTGGTTGAATTGGTTGAAAGGTACATAGCAGTAGGAGAACTGCTTCAACCTCATCCTCAAGAGAGACCCAAGAATCTGAAAACCTACAGCGCCAGTAAACCCGGTAAGACTGTTCCAGAGAAAAAGGGGTCTTTTGATGAGAGAACAGGGTTTTCTTACCCATGGGACATTGTTAAAAGGGAAAAAGACTTTGGGAGGTGGGAAGAGCCTACAAAGGAATCAAAAAGTACTTAATATGGTATAAAATGCTTTAAATGCAGAAACTTTGGGCATATGGCAAAAGACTGTCCTGAAAATGTTGAACCAATGGAGTGCAATGTTGGTAATAACTGGTAAGGAATTGCACTTTATTCACAGGTTGTATGTTCTGCAAAGAAAAGTGGTTATTTGAATAGACACCCAGGATGTACTGTGAATGTGGAAGGGAAAAATATACATGTGTTGCTAGATTCAGGAAGTATGGTTACCCGTCTAGACAAATCCTTATTATGGGATACTGATGTTGTTAACTCTGAAAATGTTGAAATTGCGTGTTTGCATGGGGATATACATAACTACCCTACTGCTGATATACTAGTTAAGACCCAGTGTGGTTCTGTAAACTGCAGAGTGCGGCTGGTACCCAAACTGGCACATGAGATGATTATTGGAAGGGATTTTCACCATTTTCTAGCCCTATGGGCCTGTTTTGAAAACCCGTCAGGTGAACAGACTGTTGAATTTCCTTTTGCAGACACTCTAGCAGATGACAGGGCTCATGATGAGGGGCCTAACTATATGCAGCATTCCCTTATAAAAACATGAGTTGGTGAAAACCCAGAACAAACTAATGCGGGACATTCTAGAAGCTCTGAACCAGAAATAGAGTTAATTGATTTAGAGGTTAGGCCTGGTAACTTCAGAAGTGCACACTGGTCTAACATTATCGGTAGCCAGGAATAATATTTCTATAAGGAATGGATCCCCTGTCAATCCAGGAATTTTTCTTACTTACCCTTATTTTGAAGTGGATAATGATCTGTTGTACAGAGTTGAGAAAAAGGAGTTAGTTATTACAAAGCAGCTGTTAGTACCTCAAGCCTATTGGCCCACTGTGTTAAAACTTGCACATAGTCATGTTTTGGGTGGCCACCTAGGGGATGACAAAACAAGAGAGCGAGTGTCGAGGAGATTTTATTGGCCTGGAGTAAGCTCAGCAATCATAAATTACTGTTCGTCATGCCCTGAATGTCAGGTTACTGCGCCTTTTACGGCTTACCGTAGCCCTTTAGTACCCTTGCCTGTTATTTAAGTTCCTTTTGAACGTATTGCTATGGATTTTGTGGGTCCTCTGGTAAAATCCACTAGGAGGCGTCAGTATATATTGGTAGTACTAGACTATGATACCCGTTACCCTGAGGCAATACCTATGCGTATAACCTCAGCAAAGTCCATTGCTAAAGAGTTAATGATTATGTTTAGCCGGGTTAGGATTCCCAAGGAGATCCTAACAGATCAGGGTACTCCATTCATGTCTAAAGTTACAAAGGAACTCTGCAAGCTCCTTCACATTAAACACCTCAAAACCTCTGTTTATCACCCACAAACTGATGGTTTGGTTGAGCGATTTAATAAGACTTTAAAAACTATGCTGCGCAAAGTAACAGATAAGGATGGAAAAAGCTGGGACTTTCTATTACCCTATTTAATGTTTGCAATTAGAGAAGTACCCCAAGCTTCTACTGGTTTCTCACCTTTTGAATTATTATATGGTAGACACCCTAGGGGGTTACTTGACATAGCAAAGGAAACTTGGGAACAAGAAGCTACCCCACATCACAGCGTAATAGAACATATAACTGAGATGCAAGAACGTATTGAGGCCGTTATGCCAATAGTCAGAGAACATATGCAAAAGGCTCAACAAAATCAGCAGAATAGCTACAATAAGAATGCTAGAATTCGAGTGTTTCAACCTGGAGACAGAGTGTTAGTCCTGATCCCCACAGTAGAGAACAAATTCCTGGCAACTTGGCATGGGCCATTTGAGATTATTGAAAGAGTGGGGGAGGTAAATTACAAAGTAAGGCAACCAGGTAGACGAAAGGAAGTGCAATTATACCATGTCAATTTACTAAAACCATGGAAAGAAAGGGAAGTTCTTGTTATTACAGAGACTTCAACCTTCCCTGATAGGTGTAATATTGATTAATAGTACTCCCCTGCCAGAGGAGGGAGAGAAATTGTGTTTGATTTCTGTGAGTGGAAACGGGAGCTGAAAACACTGAAACAGTAAGGTTGTGATTTATGGTTATGTTGGGAAATGGACAAGCCATCCAACCCAGCTAGCTAAGTATTTTTGTTTAGTTAGTGCTCAGAAGAGCAAGGATTTTGTTTTATATTTTGTTACAACCTGTTATACCTTACTGTGCATTTATCTTGGAACCACAATAAAAGAAAACAAGTCATTTTACCTCATCCAGCGTGTGAAGTGTCTCTGAAGCCTAAAAAGACTGTGTGTAACACCCAAATCCCAGGACAAGGTACCAAGGGAAAGGAGTACTTTTGTCACAGTATGTGTATGTATATATATATATATATATATATATATATATATATATATATACAGAGGCGTAACTAGAAACCACCCGGCCCCAGTGCAAAAATTGCCCCCGGGGCCCCCGAAGCAACTCCACACCATAAATGCCACTTACATGCCTCCCAACTGTGCCGCTTTGTGCCTGGCCTTATCTTATATCAAGGATAACCTTATACCCATCCCATGCATGCTTAAACTCCTTCACTGTATTAACCTCTACCACTTCTGCTGGAAAGCTATTCCATGCATCCACTAACTTCTCAGTAAAATAATATTTTCACTAGTCCCTAGCCTTATCTTATATCAAGGATAGCCTTATGCTTATCCCATGCATGCTTAAACTCCTTCATATATTAAGCTCTCATCTACCACCTCATATTTAACTAGCTGCATGTATACTTATATGAACATTTTAATATCATATTCAACTATTTTCATATGTAATAAAAATTTTATTTAAAAATGGTTAATTTCTTATTTTTATTACATTCCTCTGCACCCACATTGCACCTAAAGGTCTATACTATACAGTACCCACAGAACTTGGGTTGTACTCATATTGCACCCACACGATTTGGCATGCCGCAGTGTAAATTTGCCCCCCAGAACATGCCACAGTGTCACTTTGTCCCACTGAACTGCCCCTGCAAAACATGCCACGGTGTCACTTTTCCCACATAGTACATGTTATTTTGCCCCACAGAACATGCCACAGTATCACTTCTGCCACAGCCAATTTGCCCATTAATATGCCACAGCCAGACATTCAGATTGCCAATTAATATGCCACAGCCATTTTCCCCATTAATATGCCACAGCCATATTGCCAATATGCCCAGTCAATTTTCCCATTAATATGCCACTATTAACCTGACAGTTATTTTGCCCATTTTCCAGTTATTTTGCCCATTTCCCCGTGTTATTTGCCCATTTGCCAGTTATTTGCCAGTTATTTGCCCATTTGCAGTTATTTGCCCATTTGCCAGTTATTTGCTTGTGTTATTTTCCCATTTGCCAGTTATTTTCCTGTGTTATTTTCCCATTTGTCAGTTAATTGCCCCAGTTATTTTCCCATTTGCCAGTTATTTTCCCATTTGCCCATTATTTTGCCCATTTGCTAGATATTTGCCTGTTATTTTGCCCATTTGCCAATTATTTGCCCATTTGCCAGATATTTGCCTGTGTTATTTCACCATTTGCCAATTATTTTGCCCATTTGCCAGTGTTATTTTCCCATTTGCCAGTTATTTGCCCCAGTTATTTTGACTATTTGCCAGTTATTTGCCCATTATTTTGCCCATTTGCCTGTGTTATATGCCCATGTCATTTTCCCATTTGCCAATTATTTGCCCATTATTTTGCCCATTTGTCTGTTATTTTGCCCATTTTGCCTGTGTTATTTGGCCATTTGCCAGTTATTTTCCCACTTGCCAGGTTTTTTCCCCAGTTATTTTGCCCATTTGCTAGTTATTTGCCCCAGTTATTTTGCCCATTTGCCAGTTATTTTGCCCATTTGCCCGAGTTATTTGTCCATTTACCAGGTCCCCCCCCCCCCACCGGACTTACCTGTATGCTGCTCCTCGGCCGCCAAGTTTCCCTCCGATATGTTTCCTGCGCATGAAATACAGCCACCGGATGTGACATTTTCACTTCCGGCGGCTGTGAAAAAAAGCCGGGTCCGGCTGCTGCACGGGCAGCGGTGGTCCATGGGGCAGCTACCTTGGGCCCCAAGATTGAATGGGCTATGGGCAGCTGCCCCGTTTGCCCGCACATTTTTTTTTTTTTGTGCAGGGGTCGCAGGGCCGCCGGGCCACTGGAGTGCCAGGCCGGGTCGCAGCTGTTGCAATGGTGGGAACGCCACTGAATATATATATCTAATGTCCTTTATCGCCATGTGAATGGAGACTCAGGTCAATTACGTCCTATAGTTGTTAAGAGTGTATGGAAAAGTAGAACTCCCAGCAAGCGTCCTCTAAGTGCCACTGACTATCCATAACTTTACTCTGAGTTTTAATGCATTTGCAGCTACAGATTATATATTAGATATGTGGATCCACTGAGAATGCAACAAGCAATATATTTTATTGTATAACATAAGTTACTAAAGTTAGTGTTCTAGCTATCTGCTTAACAGTTAACACTACCACCAAGGACATTTAAATCTTTCATTTCAATTATGTATTTCCCATTTAAATGTTTGTATCCAGAAACAGGTGTTTGTAGGGGGTTTTGCTTTTTTTTTAAATATAAGAATGCCAAAGAATTATCATTTCACCCATTTCATCTGTATTTAAACTAATGGTTAATCTATTAGACAGTTTTCCTTTTCTAGAAGCTCTTGTTGTGTTAATTCTAGAAGCTTGTGATAAAGAAAGTAAACCTTAGCCTCCCTAAGGTCTTCCTTCCATCGAGTCTGTGTTCCCCTTGGTGGAATGTGATTACCTTTTTGCCAGGGTTAAAAACTGTTCTAAGGGCAAATCTTCACCCTTCAAGTCTCTTATGAATTGTTCTTTATTTCCCTACATACAGATATCTCCCCGATTCCTCATTCACTCTACAGTTTGTGGGTCTGCCAGAGGAACGAGGTGCATAAGGCTTCCTTTGTTTATATCCTGGACTTGTCCAATATGCCTGCTTTAGATAAAAGCTTTCCTTTCGCTTCATCAAAGCCATATTTATCTTCTCTAAATCCTTCCTTTCTCTCCCTCATTTTTTTGCTTTTGTTCTGTTTCTTTTATTCATTTTTCGTGTATATTCTACACCAGTATTTAGATGTGAAGAACAAACTATTACAATAATCCGATAGGGAAATTAGGTTTTTATTAAAGAGAACTGCCAATAAAGCTAAAGCAAGAGCGCTTACTTCGGCTTGTCATTCTATAATACTGTCTGCTAGGGAAGTTGGCTACAAAATGCATTTTTTTATTACTTTGTTGCCTTAGTTGATATAGTGACAGGACCATTTTTACCCAAGTCACAGGATATAATAATTCATTATTTGAGCACTCACAAAACCATATGGTGGGGGAAAAAGATGGTAGGAAAACCCCTCCACTTAAACATAAGGGGGTACCAGAGGCATTATTACACACAAATCTACACACTTCAGATAAGCCAAACAATTTGCTTGTACCACTGAAGTCCTAAACTTGCAGTGCTATCACCACTTCAAAGGATTCTGGGTAGACTCGAAAGCTATTTTAAATGTGTAATCACCTCCTAACAAATTTAAACTGGTGCTTGATAGAAGGGAATACCAATCAATTGTCTATCACAAGAGTGATATTGGTGACAGGGGGTCCATGTAATGATAGGACAGTTGTCTAATATGACACATCATGACCATCTTAACAGTATTATGCTAAATGTACTTGTACTGATGACTACAGCAGGCTGCCTGCTGCCACACGATGCACCCATGTGTTGTGCTTGAGACCTAAGGTTGACATAACTGATTAATTCCACTTTCCATTCAGTTCACAGATTATATATTGGATCTGTGTATGCATGCACCCATGGGACCCGGAACACACATGAAAACTGTTATAGATAATGACATACACAGTCAGGATGATATGAATCAGACATCGTTTTTTATTGTGAGTTCAGTTACTTTTGGACAACTAACAGAGCTAACGCTCTCCAAATTTGAAATATCTCCTCCAAGATATCTGATATGTTGGTTGTTGAATCATTTGCAGGTGCGGGTTCTGTGTCATCTTGGTGGATTCTGTAACATCAACCTGACCATAGACAGCTCCTGATGTGTCTGGCTGATCTTCAATACAAGAATACTCCAATGTCGGGAAGCTGCTGTCCACTTGATCCATGGATGGATCCACAAGGAAATTGATTTCCTTTCCCATCTACTATTATTGTTATTATGCAGTTTGAGCATGCTACATTAGTTTTTATTACTTTGTAATTGATCATACATATTAAAACCATTTTGAAGTATCTGAACACATCTACTTTGAAATTGTACCTTTTGTTATGAACAGTTCAACAAACTATGTATGTAATGCAACCATGTACACAGTGGGCCTTTATGTGGCCCCCATTCTGACTGAGAAGTATCACCTATTAAATGAAATAATGTCCAGACTGATCCTCCACATTAAAACGTTAGGCAACCCTTAACACTTAATTGATACTGATTGTAAGTCTGCACACGTTCTAGTAGTTAAACATGATTGCCAACCAATGAGTGTAAAAATATGTTAGCAAGCTTTACTAACAAAATGCTTAAGATTTATTTCTCTACTCTATATCAAAAAATTGCTGACATCACCCGAGTGTTATGTTTGTTATTTTTTATAATTTTCTTTAATTCTTCTGCCATTAAAAACAATGATGTGAAATTCATCATATCTCATATTTGCTTGAATAAAAGATGAGGTTTTATTCAATGCTCTGAAAAAGACCCCTCATCTTATATTCAAGCTTTGTCTTAAATCAGACCTCAAATAGAGGTCTGACTATAAGACTAGGATCCAGGTCCCCCACAGAGCTGCAGGCTATGGATGTCTATGTGATGCCCAGCACTTCCGCTAGGACTTCTTTAATGGAACATGACATTCCGGTGTTCCATCATATAAGCCCTGGCGGAAGTGTCGGGCAACATTGGAGGATGTCTACACACATACATCCACTGCTGCCTACACTAGACACCATGGAATCAGAGCATTGGTAAGTCTTGAAGGGGGGGGGGGGGTCTTGGGGAAGATGGCTATGTGGGGGACACATTATATGAGTCTGGGTGGTAGATGGCTGATGCCTGTGTGGGCCCACATTGGCTAAGTATGGGGGGCTGATGGCTGTGTGTGGGGCACATTGGCTAAGTCTGAGGAGAAGATAGCTGTGTGGGGGACACATTGCCTATGTGTGGGGGCACATTGGCTAAGTCTAGGGGTCAGATAGCTATATGGGGGGAATATGGGCTAAGTCTTGGGAGCTAATGGTTGTGTGGGGGCACATTGGCTAAGTCTGGGAGAGGATGTTTATTTGGGAGGGACATTGGTCAAGTCTGGAGCTCTGATGGCTGTGTGGGGGCACATTAACTAAGTCTGGGGGCAGATGGCTTTGTGGGGGGCAAATTGGCTAAGTCTGGGGAGCAGATGGCTGTGTGGGGCGCACATTGGCTAAGTCTGGGGAGCAGATGGCTGTGTCGGGGGTACATTGCCTAAATCTGGGGGGCAAATGTTTGTGTGGGGGGCAGCATTGACTAAATCGGGGAGGCTGTTGGCTGTGTGGGGAGATGCATTGGCTAAGCCTGGTGGGGCAGATGGCTATAAGAGGCAGCATTGGCTAAATCTGGGGAGCAGATAGCTGTGTGGGGGGATGCATTGGCTAAGTATGGGGGGGCATATTGGCAAATAAAAGGAAATAAAAACAAGAAATGCATTTTATTTTATATTCAATAATTTTTTTCAATAATTTTTATTAAATATAAAGAAACAGTTTATATGGGAATTAATATTTACAAATAACATTTTTAGTTAGTCTTATATTCAGATTTTTCTTTTTTTCCTAAACGAATATCCAAAGTTTGGGGGGGTCGTCTTATAATCAGGGTCATATTACATTCAAGCAAATACGGTAAAATAAATTTGAGTCTTAATAATGACATACCTAATAACTGTTCTTTTGTATATGTCTCTGATTCATAATACTATATTATATTAATACTTTGGCAATGGAAATTATTTTATCATTTATCAGGAGAAGCCTCAGGCATACAGATATTCTTTTTCTAATGAAGCATACTTCATTTTCATTGAACTGGATAATCTGAGAGTTTTGAGCTGGGCAAAAGAAAAAATTAATTGTCCTGATTTAATCTATGAATCTTAAACTTTGTCTATTTGGATTTTTTTAAATTCTTTATGTTAGCAAATATTTTCAAATTTTAATTACAACACAGGGAGAAACATTGTTATTGCAAGTCAACAATTCACAATTCAAAGAGGTCAATAAATTATAATATATATATATATATATATATATATATATATATATATATATATATACATACACACAAATCCAAGGTTTGTGCACTCAGCTCCAAATTGAACTCAAGACAATCCAACAGAGAGAAACACGCACTCACGGTAACTTAGCCAAAAAAAAAAAAAATGACCACCAAATTGACGTTTCAGCTCCAGATGGTCTTGATAATGGCTCCAGGTGCAGCCGAAATGTTGATTTGATGATGAGTAGTGTTGAGCGAACCCAAAACGCACTGTTCAGGTTCGTACCGAACATTACGGTTTTTGGACCCCGGACCCGAACACGGACATTTCACTGTATGTTCGGGTTGGAGTTCGGGGTTCGGTGATTTAATGGCGCGTTTTGAAAGGCTGCAGGGCAGCCAATCAACAAGTGTTTGACTCGTTTGCCCTTAGAAGCCATCACAGCCATGCCTACTAATGGCATGGCTGTGATTGGCCAGTGCAGCATGTAACCCAGCCTCTATATATAAGCTGGAGTCACGTACACGCACATCACATGAGCTCTTCTTAGTGTAGGGAGAGGATGCTGCAGCTGAGAGGGACAGATTAAAAAAAATTCTGGTGTTGAATCTGCAAACTACAGCTATTATTTAAACTACAGCGATTATTCAAATTACAGTGATTATTTTAGTGGGTGCTATACTACATATTTGTACCCTGCCCTGAGCCCAGTGCCACAGAGAGTGCAGTGCACTTGCAACTGCATGTGTGCCAGGCACATGACTTTAATCCTGTTCTGTTAGCTCAGTGGGCAACATCTAGGCATTTTTAAATACTGCAATTTGTTGGTGTTAAATATTACATTAGCGTCCTGCACTTCATATCTGAGAGTCAAATAGAATCGTCAAATACTTTGCTTACAGCGCACTTTGAAAAATTCTAATAGTTTTGGGTGGTAAAAAGTACATTTGCGTCTTGCGGTGCACTTCATATCTGAGAGTCAAATAGAACAGTCCAATACTGTGCTTACAGCGCACTTTGAAAAATTCTAATAGTTTTGGGTGGTAAATAGTACATTTGCCTCTTGCGGTGCACTTCATATCTGAGAGTCAAATAGAACAGTCCAATACTGTGCTTACAGCGCACTTTGAAAAATTCTAATAGTTTTGGGTGGTAAATAGTACATTTGCGTCTTGCGGTGAACTTCATATCTGAGAGTCAAATAGAACAGTCCAAACTGTGCTTACAGTGCACTTTGAAAAATTCTAATTGTTTTGGGTGTTAATAGGCCTTAGGGTGCCACAAGGGGGAGCGAGAAAAACGCCCACGCCCCAGGCCCGCTTTCAGGGGGTTTACTTACCTCCTTGCTGC
Organism: Pelodytes ibericus; assembly: GCA_036172795.1. Lineage (NCBI taxonomy): Eukaryota > Metazoa > Chordata > Amphibia > Anura > Pelodytidae > Pelodytes > Pelodytes ibericus. Next base: position 75,724,551 of record CM069860.1, on the reverse strand, counting down.
TCTGCTTGTCCGCGGCTGTGAGGGAAGTGTAGTGCGCTCCCCTCCAGCCACGCGGCTTCAATAAAGTTTGTTTAAAAAAAAATGCGACTGGAGTTACTCTGCAGAGCAGCAAGGAGGTAAGTACTTGGGAAGGGGGAGAGGAGGGTGGCAAAATCCTGGCATTTTGAGGGGCAAAATCCTGGCATATTGAGTGGCAAAATCCTGGCAAATTGAGGGGCAAAATCCTGGCATATTAAATGGAATATTGAGGGGCATATTGGAGGGGCAAATTCCTGGCATATTAAATAGCATATTGAGTGGCAAAATCCTGGCATACTGAGGGGAAAATCCTGGAATCTTAAATGGCATTTTGGAGGGGCAAAATCCTGGCATATTAAATGGCATATTGAGGGGCAAAATCCTGGCATTTGAGTGGCAAAATCCTGGCATTTTAAATGGCATATTGAGGGGCAAATTATTGGCATATTAAATGGCACATTGAGAGGAAAATACTGGCATATTAAATGACATATTGAGGGGCAAAATACTGGCATATTAAATGGAATATTAAGGGGCAAAATACTGGCATATTGAGGGGCAAAATATTGGCATATTAAATGGCATATTGAGGGGAAAATACTGTCATATTAAATGGCACAAGAATGGCATATTGAGGGGCAAAATACTGGAATATTGAGGGGCAAAATACTGGCATATTGAGTGGCTAAATACTGGCATACTGAGTGGGAAAATAGTGTGTCTCAGATTATGTGTGTCACTGTTTCTAAGTGGTAAGGGTGTGTGTAAGTGTGTCACTTTCTGTGGAAGGGTGTGTGTGTAAGTGTGTCACTGTGTCTGTGTGAGGGTGTGTTTATAAGTGGTAAGTGTGTCTCTGTGTGTGACTGCAAGGGTGTCTTTGTGTTTAAGGGTTTCAATGTGTGTTAGGGTGTCAATGTGTGACAAATGTAAAGCATGCGAGTTGAATATTTAGATGTATTTATTTTCCACACTATACATTATACTTTTATATATATAAAATGTATGGAGGGTTGGTGGTGTGGGAGGCGTGGGCGGTCAGAGGAGGGGGGCACCAAATGCACCTTCGCCTGTGTAGACGAAAATCCTTGCACTGGCCCTGCCCTTATCACACACATTTTTTTTATTTTGGGTAATTTCAGATAATGGATCTACAGATAAGAGATACTGAACCTGTGGAAGCTGAATCAGAAAGTCCTGCTGATTTTACAAGAGGTAGATGTGATCTACCTAACCAGGGGCAGTTTTGTGGAAACCAACAACGGACTGATGAACTCTGTCATGAAATAGAAAACATATGTTAGAGTTTTACTGCTGTGATACACACTGCATGTTTCTTTGAGTTTACTTGCTGTGGAGCTCTATGATCCATTTACACACTGCACGTTACTGTGAGTTTAATTGCAGTGGAGCCCTGTGATACACTTACACACTGCACGTTACTGTGAGTTTAATTGCAGTGGAGCCCTGTGATACACTTACACACTGTACGTTACTGTGAGTTTAATTGCAGTGGAGCCCTGTGAAGCACTCACACACTGCATGTTACTGTGAGTTTAATTAGTGTGGAGCTCTGTGATACACTTACACAATGCACGTTACTGTGAGTTTAATTGCTGTGGAGCTCTATGATACATTTATACACTGTTCATTACTGTAAGTTTTATTGCTGTGGAGCTCAGAGATACACTTACACACTGCATGTTAATGTGAGTTTTATTGCTGAGGACCTATGCGATAGTCACACACACTGAACATTACTGTGAGTTTTATTGCTGAGGACTTCTATGATACACTCACACACACTGAACATTAGGGTGAGAATTACTGCTGTGAAGCTCTGTGATTATTGTGATGTGGAGCTCTGTGATGCCATCACACACTGCACATTACTGAGAATTTTATTGATGTGAAACTCTGTGATGTGTGGCATGTATGACAATATACATGGTGATGCAGTCAATCCCTCATCAGTATACATTGCATGCTATGCACCACACAAACCATGATGCTTGTTCGACAACATTTGATTTTTTGACTAGCCTGGCATCATGAGAATTATAGTTCAAGATAACTCCCAGGGCTGGCCCAAGACAGTGTGTAGTCTGGGGCGAAAAACAAAATGCTGCCCCCCAAAAGCACATAACTGGCTAATGGGCAATATAAGTGGCAAATGGGCAGAATTATACTGGCAAATGGGCAATATGAGTGGCAAATGGGCAGAATAATACTGGCAAATGGGCAATATGAGTGCCATATGAGCAGAATAATACTGGCAAATGGGTAGAATAAAACTGACAAATGGGCTGAATAATACTGGCAAATGGGCAAAATATGAGTGGCAAATGGGTAGAATAAAACTGGCAAATGGGCTGAATAATACTGGCAAATGGGCAAAATATGAGTGGCAAATGGGCAGAATAATACTGGCAAATACGCAAAATATGAGTGGCAAATGGGCAGAATAATACTGGCAAATGGGCAAAATATGAGTGGCAAATGGGCAAAATATGAGTGACATATGGGCAGAATAATACTGGCAAATGGGCTAAATAACACTGGAAAATGGGCAAAATATGAGTGGCAAATGGGCAGAATAACACTGGCAAATGGGCATAATATGAGTGGCAAATCGGCAGAATAATACTGGCAAATGGGCAAAATGTAAGTGGCAAATGGGCAGAAAGATACTGGCAAATGGGCAAAATATGAGTGGCAAATGGGCAGAATGATACTGGCAAATGGGCAAAATATGAGTGGCATATGGGCAAAATAACACTAGCAAATGGGCAAAATATGAGTGGCATATGGGCAAAATAACACTGGGAAATGGGCAAAATATGAGTGGGAAATGGGCAAAATAACACTGGCATATGGGCAACATATGACTTATAAATGATGGGTAAAATAATACTTGCTGTGGCATATTTATTTGTAAGGCTCCTGTGCACATAACAAGTATAGTTATCAATTGGGAAGCTTTGATTTTTCCTTGTTTAAGAAAATGATTCTTCCCAGTCTCCAGCCAAATCCTGAGAACTGAGTGGGAGGCTAAGCAGAAGCTGCACACCTGATATTTGTGACGTAATTAAATTAAACATATTTAGATACTGATATTCACATTTAAACGAGTGCATATATATTCTTCAGATTTATTTCATATGTATGAAAATGGGAATCTAATCTTCATGTCGAGATGGTCCTATAATGTGTAGAAACAAGGCACCTGGTGTTTCTTGTCTGATAAAGCCAGGCTGCGACTGTGCATACTGTTTTATATCAAATACACTACATTGACCTATACTAAACAGATCCAACAGAAAAACATTTGTAGATGTGAATAACAGAGTTGAACATTTGAATGATTGTTGTACAAGTAATGAGCACCCCCTTGTGGAAGTTGGAGAATATTGCAATTATACAATCAGGAACATATTTTTTACAGATATATAATGAAATCTGATTATTGGAGAATTAATGAAACAAGCAATCCTATTTTAACATCAATATGGTAATAGGGTTTAAACGACTCCTGGCCGTTTTTAATTATTGAAGTGATCACCCAGCGTTTTTGGAGTAACCAAATTTTTTTTTTTTTTTTGTAAATCAGAATTTTTATTACGTTTTCAATAAATTGAGGTGGGGGGGGGGGGGTACAGAAATAAAAATAGGGGGGGGGTGAGGGGAGGGGAGGGTAGGGGTATCAATTGCAGTATAGGTTCCGGGCGCAGCCGGTTTGCATATTACAAAACAACAAGAACATCTGGGCAGTGTGAACAGTTATAGCATCCCACTCACTTGGGCACAGTAATGCAAATAAACATTATTTCAAGGTGTCGCTGGCTGATTTAGTTGCGGGGGGGGGGGATGTATGTGGACAGAAATGGGGGGGGGGGGGACAATGTGGGGGGGGGCGTGTCTCCCGCCCCAGCTCCCTGTCGCATCTCCTCCAGAAACTCCAACCAATAGTACCATGTCAGTCTCCTTTTTTCCCCCTGAAGCTCAGACCTACTGATGAGGTCTTCCAGCGCCCGAACTGCTTCTACTTTTCCCACCCATTCGCGGAAAGTGGGGGGGGATGGGTTGCCCCAGTGGAGCGGTATGAGTGCTTTAGCTTCATTTAGCAACATAGGAATAATCGATTTTTTATAAGTCGAGATCGGCTCGGTGGTATAGTGTAATAGGTATTGTGCTGGTAGGAATGGGGGGGGGTGGTCTGTAAATCTATGCAGAATGTCGTGTATAGATTTCCAGTACTGGGTAATGATAGGGCACTCCCACCATATGTGGAGGAAAGTGCCAGGATGTTTGCCACATCTCCAACACACGTCTGGGACTCCCTCGAACATAGCATGTAGTCTCACGGGTGTTCGATACCACCTTGTTAATAATTTGTAATTCATTTCCTGCGTTTTGGTGCTAGGTGAGGTCTTATGTGAAAGCGTGAACATTTGGATCCATTGTGGCTTCGATAAAGTCACCTGGAGCTCTTGTTCCCACTTTCCCACATATCCAGGTAATGGGGCATGTTCGGGGTTGATTATCATGTTATATAAAAGTGATACACTGTGTGGGGGCATTGTGTCTCTGGTGTGGAGTTCCTCATATGGAGTTTCCTGTCTATTAAGTTTATGTTTTTGTGGCAGTTTGTTTAGATAGGCTTTCAGTTGCAGATATTGGAGTACGGTGGTGGTAGTGGTGGGTTCGTTGGGTATTAGTTCAGTTAGTGTTTTTATCTTATTGTCTGTTACATAGTCTCTGAGTAGTGGGGAGTTCCTTTCGGTTGCGCGGAGAAAGTCTTCAGTCGTTTGTCCAGGGGGGAAATCAGGATTTTTACAGAGCGGTGTTAGAGGTGAGGGGTAGGATGTCAGTCCATGTGTCTTGTGTATGCGGTGTAGCACTGCTAGGGTAGCTGAAATCAGTGGGTGTTCTTTTGCCTTTGTTTTCGCAGTTTGTGGGGTAGTCCAAAGATAGTTCTTGAGGGGTAAGCTGGTAGATTGTGCTTCTAAGTCAATCCATTGTTTATGTGAGGGGCAGTGAGTCCATTCCAGGGTCCTTTCCAGGTGGGATGCTCGATAATACGTTAACATACATGGCAATCCCAGTCCTCCGGCCATTTTATGTTTTTGTAGTAGGGTTGTTGCCAATCTGGGGGGCTTTGTCGCCCAGATGAATTTTGTGAGCATTGTACGGATGGAGGTGAAGAATGCCTGGGGTATGGATATGGGGATGGTCTGGAAAAGATATAACACCCTGGGTAGCGTGTTCATTTTAAGAACATTTACTCTTCCTGTCCATGATATTAATAAGGATGACCACTTAGATAGGTCTTTTTGGATGGCTGTGAGAATAGGAGGGAAATTATATTGGTATAACGTTGCTGGGTCCGCTATCCCTAAGTATTTCAATTTGCTTTGGCACCATTTAAACGGGAAGGAGCTCGAGAGCCCTCTCTCCTCTGCAGCTGGGAGGGTGATATTGAGAATTTCGGATTTTGTAAGATTTATTTTTAAATTGGACATCTGTTCGTATTGTGCGAACTCCCGCATCAGTATTGGGAGAGAGATTACTGGGTTTGACAGCATGAATAGCATGTCGTCAGCAAACCCCATAACCTTGTGGTGGGTCTGACCCACCTGTATACCCGTGATGTCTGGGTTTTTCCTGATCATTTCAAGAAATGGTTCCAACGAGATGATAAATAAAAGGGGTGAGAGAGGGCATCCCTGCCGCGTCCCGTTTGTTATTGAGAATGAGTCCGACAGGGCACCGTTGATCCTAATTCTTGCCGAGGGGCGGGAGTACAGTGAGGCTATCAGGGCTAGCATAATGGGGCCAAAACCCATATGCCTAAGGGTTTCAAGCATATACGTCCAGTCTAGTCGATCAAACGCTTTCTCGGCATCTGTTGAAAGCAGTATAGCTTTTATTTTATGTTTTTTATCTCGAACTCTATGGATGAGATTTATAGCCCTGATTGTGCTCTCTCTGGACTCCCGTCCCGGGACGAACCCTGTCTGGTCTGGGTGTATCAGTGATGGGAGTACTGTGTTTATGCGTGTTGCTATAATTTTCGCAAATAGTTTCAGATCTGCATTAAGAAGGGATATTGGCCTATAGTTGTTACAGTGTTCGGCGTCTTTGCCTTCCTTGGGGATTACTGCTATGGTTGTGTTAAGTGTGTGTGGGTGGAAGTTTGCGCCATCTAGGATGGAGTTAAATGTAGATAAAAGATGCGGGGACAAAATGGTTGCGAATTTCTTATAATATGTGAGTGGAAATCCATCAGGACCTGGTGCTTTGTTGGATTTTGAATCGCGCAGTGCTAGTGAAATTTCTGTATCTGAGATTCTGCGTTCCATATATGCGGCATTCTCTGTCGTCAGTTTAGCTGTCAAGTGTTGTGTTATGTATTGCCGTACCATCTGCTGGTGGCTTATATCTCCTGTAGCTCTGTCGTGTGTCGGGGACTGGTTATACAGGCGGGAGTAAAATGTGACAAACTCCCGGGAAATATCCGAGGGCATCTGGCACAGTCCATCTCGCGCGCTCCGTATTTTGGGGATGTATGTGAGGGCCTGTTTTTTCTTTAATGCCCTGGCCAGGTACTTTCCTGGTTTATTACCATGTTCATGGTAAATTGATTTCAGTTTAGTGTAGTGTTTATGGGCCTGTCTGTTGAGAAGTATAGCTAATTCCCCTTTCAGGGACAGCAGCTTAGCGTAATCCTCAGTGTCCATTGTGTCCTTGTGTGTCCTCTCCAGAATTTTAATTTGGTCATAGAGCGCTGCTATGTGTTTAGTTTGCGCTTTCTTCCTTTCTGTCCCCATTTTGATAAGTTGCCCTCGTATAGTGCATTTATGTGCTTCCCAGATAGTTGGCATGGGGATATCTGGATGCACATTCTCTGCAAAATAGTGTGTTAATGTGGTCTCTATTTCAGACGCCGCATTTTCTTCCCCTAGGAACGACTCATTGAGTCTCCATGTGCGTTGTGTCGGTCTGGTAAGGTCTGAGGTAAGGGTCACTGTCAGCGGGGCGTGGTCTGACCACGTAATATGGCCATATTCTGATCGTTTCAGGAGAGATAGGTGGTAGTGTGTGATGAATATATAATCAATCCTAGAATAACGGTTGTGGGGGGTAGAATAAAAACTGTAGTCCCTGTCAGTGGGGTGCATTGCCCTCCAGCAGTCTATGAGTTGTGCATCTGTCAAGAGTTTGTATATGTTCCGAGTTATGTGGGGTTGTGTCCGGGAGTAGCCAGTCGAGGTGTCCAATCTAGGGTTTAGTGCGATGTTCATGTCACCACCCAATATTAAAGTGCCTTCCTGGAACGTTTGGAGTTTGGAGAGTGTTTTTGCAAGCCACTTGTGTTGTTTTACATTGGGGAGGTACAAGTTGGCAAAAGTGTACATGCGCCCCAGTATTTTCCCCTTGACGAAAACAAATCTACCGCCTTCATCTGCGAGTTGGGTCGCTTCCGTCAGGGGGAGGAATTTCGAAAATAAAATCGCTACTCCCTTGGATTTAGAATAATGATTATTGCTAAAAAATCCTAGAGGAAATGCTCGGTTGGTCAGAGATGGGGGGTCTGTGGCTCTAAAGTGCGTTTCCTGTAGGAATGCGACAGTGGTTCGTTGGGCATGTAGGTCCCTAAAAAGTCTGGACCTTTTTTCAGGGACGTTAAGTCCTTTCACATTATGTGAAGTAATTACCAGGTCCGCCGGGCTATACGTCATGTTTCCTGGGGACAGGAGACACACCCCTGGTGGGTCAAGAAAAATTGTGTGGGGGGGGTAAGGGAGTAGGGGGGGGGGGGGTGGAGAAAAAAAAAAAACTGTGATGAATGGGGGGGGGGGGGGGGGAGGTTCTGGGGTTTTAGTAACTACCGGAGGCGACAGCAAGGGAGAGGCACCCGGCCCAGTCCGAAATACTTATAGACCTGGGACGGGTTTCCCCCTCGCTATTACAAAGACGCCTATGGTATGGTAGGGTACGTGGTTGGCGCCGGGGAGGAACAACCCGGTGGGAGTAGATACTGGGGGGGGGGGGGGTGTCCCACCTCCCCAGTAGATACGTTCCCAAACAAATGGACTTTTAGTGTCCGTCAACAGTAAACAAAATATTACTCAAAGAATAAACGGAGATTCGGCCTCCCAGCCAGTGCTGGGATTACCAACATTTTCAATACCACACATTTTAACATAACCCGTGTGAGAACATTCAATGTGAACTAGGCATATTATGTACATTTGGCAGTACACGAGACGGGGGGGGGGGGGGTCGCATTGGAGTGATAGGGGTGTTCCAGGGGGTATGAGGGGGATTACGTGGTGTGCCTGTGGGAGTTATTTTGCTGGGGGCTCTAGGTCCTCTGGCTGGCCTGAGGTTTAAGTCAGAGGATGGCTCTGCACATTTCACCTCTCTGGGGTGCTGTGCAAACATGGTAAATCTCTCTGAATGAGCGTTTAGGGCCAGTGAGGGTGGCGATATTGTGCCAGGAATTCTCGGGTACCCCTGGTACGCGTACAGGATTATTATAATTATATACATTATCATATTTAGTGCATGCTTATTTCTCTTATCTAGGGGGGGTATACAGAGATAAATACAGTGGGTCTCTGCTGGCTATACGATACCAGTCTGCTGCTATACGTCCCCCTCTCCGTCTGCAGCGTGCAGGTGTGCTCACAGTTAAGTTCAGCAACCAGGTGGGTTCGGGAAGTGCATACTGTGGGGTAGATTTGGCTTCTGTAGCAACGCCACTTCCCCGGTGGGTAATAGTCGATAGATCAGTGAAGGAAAGATGTGGGTTAATAGGGTCAGGGCAGTTTTCCCCCTGTCTCAGTGTCCATGGAGATATCACTCCTCTGCTGCTCTCATCGCTGATGGGGGGTTCGCCACTGGTCCGCGACTCTCTTCCATCCTGTTGGGTCTCGGCTGCTGCAGTCTTTGGTGTTGCAGGAGGGCGTTTCTCTGTGTCGACATCCTGGGCCTTCTGATGTCTGGGAGGCTCCAGTCCTCGATTTGCATCTCAGGCAGATGTAGCGCTTCTAGGAAGCTCGGCAGCTCCGTGTGGTAGCGGAGAGTAACAGTTCCGTTGTCCGTGCGGACATTGAGGCTAAATGGGTGCCCCCAGAAATATTGGAGGTTTTGGGCCTGTAGCTCTAGGGTGAGCGGTTTCAGTGCCCTCCGGGTTTGGAGCGTGAGGTCTGAGAGGTCTTGGAATAGGGTGATAGTGCTGTTACCGTATTGGATCGGTCGCGTTCTCCGTGCCGCCTGCATGATGAGCTCCTTTGTAGTGTAATCTGCTACACAGCAGATTACATCCCGGGGTGGGGCTGATGGAGGACCGGGTGGTCTCAGTGCTCGATGTGCCCGATCTATGAGGATCGGTGTTGTTTCAGGGCGTCTTAGGAGCTTATTGAATACTTCTGTGACTAGGACTGTTGTGTTTTCCATGGAGTTCGGAGGCGCTTCAGGAAGGCCCCTGATCCTAATGTTGTGCCTTCTACCTCTATTGTCGAGGTCTTCCAGCCTTCTGCGGTATTCCACGAGGTACAGCGTGTGTTTAGTGGTGATGGTTGCCACATTTGCCAGTTTTTTGGCGTGGGCTATTACCTCCTCCTCCTGCGCCTGCACTTTTTTGTCGATTCGCGCCATATCTGTTTTTAGGCCTTGCATGGCGTCAGTGAGCGTTTGCTTTAGTTCTGTAAGGAGTGTGCTAAAGTCCGCCCTCCATGGAGCGGAAGAGAAGATCTGCTGTATATCGGTGAGTTGAGTGTCTTTCTCTAGCTCTGGAGCATTTTCTTGCTGGTCGCCCATCTCCAGGGAGCTTGTTGGTGATGGCGCCATTTCGATCTCTGGCGGTTGAGAGCACATGTCCGCCGGGGTACGAAAGTATTCCCGCAGAGAGGGGGATGACGACGGCATTCTCTCCCCTGGTGGTTTAGGGTCTTGGACTACACGTTTGTTTCTGCCCATTACGATGGTATGTAGGCTAATATTTGCTAATTGTGGCTGGGTCGTGGCGGAGCTCCGTCTTCAAGCGGCCATTCTCCTCGGCGTCAAGCCACGCCCCTCCCAAATTTTTATATTGGTTTATTATTGCATATCATCTATGCAAATTTGACAGCAAGAAAATAAAGGATGTCTTGTGTGCCTCAAAAACATACAAAACAATATACTTTGTATTTTGACGAAAGCTTTGCTGCAATATAACTTGAAACTCTGGGGTGTATTCACGTAGCCCCAAATTTGGCTATTCAGTATGGTCGATTTCAGTTCAAATTCAATGTTTTTTGATGAATTCGGATCTGAATTGTCGCCCCTATTCGGTTCAGGGAACTTGGCCTGGGGAAATGCATTTATTTTGTAGAATTTGTGCTTATTTCAGTGATGCCATGAATATTTAAAGGGGCGTTTGGATGACCGAAATGATCTGACGTTTGGCCCGATTTGGGGGTACCCGAACAGACCCCATACTTTCAAACAACCCCTCTCATATTGAAACAAAGCTTTCCTTAATATACAAAGTTTATTGTCTTGTAGGTTTTTGAGGCACATAAGACATTAGACATGTGCAAAACTAAAATTTTCGTTTCGTTTTCGTCCATTCGGACGAAAATTTTATTTATTTCGTCTAAAACGAATTTCGTTCATTAGTGCATTCGTTTCAGACAAAATTCGTTCATTATTTTCGTTTTGTTTTGTTTTATTCATTCGTTTTATAGAATACAATGTAATACTATTGGCTTTCTATAAACCGAACGAGAGCCCCATTCATAAGAAATTCTTATGAATGGGGCTCTCGTTCGGTTCATAGAAAGGCAATAGTATTACTTGTATTCTATAAGCCGAAAGTCTATAAACCGAACGACTTTCGGTTTATAGACTTTCGGCTTATGGAATACATGTAATCCTATTGCTATTCTATAAACCGAACGACTTTCGGTTTATAGAATAGCCATAGGTTTACATGTATTACATAAGCCGAAAGTCTATAAACTGAAAGTCATTCGGTTTATAGGCTGTCGGCATTTAACTAATAAGAGACAGAGTCTCCATTCATAAAATTATGAATGGAGACTTTGTCTCCGTGTAGTAAAATGCCGACAGCCTATAAACCGAACGTTCGGTTTATAGGCTGTGGGCATTTTACTACACGGAGACAAAGTCTCCATTCATAATTTTATAAATGGAGACTCTGTCTCCGTGTAGTAAAATGCCGACAGCCTATAAACCGAACGTTCGGTTTATAGGCTGTCGGCTTATGGAATACATGTATTCTTATTGCTATTCTATAAACCGAACGACTTTCGGTTTATAGAATAGCCATAGGATTACATGTATTACATAAGCCGAAAGTCTATAAACCGAAAGTCGTTCGGTTTATAGGCTGTCGGCATTTAACTACACGGAGACAAAGTCTCCATTCATAATTTTATGAATGGAGACTCTGTCTCCGTATAGTTAAATGCCGGCTTTTAACTATACGGAGACAAAGTCTCCATTTATAATTTTATGAATGGAGACTCTGTCTCCGTATAGTTAAATGCCCACTGCCTATAAACCGAACATTCGGTTTATAGGCTGTCGGCTTTTAACTATACGGAGACAAAGTCTCCATTCATAATTTTATGAATGGAGACTCTGTCTCCGTATAGTTAAATGCCGGCTTTTAACTATACGGAGACAAAGTCATCATTCATAATTTTATGAATGGAGACTCTGTCTCCGTATAGTTAAATGCCCACAGCCTATAAACCGAACGTTCGGTTTATAGGCTGTCGGCTTTTAACTATATGTTTGTCTCCATTCATAATTTTATGAATGGAGACTCTGTCTCCGTATAGTTAAATGCTATTGTATTCTATAAACCGACTCTATTTCGGCTTATAGAATGCAATAGTACTACGAATGGACGAATGAACGAATGATTTTAGTTTATTAACCATTCGTTCATTCGGCTTTAGTTAGCTTAGCATTTTTGTTTTTCGGGCGAATGGACGAAAATGCAATTTTCGGACGAAAATGCATTCGTCCGAAAACGAATGCACATGTCTAGTATATATTCACATGTAAATTGCTTTTTTAATAAAAAATTATGATATAAAAAAAATCTTGTTTTTATTTCCTTTTATGTGACAATGCTGCCTCTCTCTTTCCCTTGCCCCCAGATTTGTCGCTCTCCCCCCCTTAGTGTTGTCTCTCTCTCACCCTCCCTTTGGCTCCCCCCTCGCTCCCCTTGTGTCTGTCTCTTCCCCCCCCGTTTCTCTCTGCCCCCCTCCCCTTGTTTCTGTCTCTTCCCCCCTTCCTTCCCCTTGTTTCTCTCTGCCCCCCCCCCTTGTTATTCTGTCCCCCCCTCACCTGTTTCTTGCTCCCTGGTGGCTAGTGGGGGCAGCCGGGGGATGTATGCACTATACATAATAGACGGAAGTGTCGGGCAGCATGGAGGTTGTCTGCACGATTCGTGCAGACATCCCCCAGCTGCCCGATTCTCCCTGGTGGCTAGCGAGGCAGCGGAGGATGTCTGCGCGATGAGCGAGACCTCCCCTGCTGCCACCCGGAACGACCGCCAGGACTTTTATGAGGAAGCCGGAAGTACCCAGCTTCATCATAGAAGTCCCAGCGGTCATGCCGGGCGGCAGCAGGGGAGATCTGCGCTCATCGCGCAGACATCCCCTGCTGTTAGAGAGGGGGATCCAGGTCCCCTGCAGCTCTGCTGGGGACCTGGATCCCAGTCTTATAGTCTGACCTCAATTTGAGGTCAGATTATAAGACGACCTTGATTATAAAAGGGGTATTAACACTTCCCTTGCTGATCACAGTTTCTTTTTACTGTGATCCGTTTCCTTCCAAGTTTATGAACCTCATTTAGTTTTTTCAAAATAAATTTTATTTTGTAAATTTTTACTATATTACTTATATTCTTTTCATGTATTAATGTAATTACAGTTAACTCCTACAAGCCTGTGCTGTGATTATGACCAGAGCAAACGTTAACCCATTCGTGACGTTGGGACGTTCTATGCCGTCCTGATTTTAAGTCCCTTAAAGTCGTTAGGACGGCATAGTACGTCCTGTGTTAAACAGCTCATATCGTGGCTCGGATCATGCTGCAGGCACTTGCAGCGGGATCCCACCTGTCAGATGAGGCCATTTTAAATGGCCTCAGTCTGACAGGGGAAATTTAGCTGGTGCTCAAAACGAGCACCAGTTACATTTCTCTAAATCGTGCGTGACGTCCGAAGGGCTTGCAATTTTTGGGCAGGGACCCACAGGGTCTATTAAGACCCTGATTGGGTCTCTGCCATAGTGTTCCTGGCTAACGATCACCTTGTGATCAGTGGCCAGGAACAAATTGTGACGTTTTGGTGCTTACGTCATTTGGGATGCAAGCACCATGCGTCACAAAGGGGTTAAAACTCTCTACTTTTTTCAATTTATTTTTTTAATACTAAATTCAAATCATTTCATGCTATTGGCAATTCTAAAAACCGAAATAGAGTCGGTTTATGGAATATCAATAGCAAAATAGCCATTACAAAATGCCTCGCTAGCCACCAGGGAGAATCGGGCAGCTGGGGGATGTCTGCACGAATCGTGCAGACAACCTCCATGCTGCCCGACACTTCCGTCTATTATGTATAGTGCATACATCCCCCGGCTGCCCCCACTAGCCACCAGGGATCAAGAAACAGGTGAGGGGGGGACAGAATAACAAGGGGGGGGGGGGGCAGAGAGAAACAAGGGGAGCGAGGGGGGAGCCAAAGGGAGGGTGAGAGAGAGACAACACTAAGGGGGGGAGAGCAACAAATCTGGGGGCAAGGGAAAGAGAGAGGAAGCATTGTCACATAAAAGGAAATAAAAACAAGATTTTTTTTATATCATAATTTTTTATTAAAAAAGCAATTTACATGTGAATATATACTAGACATGTGCATTCGTTTTCGGACGAATGCATTTTCGTCCGAAAATAGCATTTTCGTCCATTCGCCCTAAAAACGAAGAACGAAAATGCTAAGCTAACGAAAGCCGAATGAACGAATGGTTAATAAACGAAAATCATTCGTTCATTCGTCCATTCGTAGTACTATTGCATTCTATAAGCCGAAATAGAGTCGGTTTATAGAATACAATAGCATTTAACTATACAGAGACAGAGTCTCCATTCATAAAATTATGAATGGAGACTTTGTCTCCGTATAGTTAAATGCCCACAGCCTATAAACCGAACGTTCGGTTTATAGGCTGTGGGCATTTAACTATACGGAGACAGAGTCTCCATTCATATGAATGGAGACTTTGTCTCCGTATAGTTAAAAGCCGACAGCCTATAAACCGAACATTCGGTTTATAGGCTGTGGGCATTTAACTATACGGAGACAGAGTCTCCATTCATAAAATTATAAATGGAGACTTTGTCTCCGTATAGTTAAAAGCCGGCATTTAACTATACGGAGACAGAGTCTCCATTCATAAAATTATGAATGGAGACTTTGTCTCCATGTAGTAAAATGCCCACAGCCTTTAAACCGAACGTTCAGTTTATAGGCTGTCGGCTTATGGAATACATGTATTCCTATTGCTATTCTATAAACCGAACTTTCGGTTTATAGAATAGCCATAGGATTACATGTATTACATAAGCCGAAAGTCTATAAACCGATCGTTCGGTTTATAGGCTTTCGGCATTTTACTACACGGAGACAAAGTCTCCATTCATAATTTTATGAATGGAGACTCTGTCTCTGTATAGTTAAATGCCGACAGCCTATAAACCGAACGACTTTCGGTTTATAGACTTTCGGCTTATGTAATACATGTAATCCTATGGCTATTCTATAAACCGACTTTCGGCTTATAGAATAGCAATAGCATTACATGTATTCTATAAACCGAACGTCGTTCGTTTTAAAGACTTTCGGCTTATAGAATACTATTGGCTTTCTATAAACCGAACTAGAGTCGAGTCCCCATTCATAAGAAATTCTTATGAATGAGGAGGGGCTCTAGTTAGGTTTATAGAATGCCAATAGTATTCTATAAGCCGAAAGTCTTTAAAACGAACGACGTTCGGTTTATAGAATACATGTAATGCTATTGCTGTTCTATAAGCCGAAAGTCTTTCGGCTTATAGAACAGCAATAGCATTACATGTATTCTATAAACCGAACGTCGTTTGTTTTAAAGACTTTCGGCTTATAGAATACATGCTGCTATTGGCTTTCTATAAACCGAAAGAGTCCCCATTCATACGAATAGGTCAATTGACCTATTCGTATGAATGGGAACTCAATTTCGGTTTATAGGAAGCTAATAGAATTACATGCATTCCATAAACCGAAAGTCATTCATGTCGGTTTATGGAATGTAGTACAATGCTATTGGTATTGTATAAACCGACTCTATTTCGGTTTAGAATGCCAATAGCACGAATGGACGAATGGACGAATGAACGAATGATTTTCGTTTATTAACCATTCATTCATTCGGATTTTGTTAGTTAAAATTTTCGTTATTCGTTTTTCGGACGAATGGACGAAAATGCTATTTTCGTCCGAAAATGCTATTTTCGTCCGAAAACGAATGCACATGTCTATAAGACATGCCTTTTTAGTGTCACTTTATTTTCCTGCTGTCAAATCTGCATAGATCCCTATGATTCATTTTACTTGCACATTGCTGCAGGATTGGTTAGTTAATTGCACTGCCTGCCTGGAATAGCTAGCTGTACTGCCCCGGTTTATAATAAACAGATGACAGAGAAAACTCTTACAAATCACAAATTTGCTATTTATAGATTAAATTAAAAATGTAACTGTTTTCTGTATTTTTGTTTTACTATGTCAATTATTATAGTTGCTATTGTTTTTGCCTTGACTAGCCTGGATTTAGGAAGGGATGTGCATATGTCTGATCCTAGCTTATAAGTGTATGATGGATTACCTCTGATACCTGGTATGACAGATGGTCCCAACGCAGAGGACAGATGTGTGTGCATGTGTATACAGCTCATAATGAGGTTTATGGTGGGAACCTTTTTATAGTCAAACAAATGGTTTATTTATTAAAGGTGTATTATTAAAATATGTCAATAATGTGAAGGTTTTCATTAGTATACAGTATGTGGGCTAATTAATATTAATTACCCTTGTAATGATTATTAAGTAGTTGTGTTGGGATACCTTAAAGTACAAAGGGTTCCAGGTTTTTCTGCTACAGCCCACCCAGATAATTAGTCCACAGACAGCTAGGGTTGCCACCTGGCCGGTATTCTACTGGAAGGCTGGTAAATAATTGGCTGGAGGCCAGTAGCATGGCCGGTATTTTTTTGTAGAAAAGGTGGCAACCCTACAGACAGCACGTGGAAAATACTGGATGCATGTGTATAGTCTGCTGAGAGGTACATACAGTCAGCACTGGAAGGGTAACCATGGCATTAAAAACGTAAGTCATAGGGAAATAACATCACTTATTCAATTAATGGATTTAAAAGGACACAGATCAACTATACCTAGTTCTACCAGGCATGCTCACCACCTGTACTTCCTGTAATATCACCACAGTGGTTATGTGGCTAAATATAAATTACAGAAAGCTTCACCATTATTTAACCCCTTAGCGACAAGACATTTTCACCTTGACTTTCCCTTGGTGACAATAGCTGTTTTGACATTTCTGGGGTGTTTGTGTTTAACTGCAATTTTATTCTTTCTCACATACAGTACCCAGACAAATTATATGTTGTTTTTATCGTCATAAGAAGGGCTTTCATTAGATACCATTATGTTCATCATATCTTATAATTTACTACAAAGAAAATCATAAAATATGATGAAAATTTTTAAAAAACCCACTTTTTCTAACTTTGACCTAAAATATAATTTACACAAATAAAATCATTAAAAAAAGACCCCGTCTAAATAGTTTTTAAATGTTGTCCCGAGTTCAAAAATATGCATGTTTCCATATTTTTCGGTATTTTTTTGCGAGTTATGGGGCAAAAACCAAAAATAGTGTTTTTTTCCTATATTGACCTTTTGACCCAAACCCGAACCCAAAATTTAACCCTAACACTAAATTTAACCCCAACTCTAATCCTTATTATATCCCTTAATGTTTTCATTTTAATTTAATTTTAACCCTATCCCTTATGCTAAAAATTATTTAATTTTAACCCTATAGGCTAATCTAACCATATAACCAGTTTTTGATTAATTAAATATTTATTTTACATTTTTTCCATTGCTATGCTACTTAACTACCACTAGGGGCAGTCAAGTAGCATATTCAGAGCGACGGAAGTGGTTACTTTCACTTCCGAAGCTCAGACCGGCAGAGGCCATAGCCATATTGACGGAGCAGCATGCTCCGTCAATATGGCGCCCACGATCGCTCTGTGGGGCAATCGTGGGTGCCCCAGAGCAGAAATTTCGGTGCTGGCTATTGCCTCGACATCGAGGCAATAGACCAGCACCGTTAAAGCGGTTTTTGAGATCGTTGATAGCGAAAACCGCTTGATTCACCGAAGGACGTGCCAGGCACATCCTTTGTCGTTGAGGGAGTTTCTCCCAGGACGTGCCTGACACGTCCTTTGTTGTCAAGGGGTTAAATTTGATCCTTATTAAAGCAGCATAAGCACGTTCATTTTCATCACGAATTAAACTCACTTCCCCTCAGGCTTCAGGTATGTCAGGCAATCATTGGGTCAGTCATGAACCAGGATTACCACAGACCACACAATTTAATAGTGTGGTCTATACAGAACATTTGTGAAGTGCACAGGTGTAGAAACGGAAAGTCTGCATTTTGGAAGCTTGGGTTCATGCATCAGAGGTAGGGGATACACAGATGTGGATACCTATGTGGTATGTAAAGCAATACTTTTCCAACAACAGGATATGGGTTGCTAATAGGCCACAAGCTTGACCAATTGTTTTAGATTTTATCTATTACCAGTATTTGGGGATGTGCTTTTATATTTTTATGTGGCATAGTAATGAGCCATAAATCTAGGACACTTTTTAGAGGCATAAGGTTATTCATAACATATATTGTTTTCAGTTAGAGGCATGATATAGCTTGATATAGCTTGGTTACAGAAGGTACTGGGTTAGTTGTAGAAACACAGGAGAAAAGTAGGGTCAAGACCTCTTAGTTCTCTTCATCATTCATGAATAATATGCACGATGAAGAGACCTGAGTGGTCTTGAAAGCTTGAACTCTAAACCAATTCAGTTAGCCAATAAAGGTAACATGACTCTACTTGTCTACTTTAAATATTGAGGGAGTTTAAATTCTGATTGGTACTGAAATATCATAGAGAGGCACAGTCATGTTTGCTTAACTGATTATATTGGATCTGTGGGTGTAAGCTACCAATGTGTTTATTTAAGAATAAATTAAAGCTTTACAAATAGAGGTTTATGTACATTGAGATGCTCATATAATTAAGCTCCTTGCAGAGCATAATAAAGGTGTATGATAAAATTCAAATCAAACCCACTTTTTCTAAATTTGAGTTTAGAAATGCCCAATGTTTAGATGTTGTTCTGTTGATTTTTGCAAGTTATAGGGCAAGAACCAAAAGTAGTGTTTTTTTTTTGTTTCCCTACAGTTCCCTTTTGACCCCAGTCCTGACCCTAACACTATTCCTTATGCTAACCCTAGATTTAAGGCTAATTAGTCTTTTATTTTATATTACAATGTTGCTGGTTGCCTCTAGGGGCAGTCTAGAAACAGAACCTAAGTGCTCACTTCCTTAGTTCTTGCCCACAAGAGGGCAGGCAGCTCCATGTTGCTCTCCAAAATGGTTCCCCCAGATTAACTCCACGGAGCAATCGTGGGTAAAATCGGAGGCGAATTTAGGGGTTGCTTAATGCCTCTATCTGCATCCCCTGCTGCAAAGAGGCGCAGTTTCGCTGATTTCAGAATACTGCAAGGTTATTTTATTTACTAAACGGTGAGGTCAGGTAAAATGAGCATTGAAATACTTAACTATCCATATTTTTAGGGAAAATCTTGTGAGCACCGTCTGCAAGAAGTGTTAACAAAGCATAAAGTTAAAAAAAAGTGTTTTTAAAGATTTAACAAAAAAATAGGGAGATTAACCCAGCGCTTAATCTTAATGTGAGCTGCACTTAATAAGTGTGTTCCTAAACCACACAAAACATACAAAAATTACAAAACAGAAAAAAAGTGCGCTTTACATAAACTGTGGAATATATGTAGTACCTAATATATACAATAGGTGAGTGAAAATGGTGATACAAAAGTAACTTCAGGAGAGATAAAATCTCCCTTTGGATTTTGCACTCACAGACTCCAAGTATAAAATATGCTCATCAGACGATATTCTTAAAAAAGATTCGGTACTTCAATTTTCTTTAGAACTCCAAAGACAAGGAAGAAGTGGAACAACAGATGAGTGGCATAAAACAGGTTTTAATATAAAAAGAACAAATATCTGCTTACATGAAGGGTTTCCTGAGATCAGCAAGGTGGGCGCCACACTTTGGTCTGTATGAGGAAAAACGCTTCTGCAGTGTTCTTTAAAATGAAATAATAGCAAAGTCCTTAAGGTAAAAAGCAGGTGAGTCCAGCCGCTACGCGTTTCGCCTACAATGGCTTCAACTAGGCGTCTGGACTCCCTGCATAGTAACTGTCCTTTTAATCCGAAGTGAGAAAATCACTTCCGTGATCGTCATCTTCTCGCGAGGGTTTGACTTACACCATTCTCGGATCCATTTTCGTATTAACTTCAGTACGAAACTCCTATGTGTATGCCGAGTTACAGCTTTCGGATTAATAGACCAAAGTCGAATTCGAATCCTTCGTTTCAGTCTTCGTATAATGTAAACCGAAGGTATCTCGGATATGGTGCATTCGGAATTCGGTTTATAGCAGTCATTGTTCGTATCACCTCGGCTTACAGCAGTGTATTCGAATATAAAGGAGAAAAGCACATAGAAACAAGTGTTCTATCACAAACGTATGTGAATATTAGCCAACTAGATGGGAAATGGCTATATGAATATCTAAAAAATGGTAAAATATCAAAAATTTATTACATAGTATATATAAAAATAGAAAAATAGAAATAGACAAAAATATAGTCTTTATATAAAAAAATATAGTAAATATATAAAAAATTCAGTCATTATATAAAAAATTATTGCAAATCCCATATAGTAAGCTGCCTGTAAGTAGGAAAACATTACATAAAGTTATACAGTTCAAAGTCCGCATTTAATCCTTGCGGTTTAAGTGTATTGAGATTAAAAATCCATTTCATTTCTTTTTGACCTATATTTTTAATATTGTCTCCTCCTCTCCAGTGTTTTACAACTTTTTCTATGGCACACATTTTTAGGCCCTTTGGGTCCTTTTGATGATGGTCTAAAAAATGTTTCGAGAGGCTGTGGGTTAGTAGGCCATTTCTTATGTTCCTAACATGTTCCTCAATGCGTTTCTTAAATTGTCTAGTGGTTCTACCCACGTATTGAAGTCCACATGGACATTCCAGGAGATAAACCACATTAGTCGTGGAACATGTAATGAAATGATTGATTTTATGCCCTTGGCCATTTATTTTAGAATAAAAATCTGTAATGGGGTATTTCTGCGGTGTAATTGATCTGCATCCAATGCAGTTTAGGCAACCATAAAAACCAGGTTTACGAGTCATAAAGTGACTCGGTGCTGTACTAGCTGGTTTTGTCTCCCTAGTGTAATTTGATGTTAGCGATTGCTTAATGCTGGGTGCTCCTCTGAAGACAATTAGTGGTTTTTCGGGTATAATGGGTTTAAGTATATCGTCCTTATAGAGAATGTTCCAATGTTTTTTAATGATCTTCTTGATATGTTTAGATTTGTTATTATAATTAAAAATAATAGGAAGACTATTTTGGAATTTATTAGATACATGTTTCTCTTTATAATTTAGAAGAAGATTTCTATCTGTTTCTGCTATTTCTTTGATGGTATGATCTATATTGATTTGATCATACCCTTTTTCAATAAACTTCTCACGTAATATTTTGGTTTGTTCTTTATATTCCGTTAAGTCTGTACAATTCCGTCTTATTCTGGTACACTGGCCTTTGGGGATTCCTCTGAGCCAGGGGGGATAATGGCAGCTCGATTTTTCTATATAGTTATTGGCATCTACTTTCTTAAAGTGGTTTTTGGTTTTTAGTAGGCCATTTTCCACATATATTTCTAAATCTAGGAAAGTGATATGTTCTTTACTATATACAGTATTAAGGGTAATGTTGTTAGTGTTGTTATTGAGATGTTCAAGAAACTGATTTAAATCACTCTCACTGCCTTTCCATATAAAGATAAGATCATCAATATAACGATAGTATAAAATAAGGTTTGTTTGCCATCCATGTCCATCCCAGATCCCCAAAGGCCAGTGTACCAGAATAAGACGGAATTGTACAGACTTAACGGAATATAAAGAACAAACCAAAATATTACGTGAGAAGTTTATTGAAAAAGGGTATGATCAAATCAATATAGATCATACCATCAAAGAAATAGCAGAAACAGATAGAAATCTTCTTCTAAATTATAAAGAGAAACATGTATCTAATAAATTCCAAAATAGTCTTCCTATTATTTTTAATTATAATAACAAATCTAAACATATCAAGAAGATCATTAAAAAACATTGGAACATTCTCTATAAGGACGATATACTTAAACCCATTATACCCGAAAAACCACTAATTGTCTTCAGAGGAGCACCCAGCATTAAGCAATCGCTAACATCAAATTACACTAGGGAGACAAAACCAGCTAGTACAGCACCGAGTCACTTTATGACTTGTAAACCTGGTTTTTATGGTTGCCTAAACTGCATTGGATGCAGATCAATTACACCGCAGAAATACCCCATTACAGATTTTTATTCTAAAATAAATGGCCAAGGGCATAAAATCAATCATTTCATTACATGTTCCACGACTAATGTGGTTTATCTCCTGGAATGTCCATGTGGACTTCAATACGTGGGTAGAACCACTAGACAATTTAAGAAACGCATTGAGGAACATGTTAGGAACATAAGAAATGGCCTACTAACCCACAGCCTCTCGAAACATTTTTTTAGACCATCATCAAAAGGACCCAAAGGGCCTAAAAATGTGTGCCATAGAAAAAGTTGTAAAACACTGGAGAGGAGGAGACAATATTAAAAATATAGGTCAAAAAGAAATGGATTTTTAATCTCAATACACTTAAACCGCAAGGATTAAATGCGGACTTTGAACTGTATAACTTTATGTAATGTTTTCCTACTTACAGGCAGCTTACTATATGGGATTTGCAATAATTTTTTATATAATGACTGAATTTTTTATATATTTACTATATTTTTTTATATAAAGACTATATTTTTGTCTATTTCTATTTTTCTATTTTTATATATACTATGTAATAAATTTTTGATATTTTACCATTTTTTAGATATTCATATAGCCATTTCCCATCTAGTTGGCTAATATTCACATACGTTTGTGATAGAACACTTGTTTCTATGTGCTTTTCTCCTTTATATTCGAATACACTGCTGTAAGCCGAGGTGATACGAACAATGACTGCTATAAACCGAATTCCGAATGCACCATATCCGAGATACCTTCGGTTTACATTATACGAAGACTGAAACGAAGGATTCGAATTCGACTTTGGTCTATTAATCCGAAAGCTGTAACTCGGCATACACATAGGAGTTTCGTACTGAAGTTAATACGAAAATGGATCCGAGAATGGTGTAAGTCAAACCCTCGCGAGAAGATGACGATCACGGAAGTGATTTTCTCACTTCGGATTAAAAGGACAGTTACTATGCAGGGAGTCCAGACGCCTAGTTGAAGCCATTGTAGGCGAAACGCGTAGCGGCTGGACTCACCTGCTTTTTACCTTAAGGACTTTGCTATTATTTCATTTTAAAGAACACTGCAGAAGCGTTTTTCCTCATACAGACCAAAGTGTGGCGCCCACCTTGCTGATCTCAGGAAACCCTTCATGTAAGCAGATATTTGTTCTTTTTATATTAAAACCTGTTTTATGCCACTCATCTGTTGTTCCACTTCTTCCTTGTCTTTGGAGTTCTAAAGAAAATTGAAGTACCGAATCTTTTTTAAGAATATCGTCTGATGAGCATATTTTATACTTGGAGTCTGTGAGTGCAAAATCCAAAGGGAGATTTTATCTCTCCTGAAGTTACTTTTGTATCACCATTTTCACTCACCTATTGTATATATTAGGTACTACATATATTCCACAGTTTATGTAAAGCGCACTTTTTTTCTGTTTTGTAGTTTTTAAAGATTTAACTATGCATTTTCCTTAGTAGCGGGAGAAGCTCTAAGTTTTAAAAAACAAATGTAGCTTTTCCTTGGGGCTACCAAAAAGTGAGATGAAAGCGTAATATAACCAGCTTAGCTATACAATGTGCAGGGACAAATCTGATCCACCAATAAGTGAATGGCTCCCTTGTACAGCTCACCTCAACTGATTTATAACACATCTTTTAGTGAATAGATCACTTTCACCTACTTTTTTTGTAATGTAAAATGGCAAGTAAGGTCTTCAAAGTGGACCGGAGTTTATATGTGTTTGGAGCCAGGGTCTGCATATGCTTCAGGTAGTGTGGCAAATTTCAAGACAAGTGGTTACTAAGAACTAATAAAGTTAGATGAAGTGTGTGTCTCGAGCCAAACAGTATGGTTCTTTCATCTAATTGTCAAAGTTAAAAAAAAAAAAACAAAGAAAGAAAGGTCATAACATTTTGAGACACCTCGTCTGGTGAAAACTGTATCCTCATCTATGGATGCTCAAACAGCTCTTTTCAGGTCAATTACCTTTCTTCTTTTATATATTTAAATATAAATATAAAAAGGTCAATTACCTATCTGAAGCCCTCTAGTCCAGTCACAAGCACAGAAAACAGGACTAAACTCTTCCAGTGTAACCCAACACATACAATACAAGCCATTACGACTTACTACTAGTTTGATATGGTATGACTAATGTTATGTTTCATGCCTGAGGTTGTGGGTTAACACTGAATCCGGTTGGATGGATAAAGATTGCATCTTTGCACACAGACATTCTAATCTTCAACAGACTACAAACTCAACTTAATATATCATAAGAACTGCTTAATTTGTTTACAAATTATCAGAGGAAAATGACTGATTTGATCCTCTCTGTAAAGAAGCTGGCTTCAGGTGATATGCATTCATTTGAAAGTCGTTTGGATTCTTAGCCACTTTAACACCAGTAACTAATTCACTCAATATGTTTTGTCAAAGGCAGTGTTTATAAAAGGCACACATTTTTATTCCATTTTTTGAACCATTGTAACTCTTAATACTTTAATATACAAATCTGAGGGTGTTATCTTTGGAGTTGTGCAAGATGTTAATGTGTGTGATTCAATGTGACCATTTTAAATATGGTTTGTGTGCTGATGGAAACACAAACATATTTATCATCCACATGTTGAATGGGTCTAGGACACTTCTTCGCCGCATCTTCATCGCTGACAGTTCAGCGTGGCAGTTAGAACGCTGAACTGTCAGCAATGAAGAAAAAAGGCCGCGCTATGTAAGAGCTGACATTTCAGCGCTGAACTGTCAGCTCTTACAAATGTAAAAGTAAAAAGAAAATAACCCCCCTTAATGAATGATTCCCAAACCCCAATACTAAAAATAACCCCAATACTAAAATTAAACCCCGAACCCTAATACTAGCCCTCTAAACCCCAATACTAACCCCCGAACCCTAATACTAAAATTAACCCCCTAAACCCCAATACTAACACCCGAACCCTAATACTAACCCCCTAAACCCCAATACTAAAATTAACCCCCTAAACCCTAATACTAAAATTAACCCCCTAAACCCTAATACTAAAATTAACCCCCTAAACCCTAATTATAACCACCCTTACTAAAATAAACTAAAATACTTACCTTTAGCGATGAAATGTCCCGCGATGAAATCTCCAGCGACGAGCTGTCTTGTGGTGCAGAGTCGGCGGTGAAGCGGCTGCGCGGAAGCAGCCACGATGAAGTGTCCCATCCCGTTGAATAGCCAATCTAGAGCATCCACATTTGAGAACCTTTAGCTTGCTAGTTCATATTGTGTACAATCATTTAAAAAAAATAATAATAATAATGTATAGAGACCTACTACTGGATGTAGCAGTGAACTTCTATTGTGTGTGCTTCCCGAATTTCATATACATATGTGAAGATTTTTTTTTCCTGCGGCATTGAGCAGCGAAATCTAATTTTTATATAAAAAAGTTTTGAGATGTGGTCTGCATTATAATATTCAATAGTTCATTTGAGAGTCTGAAGCACAAATATATATGTATTTCAGTTAAGAAGAGGCCCGTTTCTTCCCAAAGAAATCCACAAGTTACAGTTCTATCAGCTGGGTATGTAATCTGCCCTGAATGTGCACACTATACAGGGCAGACTTTTAAATATAGCCCAGGACAGAGGTGCAGATTAAGATCGAAGTACAAAATCTG
Source organism: Pelodytes ibericus (assembly GCA_036172795.1). Taxonomy (NCBI): domain Eukaryota; kingdom Metazoa; phylum Chordata; class Amphibia; order Anura; family Pelodytidae; genus Pelodytes; species Pelodytes ibericus. Next base: position 75,698,972 of record CM069860.1, on the reverse strand, counting down.
ATCATTGTTGGTGCTTTGAATATGCTTTCCCAGAGTCCTTTGTGGTGGCGATGGCACTGCAGACTGGGGAAATTCTGAGAGGCTTTTCTGGTGTGTGCAGATTTATGCGCAATAATGCAATTACCGGTCACCTTTTCCACACATTCACTTATGTTGTGCATGATACACTGCATTGCTCCACTAGAAAACTGAGTTTCTAAAAACGAATTTATTTTTAATGTAAGAGAAATAGAAACTTATCACAGATTAAAATAATTTTATTTCAAAATTAGATTTTATAAAATACAGCATAAATGTTGACAAAAACAATGTATTGTAAACAATAATAAATTACAACATAGGATTAAAAATACAATATAAATCAGCAAAACCACAATAAAGAAAAAGGAAACAAATTATGAAGTCAGTATATTTTGCTATTAGTCTGATATTTTTGAAGTAAACAATATGACTTCCTCATTATATGTTGCCATATTTGGTATAAAACAACAACAAAGTGTAATATATTAAATAAAAATATAAACTGTATACAGATGGATACTGAAAAGGCCTCACTAATATTAAAGGCTATATTATTTTGCACAGTATATAAAGAAATGGAAAACTGGCCTTGTAACTGTAAAATGCACAGTTTGTAATGAAATAAAAATTGGTATGTTAAAAGGAAACTTTCACAGGCATCCGCCTTCTGACAGGATGTGCATAATCCTTTAATATACTGGGTGGAGCTTTTTGTCTCAATGTTCATTAGGCTTTCTATAGGCCTCATGATGTCACCACAAATACAAAGCTTCCAACCTAATGTGGTCTAGCAGAAAACCGGAAAAGTGATTGTGGAATTCCTCGAGTTAAAATAAAAATTGATTCTTTTTATTTGAGTTGGCTTCTCCAGGACTATTTTTCTATGGTACAGCAAAGCGAAAACATATATATTCTCAGATTTATACAGAAAAATGTACTCAGCCTGCTACACTTCTAACTTCTGCAAAATCAACCAAAAAAAGATAGTACAGGCCAACTGTCACGCGGTTTAACTTCTTCAGTAAATAGGTTTGAAAACACTGCAGTAGAACTGCTTTCTATAGCTGGAGGAGAGATGAGCTAAAGAAAGAGTGGAGAGCAAAACACTCACTACCACCTCATAGCATAAGTTGGTAGAAATTTTCACAAAGGGGATGCACGTATAGCAAATGAAATGCCATTCGTTATTACGTTTCAAACTATCACTTCCAGCTCATAATTTTTCTGTATTGGTTTCCAACACTATGCTGCTATTACAGCGGCAGTGGACACGTCAATACTGTACATTTCGTATATGTAATCAAATTAATTATTGACAGTTTTTTTTTTTTTTACAAAAGAACTTCTATAAAAAAAAATGATTACAACACATATATTGATCAATCAGTGTGCAAGGTATGAGAACGTGTGTGTGGGTATTAGAATGCAATTATTGTAGTTGTTTAAGAGCTAAATATTCATAGAGTACATGAATGTGGTTGTAGTGCATTTTCAGTTAGTTTCCCAGCCTGCTAAGCTTTATCTTTTCCAACAGGATGTATTCTGAATAAACAATCCTCCCACTGCACTTACGAAGAGAAGTAATCAACAAAGCCCAATGCAGTCACATGGACCAACAAAGCCCGGTGGGTGTAAGAGTAAATGTCTTCATAGAAATTGATCTGACTCCCATGAAATCCAATTTTACAGAGCAAGTACAGAGAGAATACAGTACAAACCAATTAATAAATAATTCAAAACTCAATGCTGCAGTCTGAGTGTCCATATGTCGGTTACCATTTACCTACACAAAGTTCTCAGGAAATAACATAGGCTTGAGGCATATACTGGCTCAGTATATTTGTGTATAAATTCTGGAGAGTTTTTGGTGCCCAATACAGCATTTCATTCTTTTTCACACCAAACAGGGTAACTGCACACACACAGCATTTAGTGCATATTCTGGACAGTCTTGGTGGAATGATGATATTTCCAAAAAATTGAGTTTTTATTGCATTTGAATGAAATGATCTGAAATTATTTATATCAAATGAAGTGTACTAGAATTGCAAACTACACTCCAAAATGCAATGCATGTGTTAAAGGAAAAGTCTACTACTTCCTGTACAATGGGAAGATGCAGTGCAAGAAAGTAAAGGATAGCAAAACCTAGCAGATCTTCTGAAGCAGTCTAAATCATTATATATTTGTATAAACTTATGTTAAGGGAAATGGAGAGTGGTGGCCAGGAATTTCTGTGAAGCTGAAGATGTGAGCAAAACTAAAAGTTAACAAAAGAATATATTTAAAAAAGGAAGAGACAGCGCTAGAGTATACCCCAGAGACAACAAGACAAATGATTAAAGGAAATAAAATATTTATGACAGATCATGAAATATGTGAGCATTACGCACACACACCCACTAGCTGAAGAAGTTCCTTACGAAACGCGTCCTGAAGGGTGTTCTATTGTTACTGTGTATGTGCAAGTAGTGTATACATTTTATACCTATTTTCAGTTACCTGCCCAGGTGAACAGCACTTTATTAGCAGTGGGTAAGATTGTATTTACCATTTTAACCTATTGTTTTTCTTTTTTGTATTTTTATGCATATTTATATATTCAGATTTTGTATTTATTCTGTTTCTATGTCTTTGTGACCACTTACTTATATTTGTTTCTAGTGGTACTGGAACCCCATTTGGTCTTTTTACTTATATATTTTTATTTCATGATCTGTAATAAATATTTTATTTCCTTTAATCATTTGTCTTGTTGTCTCTGGGGTATACTCTAGCGCTGTCTCTTCCTTTTTTAACCTTGTGCTTCTTTTTTGCAGTGGTGCAGTCCATTGCAGTTGTAAGACTAGCTGCTACACTTTTTTCCACTATTTGTAAGTGACTTGCCCCCTTCTCCTACGATTTTGAGACATATATTTTTCCCTTTTCATACCAAAAGGTTTTTTTGTGTGGAGTACATACCGGTTAGTTTTTATTTATTTTTCCACACTGTTTATGCTTTATTTGTATTAAGCGCTGTGCACATTCTTTCTTTTTTAAAATAATATATTTGAAGATTAGCTAGTCCAAAACTGGTGCTACCCTTTTCATATGATATTTCCCTCATAATAAAAGGGGTGATTATGTGTATCATTCATTTTGCTAGTGATATATCTTGTGAAATGATGCATGGTACAGTTTCAATAATGCCCATATTTATACATTTTGCATTGTAAATTCACTATTAAGAAATTGTAAAAAAAATAAAATAAAAAAAAAATGTTTTAACCGTAAACTTAAAACTGATGAAAATGCCACGCAAAAATGAACCAATTCATGCTGTAAAGGACTAGACAGTTAAACATGTTTATGCATATTGCATGTAAAAACCTGAGTGGAGTATGAATGTAAAATCACAAACAAACATGACTGAAAAATAAGTGCAAATTACCAGACAAAATTAAACAAAATTTTTGCTATATAAATGACATTTTCCCCTCAGAATCTGAAAAAATGTGTACCTGCCATACTCACTCTCTCTATTATATATCTCTTATTATGCAATATTATGTTATGGGACACATAAGTGGCCACTGCTCATTTATGAAAACGTAAATGCGTGTACTACATATGACACAATATAAAATATAAACATCTAACTTCATATATGTATAGGTAAATATACAATATATTTCATACCCTGTAGAATAACATGCTTACTCAACTTCTTGAACACTAGTGGTCACAATTAGTAATGCATTAAAGTCTTTGCATACAACTTCCTCAGTCATAGATGTTATAGTATTTGTAATGGACAAAATGATTAGACATACTACATATGGCCCACATTTTATAGTGCCATAAAGAATCTGGTATTAAAAAACATTCTCAGTTTGAGATATATCTCTGCAGCCCAATTAATTGACACATTTGTTAATTTACATATAGTCTGAACCTGGAAGTTCAGGTACAGCGTGATCCTGGATAAATGGAAGCGATGCTCACTTTGAGTGTCAGTAACATTTAGCTTGTCAGATGAGGCCACTCTTACTGGACAGGTGGAATCCTGCTGCAGTCTAGTGGAAAGGGAGGCAAAGCATAGCTCATTGCGGAGGACCGTGATGAGCGGCTTACTACTGGATGTTCCATGCCGGGCATTTGAGCCCAGTAATGTAGGACCGGAGTGTCCTATGGACGCCAAGGAGTTAAATGTAGAATATAGAGAATAAAAAAAAAAAAAAAAAGAAGATCTATACATTGTGTTAGTAGAATTGTAGGCAACAGCATGAATTGAGAGAAATAGGTTTTACATGTGTCTCTCATTTATTAAAAATTACCCATGGCTCAATGTGCAAACAATTTATAATTTCCATACAAAACAAGAGACATCACAGACACATTCAAAACATTTTCCATTTAATTCATACATTTGTTTGCATTATTGCAAACACAACCTAGTTCATTTTTTATTCTCTATATTCACATTATAAGTAATGTTTAAGCACTTTCCATGTACATAAGTAAGTCCACTAAAAAGGTCTTGTACCAAAGGGGGGAAAAAAAAGTTAGTTAGTTATTCTCCTACCACTTATCGGCCAGAGAGGTTATAAAAATTGTACGGTGCTAAAATATGTCGTTTACAGCATAATGAACCAACTCATCAATAATGACCAACTCAGATTGTCATCAGAAGCAGGAAGGATGAGAATATAAACCCCAGATGAGATGATTCAGGCTCTAATGTAGGATGAGTGGATCAAGGATGTTTAAACTCCTTGATCCGCTCGTTTAATGAAACAATATGGTGCTTTAAATAATGTAATATGCAATCTGTCTTAATACAGTAAATGAAGAGGAAAAAAATAAGCCGCTCTTATGTAAAACAAACATACATACATGTCGTACAACATCCTCAAGGCAATTTATCTTAACACCTTGCAGCCGGCTAATAGTGTAAATATATGTATTGTAAAAAATAGGAGGTATAACATATAAAGTCAAAACATGCATTAGTGAACTAATGAGTTTTTTTCTAGCCATTAAAAAATACATCCCAAAAAAAAAAAAATAGTATCTATTAAAGGGACACTCACCAAACACAGTTGATACTTTGAAGGTAGCGTATAACACTTAACCAAAATGACCTATATATAATGTTAGCAGAATTACAACCAAATGTATGAATTAGAAGAAACAATGCATTTTAAATGTATCTGTGGTGTCTTCTGCTTAGGATCATGTGGCTTGATATGCAAATTGCTTTTTTAGCTATTGGATACATATCAAGTACCAGGTGAAGTCAGATACCATAGTCACATTTAAAACATTCTTAGAGAATGCATGCATGCAAACACATTGCCTACATACATTTTCAACATTTTTTATTCTTCACAATCATAGCATAAGCAAAGTGTAGGTGACAGTCCTTTTAACAGGCCATCCTATATTGGGATCAAATGATATGGCATGTGTCATGCAGCATACAACACCAAATGCACTAAAGCAAAAATCCAGGTGTAAAAAAAAATGCTCCACATTACATGGCAGATACCGTTGTGCTAACAGTTTTTTTTATTTTGAAGTGGTTCAAACTCTTTGCAATGCAGGCAGACGGCTCCTTTTACACAAGAGAACAAATATAACCCAGTACTGTTTGAAGCAATGTTGGACACTACATGGTCCTCTAACTGCTAAAACAGCTAAAAAAGCATAATGGTCAGAATCAGCGGGTGGTATTTAGAGGCTAAATACAAAAAGGCTGTTTCTGGTGCTGTTGTAATAAACACATTTGAGGGTTGCAAAAATACAGATTAAAACAAAAAAAAAACCTTCACAAAACATACTACTGTTCTATTGCCCTTGTGCTGCTTCCATTCCCGCAGCGCATATCCTCTGGCTAATAGTGATTGCAGTCAGAAGTCACCAAAGTGGATTCAAATAAATTGGGCGAGTTGTTTTCACTTGACTATTTACCACCCGACAGCATGTGCTTTTATATAAAGAAATGTGAGTCCCTTTAATATCATCTTTTGACAATGACAGAAAAAATTAAAGGAAAATCAACACTTGTATGAGCAGGAATTGCACCTCTAGTTTAGCAGAGACTGACCAACAATTTTTGGGCATATTTCTTTTCTGTGCAAGGTCCATTATTAGGCACTATTATCACCATGTGGGCCGGTTGGTACATCTAGAACATCTTTTATACTCCGTTCTACTGACTTTTTCACAAAATGTGTATTCTCTGTCGTATATAACATTCAGTTTTACTGTTCTGTGTTAACCCCTTAAATTGCAGGATACACTTTTTAGAAAGAACTGCTTCATTGTAAAACCTGCCTAATAATCTTTACACGCATTCCTACTGACTATATAGTAGGTAGTCTAGAACACCTACAATGCAATATATATATATATATATATATATATATATATATATATATATATATATATATATATGTAATCATGTAGTCAAAGCACAAAAGATTTATCTTTATATATCACAGTAATGAAAATGATTGCCATTAGCATTTGTAACTTTTGGTAAATAAACATTTACATAAATATATACACACGCACACAATTATTAATTCCCTTCAATACAAGTTAAATATACATTATTATAATGAAAAGCGCCAAAGAGGCATACAATTTCTCATAAAATACAGACAGGAGTAAAATATAGTAGAGTATAAATAACACCAACATTAAGTAGGTTTTTATAATTCATAGAAACTGTTCATTCAAGTTAAAAGTAGTATTTGATAAACCGTATATTCCTATGGAATGCGATATATACAGCACCAGTCCAGTAAACATTTGGCAGAAAGGGGAAAACGATAACAACGAGGAAGAAAACATTTTTTTTGCACATTATAAAAAAATAAATACTATTTGGTTCATTAAAAGAGAAAAAGAAGATATTGAGATTCCACATCTCACACACAATAAAAAAAAATAAAAAAATCAGTGCATTATTAAATAAAGAAATTAAAGAAGAAACGGAAAAACATAACATTTAAAAAAAAAAAATCACATGACAAAAAAAAACAAAACAACTTAATCCAGGATTTTAGTTCTTAGCCTGAGGGAGTTCATGTGTCCTGAAGGGAAAAGGACAACTAAAACAAAAAAAAGATACAACCTTCAACATTTAAATACATATCTTGTACTGTTCCCACAACCGCATTGAGATCACTATTAAAACAAAGCCTGGGGCACTTTGTGATGTCTTAGATTGGTGGGTGGATTAGAACTGACTTGAGGACTGTCATAGCACTGTTATGATAAAACCTGTAACTCCTGGACCCATCTGTGCCCACCATCCATCTGTTTAGACATGATTGGCAAAGTAGTAGGAGACTCGCAGTGGTTGCCTCTGCCTGAAAGGAATGAACCACAGGATCTTCCAGCGAGTGCCAAAAACTTCTGAGAAGGTCTGCTGCCATGGTTTTCGAGCTCTCGATCTACAGAAGACAGCATTATTAGTGAAAGACAGCATTCCCATGGTGCACTTCAGTCAGCGTAGACAATACAGGGTTGGCTGGGGATCTATTAGAAAGCTCAGATGAATTGTGTTTCCTAGCATCGCAAATGCAGTTTTCCTTTCATTGTGACATGCAGCTGCGTTTTAACACCACCTAGCAGGGGCTGAAACTTTATTGTCAATCAAGGGAGGGCAACTTCTGAAGTTGTAGACAATCCTGGGATGACAAGAATACATGTCACTTGCACAGTGGCAAGTCTTTTTTCCCCTGTCTTTGATCCCTGGAAAAACCATTATGTTTTATTGACAAAAAATATATGTAGATTAAAAATAAAACCTTCAAATCCTTAACTTGAACATTAGTTCTTACATTAATAACATACTAATAAAAAAAACTATTGTAAAGTAGCGGAAATCATAACTGTCTGCATGCATACATGTATCTCCCCACACTCCAAGTCACAATTATCTCTGAATAATTGCTGCATATCAAAAGGCATGGCCAGCAACCATTGCACTGTGATGAGCCTTGACTGTTTTTAAGAAACCAGAGTACTGGGCCGATTTGATTTGTGGAAAGGAAAAAAAAAAAAAAAAACAGTTGTATAGTCTGGCAGTCTGATGTATGGTGTGAAAAGCCTTGAAGTTTAAATCACACAGTACTAGCAGTCTGCGCTTACATCAACATTTGCAAATTGGTGGGAAGTAGCTCAAGTTCTGACAGACTGCAGGTAAAACCAGGTGGCCAGGAGAAAATAAACAAAATGAAGACAAGAGGTTTTTATGATTAGGACAAGCCAAAAAAACTCCCTTTGACAAAACTGTCATGGTGGGAAAGCATACCACGAGAGTTATTCAAGAACAACCCAACTGGTATCTACTGAATTAGACTCTAGAGAGTTTTACAAACAGGAGACACCAAAGCATTGCTGTGACAACAACGTGGCAGGCGGGGTATGTTACAATACCCAGTAGGTTATTCACTTATTTACCAAGATTCTAAATGAAATATTTAACCACTTCATAAGTCATATAATATAGATGGACTTCAAACAAGTAAGGCTAGGTCAAAAAATTGGCATTAGTTTGTTACAGCTAAACTGCTAATATTTAGGGCATAGGACAAAGATGATTTGTTCACTTTCTGGGCAGGTTGAAACCAGTTACAGGTCATCTTAAAAGTAAAATGTCAGAAAACGATGTGATATGTTTGTCAACATGAGTAAAAGATTATTTATTTGTCACACTGATAAAACTGGTATTCTCAGTTAGCTATATGTCAATACATACGTTTCTTCACAGCAGTTTGACATTTTTTCAATAGTGGTCGTGTCCTGTTGAAAGAAATGGATATTTAGTTTGCATCATTTCAATATGTAGTAGGGGGGATATAAACCTCATAGTGGCCCAGTTTTCCTGTTACTTTCATAAATACAAGATTTACAATTAAAAAAAAAAATGTAAAAATGCAGTTGGGGGTCAGCAAATATTTAAATTTGCCCCAAATAGTAATAACAGTTTGGCCACTGTGGTTTCATTTTTTACCCCTCAGATAAACATAATGCACAAAACAAGGTTGAAAATATTGCTACTTTTCTGCAGGTGCTCTTTTAAATCATACTCACAAAGTGTTGCCTTAAAGTACTGTGAACATGAATGCTCTGAATGTAGCAGCTTTATAAAACCAATTACCCCTGCTCTCCCTCATAAACTCAAACCATTAAAAAGGGAATAGAAACCACCACACATTTTGCAAACAAAGAGTGCTTCATAGAAACTCACAAGAAGACTGTTACACAGATTATACAGTTTGTGGCAATCCCCATGACAAAACATTTTCAATATTAATGTGGTCATATCAAGAAAGATCCAGATGGAAACCAGAACAGTAAGTCTTGGTGACCAAAACAAGCAACACACATGGTGTTGACTGGGTTGTTTCACCACTGTTTCTGGCATAAACACACAGACAGGAACAATTATTAGTGGTATTGTTCTGAAACCTTTCAGGTTACTTATAATGTTCAAATGTGCAACAGTGTTCTAGAATGGAGGCAATCACAATGGTAAGCAATGGCATGTTCTTGCCAATTACTCCACTTTCCCGGCAAAAATGACATAACTATTAAATATGTAGAACTAAAAAGGTTGGTTGTTAAAGGACTGATACCAGCAATATTAACTCCACCTAAATTTGTGGTGCAGTTAAATTAAAAACATATAAAAAACACATAAAGTTCTCTCTTTCTTTGTAGCTATCGATGTCTGAACCTGTATATGCATGGGTTCAGAATGCATTGCATTTCCAGGTAGAAAAACTACATTTTACATATTACAGTGGGCAGAGGGGGCTATTCACAATTAGTCAGCTGTTTGGGTGGTGCCACGGATCTGAGGTTGGAAAATAAGACAAACTATCTTTATTATGAGGCAAGGTATTACTTTTTCTTTGAGAAAACACAGTATTTAATTTAAAAATCATTATTTGACATCTTGACTGTATTTCCTATTCATTTTGCAACTCATTTAATGTAGCTTTTTATGAAAAACAAGGCTATTTCTATGCAAACCCAAACATTTGAATGGCAGTATATATGTTTGCGGTGTTTCCAATGTCTGGTCAACTCCTATATGTCTTTTGTGTAGCACTTATTGTTACAACAAATGAAATCTCTAGCACACCTGTTAATGCCTCTATGAACAAGATATATAATACCAAAAATATACAGCACTCAGGTATTTTAAACTGCATTATATTAACATGTCATTTTATATGGAGAAAGATTTAAGAATGTTCTTGGTATAGAAATAAAAATGGGAATTACAGATTACATTACATGATATTGTACAATGTATGCTCTCTCTTTTAAAAAAGGAAGCAATTGCCTATTGTACAAATGCACGTCAGTAGCACTATAACCTTTGGATTGCTACCTGTATAGAGAGAAAAGATCACATCAGGCATTGAGCTCAGTGATAGCCAACATATGACACTGCAGTTTTTTTTGACTGTAATAGAAATTGTAGTTAGAAAAGCTTTAGTGACATAAGTGAGGCATGGCAGACTTGCAGCATAAGAGATTTATGACTTATGGCAACAACTCAAAAACTGGAAGCAATGTTGGTCTGTGGGAAAGTTTTGCTGCTCAATCTCAGGAGAAAGTGGAACACCAGCAAAGTTTCTTTACTGCACTCATCACATCAGCCATGGCTTTCCTTACAGTTCCCATAAGTCTCAGCCAGCCATGCGGCTGTCTCAGCATTCTATCCAAAACAGTGATCTTTTTGGCTCCTATTTAGCTCTGATCAGAACGATCTTTATGCTTGCTGGCAAATTGCAAGATAAATAAATATTCTTAAAAAGAGATTCTTCAAACACTAAAGGACATGAACATTAAAAATAGGAGATGTGGGAAAGGACTGCCTTCTTCATAGATGTCAAAAAATCTTCATGCGCAGCATACAACATTACACTGTCATGTAGCTGAAAGATATTGGTTAGTGTCTGCAGCAGTAAAATGCTAACTTAAGGTCAATGAAAGGTCTGGAGAATCACAATAGAACTAAAAGAATAAGATGCACTTGATTGAGATCTGCACTGAGGCATCACAGTCAGTCATTCGTTCAACAAGGATGTATACACTACTTCTCCAGAATCTTCCAGGAAACACACACAGCCTCATGGAGCTTAGCTCAGAACAAACTAAATAAATACAGAAAATGCACTAAAAGATAAGGATGGTGAAGCATGTTAGACACATTTCCCCCTACTCATTAATTTTGGATTAACATGCAGTAAATAGCTGGTCTGTCATACCTGCAGAGAAGAACAGTCTTGCGTCTAGAGATAAAGAGGAAGAAGCCAAACAAGCAATATGAAATATTTCCTGTGAAATGTGTATGTATGTGAAGGAAAAAGTAAAATTTCGGTGCTGCCAATACCTGCTGCCAGGAAGGTCCATTGTCGCGAAGGGGTTAAGCTCACCCGCCATGTATGAACTGCTTTGTGTGCCCACTAGATAGGAGGTGAGACTAGGTTCTCACCCTAATGAGAGTGTGCCTTGACGTGGAGGGTGAGCTTAATTATGCTTTGGCCACTTCATTTAACCAAAACCTCTCATTTATATTATGTTTATTTATTTGCTGCCAACTTTATTAGGGTGAGAAGTGCAGACCGTTTTTGGTTTTTAGTATGCAGGTTTAGGAAGCTGCTTTAAAGGACATGTTACTTACAGAGCAGAAACAATCAATGCAATTCATTAAAATTAGGATACAGATTAGTCTTCTTGAAGGATGTATCCCAATTGAAACATCTGGTAACGTTATGAAGAAAGAGGGACCTTTTTAACTTTTGGAAATGAGATTACCAGATCCTTTCCATAGAAGTGTCTGAGTAAATTCTAATTACTTTATCTGGGTCACAGATAATCTGCTTTCACAGGCTGCGCACAACAACATGCAAGAGGGGATCATTCCTAGAGTCCTGATCAGGTTTCCCATGCAGACAAAGAAGCACAGTTTGTTTTTGCCTTCTACCTCCAGTGGAGTGGATCAGAATTGAGGGAAAGGACGAAGACAGATAAGGAAAATAAGGGACTGAAGAATAACTGCAGAAGTGAGATATGATGTGCTAAAAGCTAGACACACATCCAGAAGTGGTAAAAGTCTGATAGCTTACGGCTACGAAATAATTAAAATGCATCTATACATGAAATTACATTTTTAAACTTGTTTTCAAATGCTGACATCAAAAGGCTATTTTGCCCCTTCATCTTGATCTTCCTTATGCTTTTACTTGTGTGTTCTCTATTTGCACAATTTGCTTAGTGATAAAGACAAAACAAAAACTAAACCTTGGTTAATCACTGAATAATTAGGAAATCCCACTATTTCTAGTAGGTAGAACCTGTGAAATAAGAACAGCTTTAGTGTTCCATCATCGTGAATATACATGAATGTACATTTACAATTCAGTGTGGGTGGTTTAGAGATGCTGCAATACTTTGTTAATTGAAAACCAAAACAGCTAAATCTAAAAATGGAAAGTACAATACATGAAATAACAGAGAATGAGGACTATAAACAAGTAATTCAAAGTTGTTTTGTTACGCACGAAAATTTCAGACTGAATATCACAGATAAGGGTCTTACATCAGTCAACTATTCATTCTTTTTTTTTTTTTTTTTACCAGTTTGTCTAAACTTGTGATGCTGCACATCACTTGCATACTGTGTTTAAACCCTTGTACAGGTCTATAACTATAAGATGTTGGCTACTTTCAAACACAACAAATAACACAACTTGAGGGTGTCTCCAGTAAACTAGAAGTAGATTCATTCATAAACGATCAGCCACAGACAAAAGTAGTTTGCTGCAGCTTGTGGAATAAAAGTCATTTCAATTTTGAAAATGTCACCTTTTATCAAGAAATGTAAGTTTGATCAACACTTCATTTTTCTCCTCCCAAGCACAAACACAAAATGTATTTCTGGCTATATACACAAACTAATGTTTCCCTGCCATAAATCTGTGGTGATATTGATCAACACTTGTATCTAATTGTAATAAACACAGCACACAAGTGTTATGAATGTCACATTTACCTAATTTTTCAATCAGCATTGAGTGACAATATGTCTAAAGCCACTCTTTGTTTCATTAATCAAACTGATTAATATAAATGAGCGCAAGACCAGACTTATGGTCCATTAATTAATCAAGACCTACCCGGTGGGGGGGGGGGGGGATCTATAAATCATTGCACAGCAGGAAAGCTGAATTCACACTATCACACAGAAAAATGTGCGCAGATCTGGAACAGAGTACATAGTAACAGCATGGTGCTCACCGGACACACTTTTTATGTACACATAACAAAAGAAATTCATATACTTTATTTCCAAAAGAAGACAGAACACTGTAAACTGAGACGACATCCGGTATAAAAATCAATTAACAAACAGCTTCATCCAGCGTAGGCCCCAGAGTCGCAATGTGCAGATGCTCAGTAATAACCGGAGATTAATTCTGGGGTAATCAAAATTCAGCACAGTGGAGAAAACTAATTCTGCCGTTTTTGAGTTTAAGCTAAAGAATACATGGAATATATTATAGTAAACCGCATCTTTATTAAAAAAAAAAAAAAAACCCATGGGTGGGAGAAAGGTTAGAGCCTTCACACGCTGTCAATTGCGGAGAGGTATCACAGGGGAATCCAGCTACAGGAGATTCCTTCAAACCCCCTCTATGATCCACATTACATCAGCTGACAGGTCTCGCTGCTACACAATTATGTCATATTAAAGCTTTCAGTCATACTACACCCACAGGAATAACACACACTGAACATGTGCATAACACGTCTGCCACCCGCATTAAAGGGAATATGAACTTAAACATTGATTGTATTGTGAATGTAGAAAATAAAAAAAGGATCTATACATTATTTTAGAAGAATTGCATGCACATGCATAAATTCAGAGAAAAATATGTTTAACTGTATCTATGGTGCCTTGTTTATCACATCACCTGGGGCTTGATATACAAATGAACTACTTTTCAATGGGAATTGTGCTATTTGCATATCAAGAGACAAGGTGATGTCATAAGCAGGAGACACCATAGACCAGGGCTCGACAAACCCTGGGCACCAGGTTGCAATGGGGCAAGAAAATTAGACGAGGCGCCTGGGAAGGGTCATCTCCACATGGCGCTCCTCACCCTGGGATAAGCTAAAAAATATATATAACGATCGAAGAGCGAGGGTACAGACACATCCCGCTCCGCCCCCTCGCACTTTAGTCTTGGAGTGGTGGGTGTCACGTGACATCCTGCCGGACACAAGACTGTCTGTGTGACAGGCATTGACCAGGCTGGAGCAGAATCCCCCCTCCCATGGGATAGAGGTACTTTCCCCTCCCCTTAAAACAATAAATAAATAAATAAAAACTGAGAGCTTGTGTGGCTGACTGTATGTATGTATCTGTCTGTGTGTGCGCGTGTGTATGTGTATAGGTATGTGACTGACTGTGTGCATGTATGTATGTAGCCGACTGTGTGTCTGTTTGTGCATGTATGTGGCTGACTGTATGTGTATGGTTGCGTGAATGTGCCGTTGTGTGGCTCCTAGATTTTTTAGCTGGCTCCTAAATCTAAATGAAATTTGTCAAGCCCTGCCATAGACACTATTAAAACATAAAAATTATGTTTCCTTCTTCGAACAGTAAAGCTAAGGTTGTTGCAGTGGTCAAGTAGTAAGAGAAATAGCTGTTTTTCAAAATTCTGCTTACCGTCAATATGCCCATGACCTGTGTGTAAAATAGACTGGCCATGCCTCCAAACATGAGGATACCCATAAACGTAGACATCCTAAGCAAGGCTAGTTCATGTTTAAACACAAACAAATCCTAAACGTAATAAGAATAAAAAGAACAAATCATTAGCATAATACATGTTGAGAGCTGTAATAAACACTTTTCCACACAATGTATGTATGTATGTATGTATGTATGTGGACTAATATGGTTAAAATGAAATATTAATTTCATTCATTTTCAGTATGAAGTCCTTGCAGTTTTTAAGTCACTTCTAATATGCATTTGCCCTGCAATACTGTATACAGTTGTATTTCACTATTGGATTTAGTTTCTTATTTTGCCTCCAAATATTCTGTGTATTATAAATGTCATGCCAAAAAACAGAACATACAATTTAACCTCTTCTCAGTACTGCTGTGATAACTTGTACTTTCCACCCTGATTGTTTACATATGTAAGTTTTGTTTCTTTTATCTTACTGGACTTTTTTGTTCCACTGCAACTACATTTTGGTCTTACACCAACTAGTAAAACACGCTCAGTTGAAAAACCTCAAAAAAAAAAAAAAAAACAGACCACAGCACTTTGCTTGAGAAATAACTAGTATTTAACATTTAAATAACTAGTATTTAACATTTAGCTCATACAATTTTACAATCAACTTTTCTCCAGTGAGTTTTTCAACGTAAAACCAATTATTATGCAGGTTATATTCAATATACGTCTTTTAAACCATCACTATGATATTGTCAGAAAACGAAAACAGTCTTCGATTTCTAGGAAAAGGGTCCATATTTTGCACTGCATGTTGTTCTCTCCCTTGAATTTGCGTAACAATAGAAGCAGATATAGAACTCAAATGCTATGTGCTCATTGCTCCATTCAGTCTATATGGAATGTTTTAGCTAGATCTCCTATACCGATCACCGAAGAAACAGCAGAGAAAATCACTTCAGTGTAAAATCTCTCCAAAGATCCAGTCAAAATCATATCAAATCATTTGAACCATTACTCAGCTCAGGTAACACAACAGGATGCATATAAAAACTGCATGTGGTTTCCTGAATAAAGAGTGAATTAAAAAGAACTTTGAAAAATAAGATATTGTTTGCCAATCTGAAAACTGATTATACAATGGCGCCCTCTGCTGCTCTCCCTATTCGTAAGTTCTCTACACTGTCACGTCAAGATGGACTTTTTACAGAACATTTCTTATATTTACATGGGAAAGACACAGAGCAGAATGAAGGATTAAGTCAATAAATTAATGTATACTCTATTTTCTATGCTAAATTATATATTCCTGCACAGGAATGTGTAGGTAAGTTAAAAGAACAATTGACATTTTATAGTTATACTACTATAAAATACTATAGTATACTACTTATACTATAATTAAAAAAACAAACATCAACACTTTGGGGTTGAGCTGAATAGCAGGTGAGTTGAGCCGAATTGAACATTTTCTCACCATGTCAGCTATACATTGTGTCGGTACAAACCTGGTGAGTTCACTTAAGGGGGGAAACTAACCAGGTTTGTTCCTGCATAATGTATATCTAAATTGGCGAGGTGAAATGTTTATCTCACCTGCAGCTCACCATTTAGTACACCCCTGAATGTTCAGACAGTTATGTACTTGCCTGCTTTGGAATACACAGGGATAGTACCTTCTTAATCCCTTCTCCCCACCATGTTATAAAAAAACGTAAGAAAATAAAACAAAAAAAATGTTTTAAAAACAGAAGGTAAACTCAAAACATTTACATACCCAGTTGATGCTTTTCATTGGTAAAAAGTAATAGTAGTGACAGAAATCCAGAATCAGAGTATAGCCACTGAGAAGCTGTGTATAGAAGCAAAGCTGTAGAAACAGCCAGTGGTTGTCTTCACCCACACAATTGTTTATCCTGAGAAGAAAATGCATTAAAGAATTAAAACAAGAAAAATGTTCCCACTGTTCCACAGTGCAGGAGCCGGGAAATGATGCAATACATCCACTGTGCCCAGACAGAAATGACAGGTTTGTTAGAAATCTTTATTAAAAACACTGCTAGCAATTTTTATTGAAAACAGTCAATACAACAAATACATTTGTGAGAACGCAAATATTAGCTCTTTTGTTCCACATGGGACTTTGGTTAACAGAAATGTTATGGACATACTTGAAAATCTGGTCTTGTATTCCTTAAAAAAGAAGTCAATAAAAACAGAAGCCACAGCCTGCAGTAGGGACGTAGGTAATAAAAGGTACATAAAGCTTGGTCTCACCATGGGCAGTGATGGTCCATTTTTCTTACACAGTGTCCACAGCGACTGCAATGGTGGGAACGTTTAGGTCTCATCATATTGCATTTACTACATAACTCCCACAATTCTTTCTCTGTGAGGAAAAGCACAAATTAACAAGGTTGTACTTTAAACATTAAAAGGTTTTCTGTTTTAGTGTACACATTTCTCTACCACATATACATTTGTACATAATCACTGGAAAGGATGGTCATTTTAAATGGATTAGTCTGCGTGCTGCTGAACAAAATGGATACCCAAGGTTCTTTCTTAAAATTGTCTTGTTGATGTAGAGACATTCAGAAACAGAGAAATCAGACACCTTGGCGCGGTATGATGGCTCTCTGGAGTATTCACATTTACAGCATGGCTTTCAAATATGGCGCTGCCTTTCTGCTGGTAAGAGTGTCAGAAGCAATCAGTGATCATTTCTGTCACTCTGGAGATGCTGTTAGATTGCCTCTATAAACAGTCAGCAACATCACAGTAAAAATGAGCTTCAAAACTGGGGCACCAGGGAGGGGAGTGTTCCTTTTCCAAACTGACCCACATCCGAGTCGGATTTTGGGTCATTTCGATTTAGTCACTTTTAAAAAGATCTTTCCATCATGTTTCGTTTAGAATAGATAACTGGATACGTAAAGTAAAAACCAAGGAGGATTTGCGAAAAGGGCTGTGGTCTGTCATTGATTAACTCCACCTTATTGGTCTGTAAAACAGTCTCACATATAAGCCCTTGGTATTGACTCTACTGGACTGCCAGGATGTTAATCTAACAGACACTCTCACTTCTGCCCTTGATGAAAGCAGTGTCGTGAGGAGTGTGTGTTATTCTGCTTGCAGCTAGACAGACAGACAGACAGACAGACAGACAATGAAGAAAAGGCACTATCTGGGAGATTGATTTCGAACCTTCTTTATCATCTTCGAAAAAACAAAAACAAAACAAGAAATAAACATAATTTCTCCCTCTTTAATCCAAGTGGATATGATCTCTCCCAAAACTTATGTATTGACATTTTATATTGCAAACAACTTAAATTTGTCAAATATAACCAATGTTAATTACAAAATGTCATCATGTACAACCAATCCAAGCTAAACTCATTACGGGTCTTGGTGATGTTCATCTTAGTACATAGACCTCAAACCAAGCTTGTCAACTCCACTATAAACTTTAAAGCAGTACAATTAGTAATAACAAAAAATTATTAAAATGCATTAATTGTAATTCGGTTCTGTAGAACAGTTGGGCTTAAATTCACAGAAGTTTGTTCAGGAATAACAGTAGTTTAATTAAAATCTTAAAACAAAAAGGCTTAAGCTGGTGTCTTTACTCTTAGAGCATTCTCATGTTATGAACACAATAAAAATAGATTGTTTTCAGAAGGTGGAAACATTTCAGTTGCTATGGAGCTCAGAGTCAGATATTTTTTCTATGTAAACAGTGCTGGAGTCCTTTTTCAGAAAGCACATTGATATTGGGTTCCACACACACCATAATAAAACCATATCAATTTAACCCCTTAAGGACAGAGCCTTTGAAACATTTTTGTCCTTTCTGGACAATGGCTATTTTAACATTTCTGTGCTGTTTGTGTTTAGCAGTAATTTTCTTCTTCGTCATTTGCTGTACCCACACATATTATATATTGTTTTTATGGCGACAAAAAGGGCTTTCTATGGATGCCATATTTTTGATCATATCTTATTATATTATTAAAAAAAAATAATAAAATATGGTAAAAAAAAACAAAACACACAAATTTCTTTGTTTTTATTTGAAACAACTTCTCCTCATCGACAATAGCGAACGAAAAAACATGCTAAATAGATTCTACTATTTCTCCATAGTGGTCGCTTTCTTTACTCAGTTTAGTGCATGACGTGCCAGGCACGTCACCTGTCGGCAAGTCCTCGATTTGCCGTGACGTGCCTGGCACGTCATCTGTCGTTAAGGGGTTAAAAGAATATCTTTGGGATGAGGTTGAGGTTGAGATTCACAATTTAAACATGTAACCTAAAAATCTTCAGGAACAGCGATCCATAAGCTTGACAAAGGCATTGCTGAAAGGTTGGGGGAATCTCACACAGGTAGTCAGCCTTTCTTGTATTTTTGGTATGTACCATCTTCTCCTGGTTGTATTTCATTCGGTGTGTCACATTACACAAAATGGCTTTTGCAAGAAATGAATTTTTCACTTTGTGGATTTATATATTTTTGGTGTGTATTCTTACTATATGAAAAAATAACCCAAACAAATAGGAGTGATCGGTGCGCTGGGTAAACCCCACCAGCAAGAAATATAAAAGGAAATATGGTAATTGCCTGAAAAATGCTGATATTGCAGTGCAGTATAACAAAGATCTTCAGTATCTCACAATGTACATAGGGAGACAGAGAGAAACAAAGATCATAGTGTAATCCAGTTTTTTTAAAACAATAATAGTGCAGTTAGGATAATTGCGCTCACAAACGATGTAGATATAGGTAGCTCATCTGTTTCTGTAAGGGTATCTTCTCTCTTCCTTATAAAGTGCTCACAGGCAACAGAACAAGACGAGGAGATAAATTGTTAAACAGTAAAAAACAAGTATTTAATAAAATAACAATAGCATCTTACATATGACGTAAAAGGCATCAGGTTTCTCTGTAACAATAGGAATCCGATGGAGAGCTGTTGGTATCCAAAGAACAGACAAACAGAAGTCCAAAAAGTTCGTAATAATAGCAGTATTGGTAGGCACACAGCGTTTTACGTCATACTTGTTTTTTACTGTTTAACAATTTATCTCCTCGTCTTGTTCTGTTGCCTGTGAGCACTTTATAAGGAAGAGAGAAGATACCCTTACAGAAACAGATGAGCTACCTATATCTACATCGTTTGTGAGTGCAATTCTCCTTACTGCACTATTATTGTTTCAAAAAACTGGATTACACTATGATCTTTGTTTCTCTCTGTCTCCCTATGTACATTGTGAGATACTGAAGATCTTTGTTATACTGCACTGCAATATCAGCATTTTTCAGGCAATTACCATATTTCCTTTTATATTTCTTGCTGGTGGGGTTTACTCAGCGCACCGATCACTCCTATTCGTTTGGGTAATTTTTCCTTGTATTTTTCACGTGTGTCTACAGAGTAACACATAGATCGGTGCTGCTTTGTTACAGTTTAAGCGCCAGAATCTATTCCCTTTGTCTATATTCTTCCTATATGTGTTCTCGCAGATAGTTTCAATCTACTAAATGCTTTCAGGCTGCCATTGAGCTAAAGTAACAGTGTTTAAATAGTATATAATGTTAAGACATGAATACACAAGTCAGTGTTATCTGTAGACTTTGCATGCTGTCTGAAACTTCGACTATTGAATATCATTTGCATTTGTTTGGTTGGCTGAAAACAAAGACAGTAATATGCTTAGTTAGTAGAATTATGGCCCTCTCTGATATTGAACCCTGCCCTGATAAATCTTTGTCTATTCTTAAGTGGGAATGGGACCTTGGAAGGGTGTATTCCAATGAAGAATGGTTTGGTGCCTGGAGCCTCACAAGGAAATCTGTTCACTCAGTGGGTCTCCAGGAGCTATACTTTAAGGTCTTCCACAGGTGGTATATGGTACCTACAAGATTGAACAAAATTAATACCTCCGCGGCAATAAATTGCTGGAGATGCCAGAGGCATCCGGGTACCATGTTCCACAACTAGGGGCTTGTGAAAATCTGAGAGAACTAAAGGATAGTGTGGAGTTACTGTTGTCTAGGTTGTTTGGTTTCACGGTACCTGTTACACCTCAAATGTTTTATTGCATGTAAACCTTCCAAAATTAAATAAGCCCTGTAGCTCTCCAATTATAAACGTTTCATTAGCTTCTAAAATCCTGATGGCTAGATATTGGCTCAGATCTGACTTACCAGATTGGAGAGAATTGATCACTCAGATACACTATCAATACACTATGGAAAGGTATTTCTATTTAATTGCTGTTCCACAGAAATATGAAAAGATTTTGGATACATGGAAAAACTCGTTGGCCGATCTCAATAGACCATTATAGATATAATACCCCCCTACCAGTTCCGACATCTCTATTTAGTCCCTCTCCACGATCAATACGAAAGGTGGTATGAATATGAGTATCTATGTATGTAAGTGTATATTGATTGGATAGTTCTCTTAAGAGAAGAAGCATAGGGAGATATTAAACTGCACTTTATCCGCATATATTTATTAGACCGTAGGATATTTTGTAAATCTGTCTTTTGATATGTAATCTTTTATATTGACCGCAGCAACCTGAATATCTCTGTATTCCACTCTCAATTGAAGCTACTTGTTTTAATCGTTTATTATTACGTCCCAAATACTATTTGTTACTACTTTTTTGTACAATTTAAAATATAATAAAATATATTAAATACAGAATGCAAGGAGACCATTTTGTCATATTTGGTTGCAAATATGGTTGGTTGTATTTCCCTGTCCTTTTAATCTGTAGATCTTGCGGACGAGAAGTAACAATATGAAAAACTGAGCAACCCAAAAGTTTAATAAAAAGTGATTTTTTTCCCCAACACGTTTACCTATTGTCCAGGATCTTAAAATGTTTTGTAAGTGACACTATTGAACATCTTGCTAGGATTAATGTGTTGGTTCAAAATGGAGACAACTTTCAGGACAAAAATAATAACGTGAAATTCCTACCTGTGAGAGGAATTTTTGGACTATCGTGCAGTTTGCCCGGGTCTGCTGTTGAGGCTCTCAGAAGTGAAACCACACAAAAGAAGGAAGCTGCATAGTAAGCTGAAGAAGCAAACAAAAAAAAAATAAAGCAGGAATACTGTTAAAATCCAGTCAGCGTTATAAGCAGGAGGAACTAGAAAATCAAGTGATGTCGAACACCAAGGGTTCAGCACTGAGAATATAAATATATTAAAAATGTTACCTTATATGATCCACACAAAGAAAGAACATACTGTATAAAAGTATTAATCTAGAGTCAGAATGGGAGTGTTCCAATCAGCTATTAGAGGTAATCATTTGGGATGTGTGGTACTCTGTAGAGCAAGCTGATTGTGTACTCCTGAAGGGATGTCACTGAATGCTATGCTTGCACTTTAGGAAGAAACATTTTTTTTTACATTTTTTTTAAGAACAATGATTATATACTGCTACATTTTAGCAGGCCTTTTTTTTTTTTTTAAACTGCACACATGGAGAGAATGACATGCTTGAAGGGAGTATAATTATTTTTTGCAATCTGTACAAATTCAATATATTTATATTTTCTAATTTACTGAGTTAGGCGTAGATCTGTAATAGTATTTTATGTTGATACTTTCACCTTCTGCATGTGCTTTATTTTGTGCATATATTTTATTAACAAATTTCAGGCTTTTGTAATATGCTCCCAGGGGGTAGTTTTAATGACCTACTTTGTCTGATATGAGACAACACTATGAGGCATATTAACTGCGGCTCCTATTTGACACCATTGCCAATAAAATCATTTACACTTCAAACAGGGATTGTCGTGCAGGGCTCGACAAACCCCAGGCGCCAGGTCGCCATGGCGACCAGGAATTCAGACCTGGCGCCTGGGGGCCGTCAGCCTCATGGTCCCCTTGCTGCTGCCATCTTTTTTTTTTTATTATTATTTTTTCGGAGCGCGAGGAGGTAAAGTCTGTGCCATCCGAACAGACTGCAAGCTCTGCCCCCTAGCGCAACGCGTGTCTGAGTGCCGGGTGTCGTCACGTGACATCCTGGCACTCAGCAGGCAGATCGGCTGCAACACGAATGTCCCCCTCCCCTGCAGTGAGGTAAAGCAGCAGGGAGGGGGGACACGTTAAGAAGAAAACAAGAAAAGACTGTGTGAGGTGTGTGTGTGTGTGTTTGTATATATGTGTATATATGTGTAGCGGAACCCCTTTTTGGCTGTCTCATTCCCTTTATTGGTTGTTGGCCCTGCAGAGATTTTCCTATGCCTGGAGTACACAAAACTCTAAGTAACAGTGTATGGCCCTTTAAAAATGCCCAAAAAGCTAACTTTTGAACTTCTGGGTGGAATTGTTTGATTTTTTGTTATGTTCATATTTAAAGTATGCTGATTCTGAAAATTTATGTTTTATGTGAATGTGATGCATATTTTGAAAGTAATTAATATTGTATAAAACCTGTATATTTTAGCTTTAGATAATTGAGCTGATACAAAGGTTAACTCAATTATATCCCAATCAGAGGAATGTACTGTAATTACTAGGATCCAAGTCTTTGTCCTATTCACTGTGCTTTCCTCAAGTTAAGATTGGATCCTATCTTTTAATCCCTGTAATTATTGTCACTTTTCCCATTGTCTTATGTAAGTCATTTAGTTTCCTGTGTGTATCTGAGCTCGACACCTTTGTATCCTGAAAGGTGTGAGGCAGGATTTCCCTTTGTATGTCCTTAGGTTAAACTTTAATCCTGTTATAGTTCCTTTGTCTAATCTGGTTTGTCAAGATGTTCAACTGTATATATTCTGTGTTTCTAAATCAATAAAGAGTTCTGGTCAGTTCTACTCCTGATACTGTGTGTCGTCCAGTGATTGGGGAAAGTGATGGGATATTATTGGACTGCAATGCTGATTGTGCTGGATATTCCCTTGGATTTATTACTTGGTGGAGTTTAGCTGTGAGAAATCGGCTCTCCGCTACAATATGTGTATATGTAAAGTAGGTGTGTGAGGTGTTTACATATACCCATATATACAAAGTAGGTGTGTGTGAGGTGTTTGTATATATGGATTTATGTAAAGTAGGTGTGTGTGAGGTGTTTGTATATATGTGTATATCAGGGCTTGACAAATCTAATTAGATTTTAGGAGCCAGCCAAAAAATTTAGGAGCCAGACAATCACGCAAGCATACACGCAATTCATAAACACACACGGCTTCTTCACATATATACACACACACACCTACTTTACATATACACATATATCCAAACACCTCACACACACCTACTTTACATATACACATATACACAAACACATCACACACCTACTTTACATATACACATATATCCAAACACCTCACACACACCTACTTTACATATACCCATTTATACAAACACCTCACACACCTACTTTACATATACCCATTTATACAAACACCTCACACACCTACTTTACATATACACATATACACAAACACATCACACACCTACTTTACATATACACATATATACAAACACCTCACACACACCTACTTTACATATACACATATATACAAACACCTCACACACACCTACTTTACATATACCCATATATACAAACACCTCACACACAGCTACTTTACATATTCACATATATACAAACACCTCTCACACACACCTACTTTACATATACACATATATACAAACACCACACACACACCTACTTTACATATACACATATATACAAACACCTCACACACACCTACTTTACACATACACATATATACAAACACCTCACACACACACCTACTTTACATATACACATATATACAAACACCTCACACATACCTACTTTACATATACACATATATACAAACACCTCACACACACCTACTTTACATATTCACATATATACAAACACCTCACACACACCTACTTTACATATTCACATATATACAAACACCTCTCACACACACCTACTTTACATATACACATATATACAAACACCACACACACACCTACTTTACATATACACATATATACAAACACCTCACACACACCTACTTTACACATACACATATATACAAACACCTCACACACACACCTACTTTACATATTCACATATATACAAACACCTCTCACACACACCTACTTTACATATACACATATATACAAACACCACACACACACCTACTTTACATATACACATATATACAAACACCTCACACACACCTACTTTACACATACACATATATACAAACACCTCACACACACACCTACTTTACATATTCACATATATACAAACACCTCTCACACACACCTACTTTACATATACACATATATACAAACACCTCACACACACACCTACTTTACATATACACATATATACAAACACACACCCACCTCACACAGTCTTTTCTTGATGTGTCCCCCCTCCCTGCTGCTTTACCTCATTGCAGGGGAGGGGGACGTCCGTGCTGCAGCATGTCCTCACTCATAGGCCTGCTGAGTGCCCGGATGTCACGTGTCGACATCCGGCACTCAGACACGCGTTGCGCGAGGGGGCGGAGCTTGCAGTCTGTGCTATACGCACAGACTTTACCCCCTCGCGCTCCGAAAAAAGAAAAAAACATCGGATGGCAGCGGCAAGGGGACAGGGAGGGTAACTTCACCCAGGCGCCAGGTCTCATTTCCTGGTCGCCATGGCGACCTGGCGCCTGGGGTTTGTCGAGCCCTGGTGTATATGTAGAGTAGGTGTGTGTGTTTATCAATTGCGTGTATGCTTGCGCGATTGTCTGGCTCCTAAATTTTTTTGCTGGCTCCTAAAATCTAATTAAATTTGTCAAGCCCTCTTGTAGTGAAAAGGGTTATTTACTACACAAGAAATAATTTTTTCACCTGGGGTAATAAAACCGGGAGGCTATTAATGTCACTTACTAATTCTAAAAAGGAAACCAAACATAATATTCCGATGATACGGCAAACTGGGGTCAGGTATCTACCAACCTAAAAGACATTAATGCTACATTCCATTCTTATTTCAGTCAATTATATACTTCTCAGCCAGATAATTTTGCTGAACGGGTACAATTACTACAACAGGCTAAACTATCAAGAATTAGTAATAGTCACCGAGAGCTCCTAAATGCACCTATTAGGGAAAAAGAAGTAGAACAAACGATAACCCAGCTACACAATGGTAAGGCACCCGGCCGGATGGCTTTACCACAGAATACCAGAAGATACTGAAAATACACAACGTCTTATCTTACTACCTTATACAACTCTATTTTGCAAGACAACATACCAGTCAAAACGTTAAATGAAGCTAGAACAATATTGATTCAAAAGCCAGATAAGGACCCCCTAGACACCAACTCATACAGACCAATCACGTTGATATCAAAATACTCACGAAAATCATTGCGAATCGTCTACAAATATTCCTACCACAAATACTACATAGCTCACAATTGGGGCTTTTAAAGGGGAGGCAGGCAGTAACAGGATTCCTTTCTGAGAGGAAAGAGTACCAGAAAACACTCTATTAGCAATATATATATAATTTCACCAGACACATTATCGATTACCAAACAGAAGAGGGAGGTCTAGCGGGATGGTCCTCATATATTCCAAATCTGGATTTCACAGAACTGGCAAACCACACACTAAAAACTTTTAAACTTACCCCATATTCGACATATCAAGAAATGCATCTAAAAGGTCTTACATGGGGCCTACTACTCACCCAAAAGACTCTTTACAATGGGGGTTAGGGAGACTACGGCCTGCCCTAAATGTGGTCAGATAGACGCCTATTTGTTTCATTGCTTTTAGGCTTGCACAGTAATTCAAGATTTTTGGGATCAGGTAATTACCTACGTGGAAAACACTTTTCGGTTAAAAATCTCACTAGCACCTCTAACTACTATCTTTGGCATACAAACAGGACAACAATCAAGGAACACCAGACTATTATTATTAATTACCGCTGCGACCCGAAAGACAATATTGCACTTTTGGATAGTACCTGACCCACCACCGATAACCCTGTTCAAATCAAAAATACACCATGTGTTTTACATGGAATGGTTGAATGCGACATTAAATAAAGAAACACATACCAACAAATTCTTCCAGTCCTGGAACACATATCACACAACTGGATCACGCAATTCAAACTAAGATACGCAATACCTTCATATATACCACATGGTATTCACAGCAACTATTACAGTGCACCAATCCCATACCGGATATACAGTAACCAGACGACGGGTGGACAGAGGGCGACAAGGGGGACTCTGGACGGTAATCTGGGGAAGGATATTCTGAGGGAAAATGAAACAAGAAGGGGGGGAACGGGGATTAGAACTGGCGGGATCCTCTGTTATGTGGCTATGTGGTGACCATCCACAACTCAGTTTGCATAAAGAATGCTAAGGGCTACCTGTATATATCTGTTGGTTCAGTTAACTTCTAGGTAAATCAGTTCTATAGTTCGTCAATAGGAACGGGACAGCCTCAAATAGAAAGTCGAAAAATGTTTTCTTTTACAACATACTCTATATTCTTGATCAAGCAAAGAAACATGTCCCAATGTAATCCATATATTTGAACTACTGTATATATGTTGAGTAAGAAATATGTATAATGTGCCATATCCTAATGCTGCAACCTGTGGAAAAAAAATAAAAAAAAACAAGCATTGCACAATAAAAATTGTCAATATAAAAAAAAAAAAATAACCAACGCATACCCTGGTCCATATTAAACTCATGGGAACTCAGGTCAAACAGCCCTGACCGTCACCCACCAAACACTGTGCAGGAAACTGGGAAAATGCTCACAGCACCTGTATTATATACATGGAGGGGAAGGGCTTTTTTGACCTGGGAGCCATGCAAATGGCTTTTAGCAAGTAGCCCTGCCCCCCTCATATAATAAAATAATTTACCCCCCTGAGGTCTGGAGGCTGAGCAAGCGTCTCCGGTCCCCATATAACAAATATCCCCCTCTAGGTCTATCCAAATGCTCCCAGGCCCCATATAATAAAAATATTTCCCCTTCTGGAGTATACACCAAAATGCCCCACCCCATCCAATAAAAAAAATGGATTTCCCCCTCCTTGGGCTGAAGACGAGGACGGTGTGGGATATTCTCAGAAAGGTATAATTTTTTCAGGTATCTGTTGATTTGTCAACCCCTACCTGGGCAAGGTAGTGGTAGGGAGGGATTTATTTTTCAATTGATGGACCTAAGTGTTGGGTTAATATTTTTATTAATCTGTGGATATAGGCTACTATTTTGGTGAACTAAACACCAGAGAAAAAAAATGGCCACAATGGCCTATTCTTCAGTGCATCCCGAGTGATCCGAAACTTGGAGCTTCAATTTTCTCAAAGAGAAAATAAAATAAATAAAATCGACCCTTATATGTTTAGTACACACCAGATAAACAAGTGCATGCTTAATGAGCTTTGATGACACATTTGAAGAGAATATTATTACACAAAATAGTATAAGTGTGTGACTGTATTTCATTCCAGATGGTTAAGGTAGGAGGTTGAACCTTAAGTTACAAAACACTGACTTATGCCACTTACTCCATATGGCAGCTGATGAAATGTGTCCTTCCTCAAAGCGGGGGAAGAGAATGAGCTTTGGAACAAACAACGTGTTGTACAGCCAGATGAAGAAGATGACTCCCACACAGCACCATCCCTGAGGGTCAACAACAAAGTGTATAGGCAAGCCCATTGTTCATAATCTGCTGCCAAGTCTATAAGTGACAATGGGGTGTGTAGGCACAGATCTGTAGATACAAAAAAACAACAAAAATAGGATACATGATTCAATTTTGTTCATTTACAAGGAAACCAAAGCAAAGTATGTAATAACTCAATTAAAATGGCATGATGCTATCTATACACTATTTTGATGTAAACATTCATCAGTTCATGACGTTTAGTAAAAACGTTCCTTGGTGCAGCAGTTTTTATTTCATTAATTAAAGAGGAGCAATCAACACAAGGTGAATAGCGGCTGTAAACCTAGACTTTGAACATAGAAGGGCATGCAGTTAGATGGGCATATATACAGCAGTTTAAATGTAGAATCATATGGAACACCATAATAAAAAATAAAGCCTTTACACCTTAAGGTCCAAACCTTTAGGTGATCATGAATTGTCTAATGCCAATAAAGGCATTCGTTATTCAATAACCCTTTGGATGGTGGTACGTTAAACAATTAAACTGTGTGAAATGTTCTCTTCAGAATCAAATCCCTCAAGGCAACAATCTTTTGTGAGTATTCTTTTCTATATTTCTATAGGACTGATTATTTTACAGAATTAAAAGGGACCTAATCACATAAATGTTATTTGTATTGAGAATATAGATAATAAAACATGTCAAAATGATTTATACATTAACAATATATTTAGATATAGATATAGATATATAGATATATCAGGGCTTGACAAAGTTCAATTAGTTTTAGGAGCCAGCAAAAAAAAAAAAATCTAGGAGCCAGACAACAGCACATATACACAATCACACAGACAGTCATGAACACACATGCACTCAAATATACAGAGACAGCTACTGACATAGACAGACAGAAAGCTACTGGCATAGACAGACAGAAAGCTACTGACATAGACAGACAGAAAGCTACTGACATAGACAGACAGAAAGCTACTGACATAGACAGAAAGCTACTGACATAGACAGAAAGCTACTGACATAGACAGAAAGCTACTGACATAGACAGAAAGCTACTGACATAGACAGAAAGCTACTGACATAGACAGAAAGCTACTGACATAGACAGAAAGCTACTGATATAGACAGAAAGCTACTGATATAGACAGAAAGCTAGTGACATAGACAGAAAGCTACTGACAGACAGACAGACAGCTACTGACATAGACAGACAGACAGCTACTGACATAGACAGAGACACTAACAGAGTTAGAGAGACACTCAAATATACAGCTAATCACAAGCCAGCCGTTAATTTACAGGGGGGGGGGGGGGGGGGGGAGTGCATCAATCCATGTGCCCCAGCCCCCAAGTTACCTCATGGCAGGGGAGGGGGGGGGGTTACGTCCATTGCAGCCTGGGGTGCTAGCCAGAGGTCACCTTCGGGTGCCGCTTTGTCACGTGACATTCTTTTTTTTTTTTTTTTCTAATTATTTAAGAGGAGTGCAGCTCAATGGGCCGGTCTGTGCAGCTGCAGACTTACAGCTCCGCCCCCTCGCACTTCACTCTTTAGTATATGAACGTCTGATTCAAACCTTAAAGAGCGATAAGCAACGGGGCAGAGCTGACAGTCTGCAGCGGCACAGACCAGCCCATCGCACTGCGCTCCTCTTAAATAAAAATAAAAAAGTGTATGTCCCAGCAGAGAGGGGCGCATGGTAATGCCAATACCCGGGCACAAGGTCTCATTTCCTGGTCGCCATGGCGACCTGGCGTCTGACGAGCACTGAGTGATTATATATATTTTATTTGTACTGAGCATAGAGCGAAACTACATACTATGTTAGACAAACAAGGACAGACTATAAGCTTCCAAGCAAGGCTATCTACCATCTGTATCAGCCGAGAGGGAGTAGGGGACAAGAGAGACACATAAGATGAGAGAAAAGGTCAAAGGAGAAGGTGGTGAGTAGTAACAGTATTTGGGAACAGTTGGAACTAGGTGCGTTTGGCCGTAAGGGATGGTATGCTAGAAACATTGAATGTGTCAGCAGATCATTTGGCCCATCTAGTCTGTTCAATTTTTGGAATACTTTCCATTAGTCCCGGGCCTTATGTCTATTCCAGGCATGCATAAACTCCTTCACTGTGTTAATCTCTAACACTACTGCTGGAAGGCTATTCTATGCAAGCACTACCTTTTTAGTAAAACGTGACCAGTGCGCTTCAACCAACACTACACACACTTATATTTACCCTTAGAACAAGTATGTATCTTGCAGTGTTGTACAAAGGGAATATGAAAAATAAAAGAATAAAACACACAATAGTGTAATATATCAAAGAAAAAGTGAAATAAAGTGAATGAATTGTGCCAAGTGGCCACTCACATTCGTCTGAGCAACTACTTGCCCAGGGATATCAGCACAAGTAGTTGCTCAGACGAATGTGAGTGGCCACTTGGCACAATTCATTCACTTTATTTCACTTTTTCTTTGATATATTACACTATTGTGTGTTTTATTCTTTTATTTTTCATATTCCCTTTGTACAACACTGCAAGATACATACTTGTTCTAAGGGTAAATATAAGTGTGTGTAGTGTTGGTTGAAGCGCACTGGTCACGTTTTTCTTTGTATTGTATTTATTTTGCTAGAAGTGAGACACTAGCGGTGCCCGAGTGCTGCATACCCGTTTACATACAGGCGCAGCAGTCTACACTTTGTGTTTTGTATTTACCTTTTTAGTAAAGTAATACTTTTTTATATTACTTTTAAAGCTTTGACCTTTCATTTAAAATTATGCCCTCTGGGTTTTTTTCTTATATTAAATATACTCTCTTACATTAGCACCTCTAACTACTATCTTTGGCATTCAAACAGGACAACAATCAAGGAATACTAGACTATTATTCTTAATTACCGCTGTGGCCCGAAAGACAATATAACACTTTTGGATAGTACCTGACCCACCACCGATAACCTTGTTCAAATCAAAAATACACCATGTTTTCTACATGGAATGGTTGAATGCGACACTAAATAAAGAAACACATACCAAAAAATTCTTCCAGTCCTGGAAAACATATATCACACAACTGGATCACGCAATTCAAACTAAGTTACGTAATACCTTCATATACACCACATGGTATTCGCAGCAACTATTACAGGGCACCAACCCCATACCGGATATACAGTAACCAGATGACGGATGGACAGAGGGCGACAAGGGGGACTCTGGACAGTAATCTGGGGAGGGATAATCTGGGGGGAAATGAAACAAGAGGGGGAAACGGGGATTAGCATTAACGGGATCCTTGGTTAAGTGGCTATATGGTGACCATCCACAACTCAGTTCGCATAAAGTATGCTGAGGGCTATCGGTATATGTCTGTTGGTTCAGTTAACTACTAGGTAACTCAGTTCTATAGTCAGTTAATAGGAACGGGACAGCCTTGAATAGAAAGTCAGAAAAATGTTTTCTTTTACAACATACCCTATATTCTTGATCAAGCAAAGAGACATGTCCCTATGTAACCCAAATATTTGAACCACTGTATATATGTTGAATAAGAAAGAAATATGTATAATGTGCCATACTCTAATGTTGTAACCTGTGAAAGGAAAAAAAAAACAAGCATCGCACAATAAAAAATTGTCAATAAAAAAAAAAATATACTCTCTTAAATATACTCTCACCCTTTACATTGTTGATTCCCTATGCATTTAAAGGTTTCTATTATATCCCCTCTGTTTCATCTTTCTTCCAAGCTATTCATATTAAAATCATGTTAATCTTTCCTAGTAAGTTTTATCCTGCAATTAACCAGTTTAGTAGGCCTTCTCTGAACTCTCTCCAAAGTATCAGTATCCTTTTGGAGATACGGTCTCCAGTACTGCGTACAATACTCCAAGTGAGGTCTCACCAGTGCTCTGTACAATGGCATGAGCACTTCCCTCATTCTACTGCTAATACATCTCCCCATACAAGCAGGCATTCTGCTAGCATTTCCTGCTACTACTTTGTCTACATAACTTCAAGTCCTCTGAAATAATTACCCCTAAATCCCTTTCCTTATATTAGGGCTGTAAGTGCTGCATTGTACGTTAAATTGAGAGTGCAGGGTGTCACATGACATGGGTTAAAGCAGAAGGGAGAAGGTCCCTTTTTTCCTTTAAAAAAAAAACATTGGCTTGTGGCGGTCTGGGTATGTGAGTAACTGTGTAGCATTTTCAATGAAAATGGTGAAGTCTGGTACAGAGAGTATCATCAGCAATTACCATTTGAGAGAGATTTTGTTTTGAAATGGCATACACATGGTCTTGTGCTGTAAGAGTGGAGCAGGGCAGAGTAGTAATGTGCTAAATGTTCAGAAGAGATGTTTGGTGATTTGATGAGAGGGTTGATATCAGGGTTGAGAAGAAGTGTTTCTTTGACTGAAGAGCAGAGTTGTAGCAGCACAACATGAATTTATAACAAAGAAAATCCTCCTTTGAGTGTGATTTCCTAAAATGCTGCTCTGTTGTACAGGAACATTCTTGGAAGTAGTGAATTTTCTTTGTGTGCCATGGTTCTCCATTGTGTCTGCAAGCTTATCTGAAAGCGGCAGGGGTAAGCATGCTACAGTAAGAAGTTTCTGCTTCCTCTGGACCGGAGATGGATGGAGGGGAGAGCGGTTGCTAGTGTAGCTGTAAGTAGTGGGAGAGATGTTAGAGATAGTACATGACAGTGAAAACTAAGATTAAATTACCTTTAGTGTGGGTTAGAGAACTGGTCCATTGGGAAAGACCAAAAGAAAAACGTAAGTAAGGTTTTAATGTAGATAAAGCGTTGGTTAGGTCACCAGGACAATTTAATTCTCCCAGAAAGACAGGGTAGGTTAGAGGAAAGGAAGAAGGGGGTCCATGGGGTCAGTAAACCACTGCAACACAGAGGGATAGAGGGGAGAAAAGCTGAATAGTGTGGACATCACACTATTCAGTGATGAGAATGAGAGGGATGGGGATAAGAGTCGGAAGATGCCAACACTACCAGCCTTTTTGTCCCCAGGTCTTTGGGGTATGGCTGAAGAGTAGGCCACTAAATGAGATTGCAGCATGACAGACTGTGGCAGATGGGGAGAGTAAGGTTTCTGTGTACGCAGGGAGGTTAAAGGCATGAGAAATGAATACATTGTGCTAACAGAGTGCAACAAAATGCATAACTGAAGAGAAAAATCTTTTTACATGTGTCTGCCACAAGGTAAGGTCATAAACAGGAGACATGATGGGCATCAGAGACATTGAAAAATAAAAAAAAATCATCTTCACTAAATGGCATGCACATTCTAAAATTCCAATTTTTATTCACTACTTTCACCTTATAAAATATTTAGGTGACAAAGTCCCTTTATTTGTGTACTGAACTTCTTATCTAAAACATTATATAACACCAACCGAATGGATAACAGTAAGACACAACCCATCATGCAGAACTAGACCATTAACTTTTTTTTTTTTTTTCTTGACACTCAGATTTGGCGTTAGTTTGAAGGATTGCCTGTATATTGCATCATTGTGTAACTTATTTATCTATAGGATTGTGATAACTAGCCCTTTGAAAGTTAAGGAGTAAACATTTATTCTTTCAATGCATTAAAAGTTTTGTAAATATCTAACTAAAGCTTTCATATTTGTTTTTAACTTTACTTCTTTTAAAAATACACCTTTCCATTTGTGAACATTGCAATGAAATCTGTGCTCAAAAGTAAATTTGGGTTCAGATCAGCAGCAAAATACTACAGGAACAGTCATTTTTCTGTTTTAAACTGGATCTATACCAGTGAAGACTACTGGTGTATTTTTTTTACATTGTACATTCAATGTGCTTTTGGTTGCTCCCCTAGTAGAGATCAGTGATATCTAGTAAACAAAAAACATGACCGAGAAGGTAGACAAAAAAATAAAAGAAGGGAGAATGTCTGCAAAACCTTAAGATTTATCTATATAGTGCCAACCATTTTTGTAGCACTTTGGTACAGAGCAAAACAAAGGAAGCTACAGACAAATGGATTCACACTAAAAACTATGGACGTAGAGCACCATTGCTTGCAAGTTTACAATTTAGTGCAGTGATTGGTAACCTATGGCACTGGCGCCACCTCTGGCATTCAGGAGCCTGGCACTTAGCATCTGACTACATTGTCACCATCATCATCTATGGGGGGGATGTGGTTGATTGAGAGGTCAAGTCACATCATGCGATGTGGGGAGAACACGGCAAATGGTTATTTTACACATTAAAGAATGTGGGAAGAGAATTAATGAGTTCCAAAACATTTTTTTAAAATGGCGTAATCCACAGGGTATTTTAGAGACACAGAGACATGATCATGAAGTCCAAAGTACATGATTTCTCGGTGCATACCTCAGGAATCTGAATTTAACAGTCAGTCCAATTGTTGGGAAATGATGGGGCTGGATGTTGTGGCTGTGTGCCAATTTATTGGTTGTTTAACATTAATACCTTTTGTAAAAAAGGTCACACCAAGGAAAAGGTTTGAAAAGTTTGTTCTGAGCAGCTATTCCTCTGAATCTCACTTTCTGAATTACTACAGTTGTCTTGCCATCAGCCTGAACAGATCACACCTTAATTCCATCTACTCTCTGCCTACAATCATACAGCATACATAGTCTTGATTAAGACTAATAAAATTCCTAAAATATTACTTTGAATCTTCTCTTCTACTCCAGTGCAAATTGGGCAACTCCTCTGCGGCTCTGGATTCCTCCTATTCCATTCACTACATTCTTTATAACAATTCTGAACCTCCTTGGCACTTACATTCACAAATACTGTCCTTCCACCCGTCTTACAAGACATATAGAGCATGTCAGCAGTTGATTTATATACCGACATATCACTAGGAGTAAGTTGCTACACTAAATGGTTTGCTTTCTGAACAAAGACAATGGGATAGGTAGTTGAAAAATAAATGTAAAAAATAATAAATAAATGGAGAAATGGCATATATATATTTTTTTTATTATTATTTTAAAATATACATTTATATAAATACATTTGTGAACTTTGTGCCTCTCTAATTACAAGTTTAGATTGTTATACTCTGGATTCCAAACCAGTTAATGCAGGGCTTGACAAATTGATCTGAGTTTTAGGAGCCAGCTAAAAAATCTAGGAGCCAGACAACGGCACATAAACACAAACACACGCAGTAACACACAGACACATAGTCTGTCACATATACATACAGAATAAAGGATCCTTTATTCTGATTTGGAGGACTAGGGTGAAAGTCCTCTCCGTGCACCCTCCACTTCTGAAGGCGAAACCTGTTACACCTTGTTTTTCTACATATACATACAAACCACCCCCCCCACACACACATCCAGTCACACATACATACACACACACACATCCAGTCAGACACATATATACACACAAACGCATCCAGTCAGACACATACATACACACAAACGCATCCAGTCAGACACATATATACACACAAACGCATCCAGGCACACACATATATACACACACACACAAACACATCCAGGCACACACATACATATACACACACAAACACATCCAGGCACACACATACATATACACACACAAACACATCCAGGCACACACATACATATACACACACAAACACATCCAGGCACACACATACATATACACACACAAACACATCCAGGCACACACATACATATACACACACAAACACATCCAGGCACACACATACATATACACACACAAACACATCCAGGCACACACATACATATACACACACAAACACATCCAGGCACACACATACATATACACACACAAACACATCCAGGCACACACATACATATACACACACAAACACATCCAGGCACACACATACATATACACACACAAACACATCCAGGCACACACACAAACACATCCAGGCACACACATCCAGGCACACACACAAACACATCCAGGCACACACATACATATACACACACAAACACATCCAGGCACACACATACATATACACACACAAACACATCCAGGCACACACATACATATACACACACACAAACACATCCAGGCACACACATACATATACACACACACAAACACATCCAGGCACACACATACATATACACACACACAAACACATCCAGGCACACACATACATATACACACACACAAACACATCCAGGCACACACAAACACATCCAGGCACACACATACATATACACACACACAAACACATCCAGGCACACACATACATATACACACACACAAACACATCCAGGCACACACATACATATACACACACAAACACATCCAGGCACACACATACATATACACACACAAACACATCCAGGCACACACATCTATACACACACACACACAAACACATCCAGGCACACACATACATATACACACACAAACACATCCAGGCACACACATACATATACACACACAAACACATCCAGGCACACACATCTATACACACACACACAAACACATCCAGGCACACACATCTATACACACACACACACAAACACATCCAGGCACACACAAACACATCCAGGCACACACAAACACATCCAGGCACACACAAACACATCCAGGCACACACATCTATACACACACATCTATACACACACAAACACATCCAGGCACACACATCTATACACACACAAACACATCCAGGCACACACATCTATACACACACACAAACACATCCAGGCACACACATCTATACACACACACAAACACATCTATACACACACACAAACACATCTATACACACACACAAACACATCTATACACACACACAAACACATCTATACACACACACAAACACATCTATACACACACACAAACACATCTATACACACACACAAACATCTATACACACACACAAACACATCTATACACACACACAAACACATCTATACACACAAACACATCCAGGCACACACATCTATACACACACAAACACATCCAGGCACACACATATATACACACAAACACATCCAGGCACACACAAACACATCCACGCACACACATATATACACACAAACACATCCACGCAGCCATAAACAAGACAGCAGGGTTTTTTTTTTTTTAAAGAAAAAAAAAAAAAGTTCACCTATCAGTGTCCCCCCTCCCTGCGATTACACCTCAATGCAGGGGGTAGGGGGGGCGGTATCCGTTGCAGCCTGGTGGCACAGAGCAGCTTCCATGCTATGCTCCCCAGTGATCAGCGCTACAACGCGGTGCGCGAGGGGGCGGAGCAGGAAGTGTGTGCAGCCGGTGCACTCACTCTGCTCTCTCGCGCACCGCTGAAGGAATAAAGAAAAAAAAAAACCCGAACCCATTGCCGAGGGCGCATCGCGG
The DNA here is from genome assembly GCA_036172795.1 of Pelodytes ibericus. Taxonomy (NCBI): domain Eukaryota; kingdom Metazoa; phylum Chordata; class Amphibia; order Anura; family Pelodytidae; genus Pelodytes; species Pelodytes ibericus. The sequence continues at coordinate 75,661,089 of CM069860.1, read as the reverse complement.
GGCTCACGATACCCGGGCGCCAGGTCTGATTTCCTGGTCGCCATGGCGACCTGGCGCCCGGGGTTTGTCGAGCCCTGAGTTAATGCACATGAAACCAAGCATTTCAAGCAAGTTACACATCTGTTCATTGTAGTTTGAAATCTGACACTCCTTATCACTCATTTGATGTATTTTTTTTTTTTTTTTAGACAATCACAAATCTACACTTTGAGCTTTCAGCTCACTGTACACATTGACCTCTCTTGGTTGTGTGTCTAACCGGTTACAAATTAGGGTGTGTCGCTCATTTACAACCACCCACTTGTTTCTGAACACAAATGTGACCATGAACTACACACAAGACCAGTTTACATCCAGTTCAGACACTTGTCAATGCATTAAAGGACAGTCATGCAAAATCAAAAATGGAATGAAATGGTGACCAGTATACGGTCATTTGTATCATTATCCCATGGACATGTGAACATGTGAGTGTCATGTATCCTTTGAGAAACAGATTATAATTTTACCAAGCAGATCGACAATATATTTTCAGTGATGTATTTTATATATGCATGTATCCACATGTTATTTGCAATAACTATCTGGTGTTTGCTTCGTGCAGAATGTTGACCGAATTAAAACAAATATAAATCAGCGTTATATTTTGGGCTATTTCTGTTAAATCTTACTTTAAACGTTGTTGCAATTACGAAGCTTTGAAAAACATTTCAGGTCAGGGGAATCAAATTGATCTGCAAGCTTATTCAGCTAAAAGTAAGGAACACATACAGGATCTGAATGTACTGATCACAAACTGGAAGATATTCCCAGCACTGGTTATGATGAAATCCTTTTTATAGAAAAGAGATTAATTATTCATGGGGAGTTACACCTCAGTAATTGAGCTGTTAACAGAAACAAGGAAGTAGTATTGCAAAAGTCTACTGTGCAAATGAAGGAGAGAATGTTGTACAGAAGCCTCTGGATTACAGTGGCTTTGATGTCACATGTATAAAGGAACAACTATGGCAAGTATATACTACCCAGATATTCACTCCCAAATGTAAAGCAGTGATTTAACACTGAAGCCTTGCATCCACTACCTCTTGATTCTGGAGGCTCAGTGTAAAGGACGATCCCAGCCAATGGTACATCAGAAATCCAAACACTATGCGCTCCACTTAATAGAAGAGCTCCAGTACACTTATAATAAAATATCCATCTTTATTAAACTCCACACAAACATAAAGTGTGTGTGTGTGGGGTGGGGGGGGCGGGGGTGTAGATAAGCTTAGCTACTTGTTGTGCATGTGTTTCATGCCAACTGTGCTCAAGCTTCATTTTTTTACATTTTTTATTCTAAATGGTCTGGATGTCTTCTATGCCGTGGATGGCATGGTGTTTGGACTGGATGTCTTCTATGCTGTGGAGGTAGGGCATGGTGTTTGGACTGGATGTCTTCTATGCTGTGGAGGTAGGGCATGGTGTTTGGACTGGATGTCTTCTATGCCGTGGGAGGCATGGTGTTTGGACTGGATAGCTTCTATGCCGTGGGAGGCATGGTGTTTGGACTGGATAGCTTCTATGCCGTGGGAGGCATGGTGTTTGGACTGGATAGCTTTTATGCCGTGGGAGGCATGGTGTTTGGACTGGATAGCTTCTATGCCGTGGAAGGCATGGTGTTTGGACTGGATAGCTTCTATGCCGTGGGAGGCATGGTGTTTGGACTGGATAGCTTCTATGCCGTGGGAGGCATGGTGTTTGGACTGGATAGCTTCTATGCAGTGGGAGGCATGGTGTTTGGACTGGATAGCTTCTATGCCGTGGGAGGCATGGTGTTTGGACTGGATAGCTTCTATGCCGTGGGAGGCATGGTGTTTGGACTGGATAGCTTCTATGCCGTGGGAGGCATGGTGTTTGGACTGGATAGCTTCTATGCCCTGGGAGGCATGGTGTTTGGACTGGATAGCTTCTATGCCCTGGGAGGCATGGTGTTTGGACTGGATAGCTTCTATGCCGTGGGAGGCATGGTGTTTGGATTGGATGTCTTCTATGCCATGGGGGCATGGTGTTTGGACTGGATAGCTTCTATGCCATGGGGGCATGGTGTTTGGACTGGATAGCTTCTATGCCGTGGGAGGCATGGTGTTTGGACTGGATGTCTTCTATGCCGTGGGAGGCATGGTGTTTGGACTGGATGTCTTCTATGCCGTGGGAGGCATGGTGTTTGGACTGGATGTCTTCTATGCAGTGGGAGGCATGGTTTTTGGACTGGATGTCTTCTATGCAGTGGGAAGCATGGTGTTTGGACTGGGTGTCTTCTATGCAGTGGGAGGCATGGTGTTTGGACTGGATGTCTTCTATGCAGTGGGAAGCATGGTGTTTGGACTGGATGTCTTCTATGCCGTGGGGGGCATGGTGTTTGGACTGGGTGTCTTTTATGCCGTGGGGGGCATGGTGTTTGGATTTATGAGGCATAAACTATAGCCACGGGTGAATTAAGTACCTGTTTTCCTGCATTTCATGTTTTTAGAAGTATCCTCCCCTTAAAAGGGAAAATCTGGTCACTATAAATGAAATTAAACAATGGGTACATATATATTACGGCTCTTAAGTTTGGGGTCACGTACAATTTTTTTTTTTAAATGAGTTGCAAAATAAATTGGAAATAGTCAATACGTTGACACCATTAGAAATGATGATTTAGATGGTAAAGAATGCCAGTTGTATTGGTCCTTTAAAGAACTGTCTGTATGTGTGTGTATATATATATATATATATATATATATATCCATTAAACATTAAAGTGGATGAGAAATATACTGTATACATTGTTAATGTAAATAACTATTGTAGCTAGAAAAGGCAGTATGTGTGTGTATATTTAGCAACAAATGTTGTGCTGACTAAAGAACCAATAAACTGGTCATCTTTAGAATGTAAATTATTATTTCTAACCTTGTCCATGTCTTGACCGTATTTCCTACTCATTTTGCAACCAATTTGATTTGGTTTTGATGACAAACATATCTAAGTGATCCAAAACCTTTGAATCAGGGATCGACCGATTATCGGATTAACCGATATTATCGGCCGATATTCACAGTTTCCTAAATTATCGGTATCGGCATCTAACTTTACCGATAATGCCGATAATATTTGAATTAAGCAGTTTTCGCGATCAACGATCGCGAAAACTGCTTTAACAGTGCTGGTCTATTGCCTCGACATCGAGGCAATAGCCAGCACCGATATTTCTATTTTGGGACCCCCACGATCGCCCCACGGAGCGATCGTGGGGAGCCATATTGACGGAGCATGCTGCTCCGTCAATATGGCTAAGTCCTCTGCCGGTCTGAGCTTCGGAAGTGAAAGTAACTTCACTTCCGTCGCTCTGAATATGCTACTTGACTACCCCTAGTGGTGGTTTAGTAGCATTGCAATGGAAAATAATTAAAATACATATTTAATTAAATAAAAATAGGTTATTTAGCTATATTAGCCTATAGGGTTAAAATTAAATATTTTTTAGCATAAGGGATAGGGTTAAAATTAAATTAAAGTTAAAAAATATTAAGGGATATAATAAGGATTAGAGTTGGGGTTAAATTTAGTGTTAGGGTTAAATTTTGGGTTCGGGTTGGGGTCAAAAGATCAATATAGGAAAAAACCAAAAAACACTATTTTTGGTTTTTGCCCCATAACTCGCAAAAAAATACCGAAAAATATGGAAACATGCATATTTTTGAACTCGGGACAACATTTAGAAACTATTTAGCCGGGGTCTTTTTTAATGATTTTATTTGTGTAAATTATATTTTAGGTCAAAGTTAGAAAAAGTGGGTTTTTTTTAAATTTTTCATCATATTTTATGATTTTTTTTTTGTAGTAAATTATAAGATATGATGAACATAATGGTATCTAATGAAAGCCCTTCTTATGACGATAAAAACAACATATAATTTGTGTGGGTACTGTATGTGAGAAAGCAAAAAATTACAGCTAAACACAAACACCCTAGAAATGTCAAAACAGCCATTGTCACCAAGGGGAAGTCAAGGTGAAAATGTCTTGTCACTAAGGGGTTAATTAAGCTGTTTTGATGCCTTGCTTATATTTACTGTAGTGTCCCTTTGATATAATTGCCTATGTCATTGCTGCTCATTTTACTAAGATTTAATCTAAGTATGGACTATGTGCAATTGAACATTGTTGTTCTTGTTACCTTTTGACTGATATTTATTAAAAAAAAAAAAAAAAGTGGTCCAATTTGTTGTATTTGACCATATCACCATTGTTTTGCTGCATTATTTATTTTTATTTAGCAATGAAAAAGATTTACAAAAAAAAGCTAAACGTTAACAATAAACATGTTCATTTAACAGCAGATTTGTGTAGAAATTGTTTTTTTTCCCAAAAAATTAAAATGCACGAAATATCGGTATAAGTTATCGGCTATCGGCCTGAAAGTTCACAGGTTATCGGTATCGGCTCTAAAAAAAATCAATATCGGTCGATCCCTACTTTGAATGGTGGTTTATGTCATCCATGTATGGTTTGGAGGATACATGGACGATCGCAATATCAACAAGAAGTAGTATGAGAAGTACCAGGAACTGAAAGAGGATCTACAGAAGATGTGGAGGCAAGTTGACCCAGTAGTGTTAGGAACACTTGGGGCTGTGACACCTAAGCCAGGAACTACATCAGAGCACTCTGTCCAGAAGAATGGAGACCTGTCTAACTCCCAGGTTTGAGACCAGTATACCAACATATCACCCATGGAAATAAGAAAAAGATTTTTATATATTATATACACATATATCATTCATATAGATTTACATACATACATATCATGAGATCTCAATGAGCTTTTTTGGCAAAACACTTTAAATAAACTGATCATTTTATGTGTACAGAAAAGTCTGACCATGAAATGTCATAGAATTGAATTTTGTTAATGTTACTGGCGTTAGAAAGCTCTTTCTATCATGCAATAATGTTGCAATGGCAAATTACACAAAACCGTTCCCATTTCATGATGCAGCACATCTCACGCTCTGACGATTGTTTTCACAATACATCTTGCAGCAGCTCATCATTGACCTTACAAACTACCGTATTTGCTCGATTATAAGACGACCCTGATTATAAGACGACCCCCCCAAATTTGTACATTCCTTTAGAAAAAAACTAAAAGCCTGATTATAAGACTACCATATAGGAAAAAAGTTTAACTTGTATATATGTAAATTGATTTTTAATATTTAATAAAAAATGTATAATATACAAATGCATTTCTTGTTTTTATTTGCTTTTATGTGCCAATGCGGCCTCTCTCCCGCTCCCCCAGCTGTCTTTCCCCCCCAGCGTTGTCTCTCTCTCCCCCCAAAACTTCTCTCTCTTGTCTCTATCTATCCCCCCCTCCCCTTTTTTCTCTGTCCCCCTCCTTCCCCTTGTCTGTGTCTCCCCCTTCCCCTTGTCTGTGTCTCCCCCCCCCCCCTTGTCTGTCTGTGTCCTCCCCCCTCCCCCTGTCTCTCTCTATCCCCCCCTCCCCTTTTATCTCTGTCCCCCTCCCCTTGTCTGTGTGTGTCCTCCCCCGCCTCTCTCTATCCCCCCCCCCCCTTGTCTGTCTGTGTCCTCTGTCGTTCCCCCCCCTTACCTGTACCTCGATCCCTGGTGGCTAGTGGGGGCAGCCGGGGGATGTCTGCACGATACGTGCAGACATCCTCCATGCTACCCGACACGGCAGTCTATTATGACGCCCCCTCGCACTACGCATGTGTGAGTGCTGGTTGTCTTCACTTGACAACCCAGCACTCAGCCGTAAGAGCAATGAAGATCGGCTGCAGCACGAATGTTCCCCCTCCCTGCTGCTTTACCTCATTGCAGTGTATGGGTGAGGTGTATACGGGTGAGGTGTATACGGGTGAGGTGAACTAGGTGCGTGTATATATGTGAAGTGGGTTGGTGTGTGTGTATATATGTGAAGTGGGTTGGTGTGTGTGTGTGTGTGTGTATATATGTGAAGTGGGTTGGTGTGTGTGTGTGTGTGTGTGTGTGTGTGTATATATGTGAAGTGGGTTGGTGTGTGTGTGTGTATATATGTGAAGTGGGTTGGTGTGTGTGTGTGTATATATGTGAAGTGGGTTGGTGTGTGTGTGTATATATGTGAAGTGGGTTGGTGTGTGTGTGTATATATGTGAAGTGGGTTGGTGTGTGTGTATATATGTGAAGTGGGTTGGTGTGTGTGTGTGTGTGTGTGTGTGTATATATGTGAAGTGGGTTGGTGTGTGTGTGTGTATATATGTGAAGTGGGTTGGTGTGTGTGTGTGTGTGTGTATATATGTGAAGTGTGTTGGTGTGTGTGTGTGTGTGTGTGTGTATATATGTGAAGTGTGTTGGTGTGTGTGTGTGTGTGTGTGTATATATGTGAAGTGTGTGTGTGTGTGTGTGTGTGTGTGTATATATGTGAAGTGTGTGTGTGTGTGTGTGTGTGTATATATGTGAAGTGTGTGTGTGTGTATATATGTGAAGTGTGTGTGTGTGTATATATGTGAAGTGTGTGTGTGTGTGTGTGTGTGTGTGTATATATGTGAAGTGTGTGTGTGTGTGTGTGTATATATGTGAAGTGTGTGTGTGTGTGTGTGTGTGTATATATGTGAAGTGTGTGTGTGTGTGTGTGTGTGTGTATATATGTGAAGTGTGTGTGTGTGTGTGTGTGTGTATATATGTGAAGTGTGTGTGTGTGTGTGTGTA